>CM053038.1:113667564-113702152 GCA_028564925.1 Lithobates sylvaticus
GGTACAACTAGCCTGCTCGATTTTCTTGCAATTATTGCTATAGCTGCTAGCGATAACCACAGAAAATAAATTTGCACCATGTATGGCCTGCCTAAATCCTCAGAAGAGCATTACCATGGTAATGATGGTAATACCATGATAATAATTTTCAATATTAAGAATTTATTGTTTGACATTGTAGATGTCAGTAATGTCTACTATACAGTATTCTGTGACATCAACAAAAAATGTCAGGCCCACTTCAACCAGAAAGTGGTACGGGAAACCTTTGTTTTGTGCCTGTTTAATGCACTGCAGATGCGATCTGCGACAGGTGGTTTTTGTTCAGTAAAGTTTATTCATTTCCAAAATCAAATGTATAAAGCAAAATTAAATCTTTCAAATAACATTTGAATGTACTGAAAATTTTCAGACGAATTCTCTTTAGAAATTCTATAGATCTATGGCAAGCTTAAAGCCTAGTACACATTATTAGAAAATCGGTCAAAAATATCTATAGTCAGAATAATCATTCAATTTTCTGTTCTTTAGTATACTGCTTTTGAGAGCTGATGTTGACTGTTCAGATAAAAATTTCTAAAGGGGCATGCTGGAAAATGTTTCTCATTAGTTAACAGAACTAAGAATTTTTGTTTAATTATTACAGTATCCGTCTGTAAAAAAAATAAAATAAGCAAGACCGCGCATGTTAAAAAACAAAGCACAACCTGGAAGAAGATGGAAATGGCAGCGGAAATAGTTTTCCTTAAACACGAAAGAATGATTGCATGCAGGATAATAAAAGATTTTTCTTATAAGATATAAACTGAAATTTCTGTGATAGTGATACTGTAAGTGAATAGCAGTATAGAGTTTACCAGTATTAAAATTATTTCTTGGAATGTAGACTATTACATCTGGAATGTAGTTCATTGTAGCAATATGATCATATATATTGAACAATCTGATGTATGAACAATGAATGAAAACTCTTTGGCACTCCAAACATATGTCTCTGTAAGGCTTAGCCAAAAGAAGGGTCATGCGCACATTACATCACTCCTGATTATACGCTGGTATGTAGCTAAGTATGAGGGAAGCTTTCCTCTGTCATTCAAGAATTTTTATACCATTATTGGCATTCTCATTTCAGCATGGTTTGAACATTTGGGGTAAATTAGATATTCATTTGTCAATTTTTTTAATAATGAGTACTAGGCTTTAAGTCTGTAGCACTACCCCTGTAGAAACCACTGATTAGGATGGGTCCTCTGTTCTTTGCCTTGACCTTTTCAAAATCTCAGCCCCAACATACCAGGTTGAGTGTACAAATATACAATATCACAGGAAATCATTGAGAGTAATACTTAGTACCCAATAGTCCTGCTTTATCAAATAAAACAGGTGCCAAACCAAGCAGTAATGGCAAATTTAATATATTAAAAGTATGATATTCCCGCGCTAATGGGGAGATGGATGTTAGAAATATGTGAGGTGCAGCGAACACCGAAAGGGTCAAACAGTACCCACAAAGGGAAACAAATGGAAATCAATAGGTGGTGTCGCGCTGATCTGGATGCCATATGTCACCTTATGTCTAGTCCTTATGGTGGTCCTTGTGGTATTACCATTGTTAATCCATTTTATGCTTGTCTAGTTAACAACCATATTGGGTGACAATATATTAAATTTGTGGAAATCAATAGGTGGTGTTGCGCTCCAAAACTGGCGTCAATAAGAAAATCGCATAGAACCGCTGGTTTAAAAATCAGCGGGGAGGCTATAAATTATGCAGAATAAAGTGACTGTAGTGCATCAATAGCTAAAGCGTCAGTATGAACAATAATATGCAGATAAATAATAAAAACAGTGACTGTTGTGACTGCAGTGCATCAATGTAAAACCGTGAATAAAAACTATTGGTATGCAAATAAATAAAGTGACTGTTGTGCATAAATAGCTGAAAACAGCAAAATATGACAGTGATGTGGAAATAAATAAAGTGACTTTTGGGTATGGAGACAATCGTATAGTCAACCAAAACAATATTGGGTGGGAATAGAAGCAGCAAATTGGTGAACAATGGTGATATAAATTAAAAAATATATAGATAAATCAACGCATAAATAGATCAATAGATCATCGGTAACAGTTCATATAAACATATGCAGCATAGTGCAGGATGATGCAACTGTAAGCTGATCTAAGGATTCCGGTGATATACGGTGCAAGGTGCAGGTCTAAAGGTGATGATTTAGCTTGTACAGGGTGGTGGAAAGTGCTGTGCGTCTTCGGTGCTAGCGACACCCGGTGGGCTAACTTCTTACCTTACTGCTGTAAGGTAAGCAGCGTAATGCCGAAAACAGGGAGATGATCACTCAGGGGGATGGTTCTCTAAGGTCTCCTAACCGATCGTCCTCTGTATTCCCAGGGTGTATGGAGCCTATTAGGTGGTGAGGTCTGGATGGTTACTTTCAGATAGGGCCAGGCACCGCTCAACATAAAACATACATAGTGGGTATGGAGAGGGAAGAGAACAACAAGGGACCCATAGTGTAGTATTTTTAAAGTAGACCAGCTTGCTTTATTAAGATTACGAAGTGGGTACTCACATATAGACAGTAAGTGTGTATTCAAAATTAAGTTACGTTGAAGTCACGTGACGGTGACGACACGCGTTGGATACGGACCCCGGAAGTATCCAGACCTCACCACCTAATAGGCTCCATACACCCTGGGAATACAGAGGACGATCGGTTAGGAGACCTTAGAGAACTACCCCCCTGAGTGATCATCTCCCTGTTTTCTGAATTACGCTGCTTACCTTACAGCAGTAAGGTAAGAAGTTAGGACACCCACGGGTGTCGCTAGCACCGAAGACGCACAGCACTTTCCACCACCCTGTGCAAGCTAAATCATCACCTTTAGACCTGCACCCTGCACCGTATATCACCAGAATCCCTAGATCAGCTTACAGTTGCATCATCCTGCACTATGCTGCATATGTTTATATGAACTGTTACCGATGATCTATTGATCTATTTATGTGTTGATTTATCTATATATTTTTTAATTTATATCACCATTGTTCACCAATTTGCTGCTTCCATTCCCACCCAATATTGTTTTGGTTGACTATACGATTGTCTCCATACCCAAAAGTCACTTTATTTATTTCCACTTCACTGTCATATTTTGCAAGGTTAAAGTGGTTCATATACCGTAAAGCACATGTGTCAAACACAAGGTCTGTGTGCCGAATCCGTCCCAGTCCAGGTCATTTCATGTGACCCTTGCAACTCTCCAACATCTCCACCCCCCCCCCCCCCCCCCCTTGTCTCAGCACTTGGCAGCAGAGAGGGAGACAACTCCTACAGATCCTGCACCTCTCTGTACAGCCACATAATGCCCTCATCTCTGCCTCCCCTGGTCTCAGCATTCAGCAGACTCAGGCAGCTGACTCGCACCCTCCTCTGGTCCTTCTCCAGACCCACACTTTCTGCTTCCCAGCTCCTACCCCAGCTTCTTCCAGGCATCACGTGGGGTGCACTGGGATTTAAGGAAGGTTTGGGGACTCTTGACTTCTTATGGTGGGGGGGCTTTTGACATCTGATGTAAGGGAGAGTGGGGTTATCTGGACATCTAGTCTTTAAGATACAACCGACCCTTTGATAACAACTATAATGCTGATGCGGCAGAGATGAAATAGAATTTGACACCCCTGCTGTAAAGGTTCATTATAATGCGGTATATGCGAAGTCTGGGTTTAGAATAAGTGAGGTATTGATTGGGTACACTTGGTGTCCTGCTCATAGTGGCTCAGTCCCTGATAACAGTATCGGCAATTGGTGAATAGCCCTCTCACCAGTTCTCAGGATGCTGCGGTGAGCTCTCACTGTAAAAAGGGGGGCCCACTTGGTCTCTCCCCAAAAGCCTCAGGTGATAAGCAGTGAGAAGCAGAGGGCGAGTGGACACTTGAGTCTCCGTGTAGCAGTGGTGCTGTGATGTGGGCATTGCTGCGCTGCCCTCGGGTGTCCTCACTCCCACTCTGAGGCTTTGATCATTGCTGATATGGTCTCCTGCTGGCAGGTTAATAGCCAGAGGTGCTCTCTCTCTAATTCCCTCAGTGCCAAAAGGAAGAACTTTCCTGGGTAGTTTAACAAAATATCACCTCTCCACTGCTCCTACTGCACAGTGCCTATTGGGATCTATAGTATAAGGAGTCCACTGGCCCCAATATATGGCTGCCATCAAACTACAGCTACCAGTATTCTCATTACTCTGCATAGAAGTTTATAGAGTTGCTTGTCTTTAGTTCTACTCCTGCAAACCCCTGCCTCTACAGAGATGGCTGCCTCCATCAGAGACAAGTGCAGAAGGCATGGTAAGTCTGCAATGAGGAAATATCACCTGCAGGAAGACCAGGCAATACTGGCGACTAGTCCTTTTACCCATACCTGCCTTTTGCTGGGGCTATGACTGTTACGACCTGGATCTTAAGCTGTTTTATTTCCTTATTTTAGGTGGCTGGCTTGATTTACAAAGCATAATGCCTGACTGAAGCAGCTCACATATACCCGGGGTGCACAGGGAGCACCATTAATCTAATTGTTTAAAATCAAATCCACAATAATCATCTTGGAGGCCAGAAATGTAAGCTCATTACTCCTTAATCATGATGACACAATGAGGTTAATTTACTAAAGGCAAATTATTCTAGAGCTTTGTGAATGAGGTGAAGCAAACACCCAATCACATGTAGGGAAAATTAAAAAAAAAAAAAAGTTTTGCTCATGATTGGTTGATGGAGGTCAGCAAAGCTTCACCTCATTCACTACGCTCTGGGGGAAATTCCCTTGCAAAGTGAACAGTCTGTTTGCCTTTAATAAATCAATCCCACTATGTTTCAGACAATGTTTTTCCAGGATCACAATAACCCCTCTTCATCAGGGCTTTATATTAGACGGGGTGACAGGTCTCTAAGGAATTGCAAAGGTTGAGAGACTACATAACCTGAAATAGGGAAATGCTTCAACAGTCAGGTGTGGAGAACCCAAAATGCATGCACCTTGTGTCATCTCGATTTTGGGATTAAAGAGTTCTGTCCTCTTTAAGCCCAAAATGATGTAGAATATTTCTCCTTTCAAACCACACACTAAAAAGTTATACGCTTTCCGCAGTAATTGTTGATTCTTTTTCCTTGAGCAGTGAGCTATTGGTAGCACTGAATTCTCATCAGAGATTTTAGAGAGATACTTTATTTGTGTATTTTACATGTAAGGGACCCTCAAAGGTGCCAAATAAGCAACTTCTCATATAAAATGTAAATGTTGTATTTCATAATTAAAATATTTCTCTATAAAATCCTTATATGAAATATTTTTCATTATGAAATTTCTATTTTTTTAAATAATATGAGGTAAATTTTTTGGCACCTTTAACATTTCTTGTATATAAAATATATAAAGTATCTGGCTTGATTGTTTCGGTTTTTGTCACAACCCCTCTGTTAGTCCCATGCGTCAGAGGGGGGCGGGGTTACCAGGTGGCCCCGATCTCCGTTATAAAAGACCTGTCAGACGCAGCAAAGCCTCACACAGCGGGAGCCTCCCATTTGGCGGAGCGGCCCAGAAGAGACGCCGACGCCATGGAAGAAGATGCCGGACGAGAAGACCAGAGCAAGAAGAAGCGGATTGGAGGAAGAAGATGATGGAAGAAGAAGATGGAAGAAGATGCCGGAAGGAGAAGATGAAGAAACCGAAGGATGAAGAAAGGAAGGAGGAAGACCAGAAGAAAGAAGATTTTAATAAAGGAATTGTCAAAGACCGTCTCCTGTAATTTTTACCATTTTTGACACTTTTTTGGTGAAATGGTAGGGGTACTTTTGTACCCCCCTACCATTTCACACAGGGGGGGGGTGGGATCTGGGGGTCCCCTTGTTAAAGGGGGCTTCCAGATTCCGATAAGCCCCCCGCCCGCAGACCCCCACAACCAATGGCCAGGGTTGTGGGGAAGAGGCCCTTGTCCTCATCAACATGGGGACAAGGTGCTTTGGGGGTCTCAGACCCCCAAAGCATCCTCTCAATGTTGAGGGCATGTGGCCTGGTACGGTTCAGGAGGGAGGGGGGGCCGCTCTCGTCCCCCCCTCTTTTCCTGCGGCCTGCCAGGTTGCGTGCTCGGATGAGGGTCTGGTATGGATTTTGAGGGGGACCCCACGCCATTTTTTTTGGCTGGGGTTCACCTTAAAATCCATCCCAGACCTCAAGGGTCTGGTATGGATTTTGAGGGGGACCCCACACCATTTTTTTTTTGACTGGGGTCCCAGTCATGGGGTCCATATCCATAGCAGACCTGAAGGGCCTGGTTATTGAATTTGGGGGGACCCCCACAAAAAAAAAAATATATTTTTTATCAATGACTTTTTTTTTATGAATGAATGAATGACTGTTCTCTGTGTTAAATAGCTTTTTTTTCCTGCAAAAATGACACTTTTTGCAGGGACAGTTCTAAGCACAGGAAACATGCCCCCCTTCACAGGCATACTATAGACACCCCCCAGATGTGATACTGCAATGCTGTACTAACAGCACGCACACACTGATCCCCAGAATCATAGCACATAATGTCAGCAGTCAGCAGCACATAACACTGACACTGACGCTGGAACACAACACAATATGCGAGGGGCGTGTACTAAACCCCGTGAGCTATAATTGGCCACAGGCAACGCCCGATGTTCGAACGGCTCATCCCTAGCTGCAGGGGATAATCTAACGGACGTGACTCAGGTGCGGTTCACATTGGTGCCATGCGAGAACCCATGCTAATCCAGCACGGGTTCCTGCATCGCACCCGACTCGCAAGCAGTTCACACTGCCATATGCAGACCACTGGGAGTGTCAATACAAAGATCACCTAAAGGCTGAGTGTAGGAGCTGACCAGACATACTGGGGCAGGGAGTTCCAGAGAATGGAAGAGGCTCTGGGGAAGTCCTAGATAGAGAGAAGGAGGTCTTGGGAGGAGGGAAGAGGAAGATTTGGGCGATATTTGCTGATGAGGTTGGTAATGTAGCTGGGGACGATGTTGTGGATGGCCTTGTATGTTGTGGTTAGTGTTCGGAATTTTATACGTTGAGCTAGTGGAAGCCAGTCACAGATCGGTTATTAAGGTGTATTAGTCTAGCAGCAGAACTTTTTTTTAAATATAGTGTTTTCAGAGAGATGTATTTTGGAAAGAACAGCATGGAGGTAAATTAATTAATACATTTATCTCTCCCAGTCTTTCTTTTTTCAAAGATAGGTCCTGGAGTTTTCTTTTAAGAAAGCCATCTTTTAAGAAAGGTCCATTTTAAAATGTAAAGGTTAGACATTTTAAACAGGTTATCAAACTAGCTTTGAAATTATTGTTGTTAGCTAACCTGCATCTTAAAAAAAATACATGATTATAAGTTATCCATTCACAGTTTTCAAAAATGCCACTGAAACCAATTAAATGTTGTGATTTACTTATTGAGCTAATATACTGCTGAATTATTCAATCGAACGGGAACAGAAACTTTATCAAAAGATTTTTCCTGCCAAACGTCTCAATTAAAGCATAAGTTTAGGTAAAACAAAAAAGTCAGCCCAAGGAACAGTACATACATTTAATTCAAAGTGTCCCTTGGGCTGGTGCCAGCTGTCCTAGTTGTAATCCTCTGTTCTCTCCTCCCAACCATTATAATAATCTTTCAGTGGTGCAGGGTCAATAGAGCTAAGGGACCTTTTAGCTTCCATGAATGAAAAGCACTTTATGAATGGACTAGGTAAACTTTTCAGCCATCCACCTGTCCTCCATTCATAGTTTTTTATTAACGGAAGCTGTAGCATGGCTTCTGTAAATGGAGGAGGGGTGGAAAGGACAGGCATAGCTGGCACTCTTGATGACCGGTCCTTTGGCTCTACTAGCCCCCCCCCCCCAGGGCACCAGAAGAGTATGGCTGTGGGGTATGGGAGGTGGCCAGAGGACAGAGGATTTCAACTATGACAGCTCGTGGTTGTGATTAGTATGGGACAGGGTTAGACGCTCTGCCAAATTTTTATTGCTATCTCTGTCCCCAATGATACAAAGATGGAAAAAAGAAGCCTGGCAGGGGTGTTAACCCTTCCCTACTCTATCCTAAACTAAAAAAAATAATTAAAGATTCACAATTCATCTAGGATGGTTGTCTCAGAGTGGCCATTGGTTAAGTTGAACTCTACTACCAGATTTTCTTAGGTCCCATTGAATGAGATTTGTGCAACGCATGGTACTTGGTTTTATATATACTTTTACTTTATAACTTGTATGTCTGTTCTGGTATGATGTTGTAGTAAAGAATGTAGTTGCACAAACTCTGTATTGTGATGTGTCATAAAATCATATACAATTCATACAATGTGGTGTAAACATATAAAGTGCAGTCCATCTATAGGTGCAAATGAATAGCTTCCAAAATATGTGACAGTTTATAATCCAGCAGTGATGTGTCTAAATAATCACTTATTCCCAAATACAGTGCATGTTAAGTGAACATAGACAGTGATGTAAGTAACTGAGTTAAAATAAACTGAGTTACCTAACGCAGTTACTTTAGAGGGTACTAGTAATCTAACTAATTACTTTTCCCCTCATGATAAACATAGTGGGGTGTTTTCCCTCCTGGTGACACCTCTGTGCTCACAGATCTCTCACCTTTGTGAGTAATCAAATACACTTTTTGATTATTATGAATTTCAGGTTGATGTTCCACCAATTCTATTGGTGCTTAGGGTGATTTTCCTCCAGTCCTGGCTCGGTTCCTGGTCTTTATAGTGTGTTCAAAGGTATTAGGTGATTCCCTTGTTGTGGTCCCTTTAAGGCTCTGTCCACCACGTAGTATTCATATATTAAAGTAAGCAAAGTGACCTCCCATAGTGTATTAGTTAATATCACAATGTCACAAAAAAATAGTAACCCTTACTTTCAGTTTGGTAAACAATGCTTGGTATATGCAGATACAGGTACAGTAATATGCAGGCTTCCAACATCCCTTCCGGTCCGGCTATGCCCTACGCGTTACGTCACAGCACGTGACTTCATCCTGGTACTGTACCCTGCATTTATTTGCACCTATAGATGGACTGCACTATATGTATTTTATATGTTTACAACACAGTGTATGAATTGTATATGATTTTATGACACATCACAATACGAAGTTTATGCAACTTCATTCTTTACTACAACATTGTCTATACCGGTGGGAACACAGTGGGAAATTGCAGCAACTCACCTAAACCATGTTCTATGTTTATTGTAGTTTTATCTGATATTTACTCTTTATCTGCACAAGGATATATTTATTTGGATCATTATATTACCACAGAGGTAGCGCAGGGGTACATGCTCACCTTTGTTCTGGTATGATGTACTCTGTACCCTGGTGACTGGTCGACTAAATTAAAGAATTTATAAAACAAAAAAAAACAAGAAAAAAGGGTTTGGATGCGAGTTGCTACATGATGCAAGCTTAATGTGTTCACTCACTGTTTTAATTCATAGAATAGAAAAATACATATGTGTGAGCTTATGGTGCTGCACACCCTGAAACATTTGTATAATGAAAAGGTTCCCTCATGGGGTTTTTTAGCAGCCAAGAAATTATTCAAAGTTAAAATTCTTTATTGTATCAAAAAGCAATTTGACAGTTACATGGGAGTTGTAAAAAATTGTGCTCTGGCATTCACATGAAAATGATAAAACCATCGATCAAGATGGAACTACATATTGTATGAAATCTTAATAAAATTGCATTTTACTGCAAAAGACACATAAAATCCCAAGAAAGGGGTTTTATGTGGAAGATTATTCTTTTGCAGTAAAATGCAATTTTATTAAGATTTCATACAATATGTAGTTCCATCTTGATCGATGGTTTTATCATTTTCATGTGAATGCCAGAGCACAGTTTTTTACAACACCCATGTAACTGTCAAATTAGCTTTTTGGTACAATAAAGAATTTTAACTAATGATCTTTGAATAATTTCTTGGCTGCTAAAAAACCCCATGAGGGAACCTTTCCATTATACTGTTTTAATTCATATTGTCTGGGTAGCAGTCCGACCCCCTACATCTTATGGATCATGATCAGGTTTATGATCAGAGACCTCCCTCCCTATTTCTTTAAAAACAAAAGAAGCTAGTTTACTTTAACAATCTGCATACGTCACCAAAGCCCTGGGGTGAACAAAGATTTTTGGAGCCAGTTACTTTAATCTAATACAAAACATATACTGGCTCTTTATAGACAGAAAAAGAAAAGGGAAAATTGTAAAGGTTCAGTTATATTCTGTCTTTGAAGTGGACTGGCTATCTGACACCTTTGACACATCAACAGCAACATTTATCATTCTCGCCCAGTAAAGATCGGTCTCAGAGAACCAAAATCAATAAAACGGTATAACATACATTAACTCACATTACAGTATACTATAGTCAGGACAATTAGGAGATAGTGTCTATTGATCGATATTAGTCTTTTGAGTTCGAGTCACCCCTGGGAGGGTCTGCTCACTGCTAAAGTATGCACACTCACAGGGTTGTGTTAAGATGTCAGGCAACCATAGGCCCAACTGAATGGTGAAACCATTTTGACATTTATTTTAGCTCTGACATCATGATACCCTCAATGGCATAATACTGGTTGTGAAATTGAATAATGACTGATTTCGCAGTACAGACTGCAAAATTGGTCATAATAGTGACTGTGACATTAAAATACTATTTGTGAGATAACAGCACCTACAATGGGACCATATTATATATATATATAATAATTACCATCCCAATACCTAATGTAGGGTTCCCAGTACTCCTGGAGCTGCTCCTGCAGGTGAGCTCTAGCTGTGGGCTTGCTCTGGAGACTAAAGCTGGTCATACACCGGTAAAATTTAATTTGAATGTATGCATGGAAGCTCTGAAAAACTGTTCGTCAGAGCATTCGATCTTGTCTGAAGCAACTAATTTTTGTTCGAAAGTCCTTAAAATTTCTTCCAAACCTGCTACTTGAATGGAATCCCAGATGTAATAAAAGATTTCTTTTGTGCCCAGAACATGCACATTACAATTAACACGACAGTGCTTAATTTTTGCTAGAACTGGTCAAGCGGCTGTGGACTTTGCAAACTGTATGTCTGTTTGTAACTTACTGGATGATTGGCAGAGGCCAGAAAAACTGTGATTAGTTTAAAGCAGAGATTCTACACCAGCAAGCTTCTGTTAAGGAAATACTCTCTATCCTACCAACAGGTGGGGGTTTGTCTCCAGTAGACACCATTTCCAGAGGAGGTATAGCTCAGCAGTCCCATTAGGGATGTGATTATGTTCCAGCATGCAGTGAGATGTGTAAATGCACTTTGGTTGAAGAAGATAGAAACACTTGATAGTAAAGTATGGTGTTTATTTGGGATAGTCCCTTTACTAGTATAAGGTGTTCATTTTGGGATGGATGCTCAGAATCCTTAAATAATAACAACGGATGGAATGAAAATAATTTTGGATTCATTTGTTATGTTATGATTTGTAGATCCTGATGGATGCACCTCCATCCAACCCAAATACGTTAAGTAGGAATAATAAATCATCTTATTTCACTTTTTCACCTTACTATATTCATTGCAATGTTTCCATATCATATGTAGTGGCTTTTTTATAATAATGAAAAATTTAAAAATTACATAAACCACTTGCCTACCAGGCACGAACACCCCCTTCCTAACCAAGCCATTTTCAGCTTTCATCGCTGTCGCATTCTGAATGACAATTGCGCGGTCATGCAACGATGTACCCAAATAAAGTTTTTATCATTTTTTTCCCACAAATAGAGCTTTCTTTTGGTGGTATTTGATCACCCCTGCGGTTTTTATTTATTGCACTATAAACAAAAGAAGAGGGACAAGTTTGAAAAAAACGCAATATATTTTACTTTTTGCTATAATAAATATCCAAATTTTTTTTTCTTTTTAAAACAAATTTTTTCCTCAGTTTAGGCCGATACCTATTCTACATATTTTTGGTAAAAAAAAAAAAAATCGCAATAAGCGTATATTGATTGGTTTGCGCAAAAGTTATACATATTTTGTCTACAAAATAGGGGATAGATTTATAGCATTTTTATTCTTTTTTTTTTTTTACTAGTAATGGCGGCGATCTGCGATTTTTATCGTGCCTGCGATATTGCGGCGAACATATCAGACACTTTTGACACATTTTTGGGACCATTCACATTTATACAGCGATCCGTGCTATAAAAATGCATTGATTACTGTATAAATGTGACTGGCAGGGAAGGGGTTAACACTAGGGGGTGATCAAGGGGTTAATATGTTCCCAATGGGAGTGATTCTAACTGTGGGGGGAGGGGACTGACTGGGGGAGGTGACCGATCGGTGTCCCTATGTACAAGGGACACACCATTGGTCTCCTCTCCTCTGACAGCATGTGGATCTGTGTGTTTACACACACAGATCCACGTCCTACTCAGTTACTGGGCAATTGTGGGTGCCCGGCGGACATCGCGGCCACAGGGGGCGTGCATCGGGTCCCCAGCGACGCGACGGCCGCGCGCCCCCTAGTGGCCGCAACTGCACTGTCCAATTTGTCAAAGTCAAGTGAAAAAGAAGAAGATGCCATTTATGTCAGCTAAGCCCACTTTAACAAAGTTTTTTATAAACTTTTAATGAGAAGTAATATTATGTCTAAGGGCCGGTTCACACCATGCCTGCATCTGAATTGCGAAGAAATGTGCTGTGGATTCCTGTACAATTTAACCTGCATGCAAAATGCACTGCTTTTGAGTTCTGTAGCAGGTGTCAATAAAAAGTTAATGACACCTAAAAAAATTTGTCCGAATTTTGATTTGTAACAAAAAGAATTGCACGTGTCGAGTGAAAACATGCAGGCCACCTTTTATGCCCCGTACACACGGTCGGAAAATCCGACCACAAAATCCATCAAATTTTTTCAGACGGATTTAGTCCGACACTGGTGTTGCATACACACGGTCGGACAAAGTTGTCGGAAAATCTGATCATTCTGAACGTGGTGACGTTTGTTGCCTACGACGGGACTACATAGAGGCTAGTAGCCAATAGCTTTGGTCTTGTAATGTGATCTGAGCATGCGTGGCACTTTGTCCGTCGGAATTCGCTACACACGATCGGAAATGGTGTGATCGGACTTTGTTGTCGGAAAATTTTTAGAGCAGGAGATACAACTTTGTCCATCGGACAATCCGATGGAAAATGTCTGATGGTGCCTACACACGGTCGGAATTTCCGACAACATTGTCCGATAGGACAGAATCCATCGGAAAATCCGACCGTGTGTATGGGGCTTTGGAGACACAGACCCATGGACACTTGCTAAAATGTTTTATATATTGCCAACATTTTTATATACATCTATAAATAGTTTTCTTAATACATACCAGAGCCCATTGTACTAACAATAGTGTATTATCCTTCAAATTCGAATTACACGCTCTGCATACAAACAACTTAGATGTTCTACGTACTAATTACCTGATTGCACTTAGGTATTCTAAGGTTATAACAAACGACCATTCTTCCTTTCAAATAATTCATTGTCTTTCATCTGTTCTCATAACGTCCAAAACCATCAACCAGCATAAACAAAGATCTCTCTGCTGTGTCTTCTGCCTTGAAGCTTTATCTATAAATAATTTTGATAACAATGGCTATGTCTGTTTTGTTCTATTTAAAAGAAAAAAAATTACTAGTATTGCAAAACATGATTTTTTTTTCCTTGCAGTTTGCCAGTAATTTAACAAGTGCCAAATCTTTTCTAAACTCTGTGTGGAATTACATATGACACAGGGTCAGGCTCCTGCTACACATAACCTTGGAAAAAGCATTTCACAATTCAGTAACTGTTGTGAAACACTTTTTCCGAGGTATAGTCAAGGTGATTAGATCAGATTTTTTTGGACACACAAGGTCCACAAGTGGCTAAGGAGCATAGGGATACCTCTGTAATAAGCCTACTCTCAATGTATTCACATTTATTATATGTCCTTGATTTGGGACTCATATAGTTTGGCTCCATTTACACCATTGTGTTCCAGATCGTGGGCAGAATTGCTGCGATTCTGCCTGTAATTTCGAATTGCTGCAAAACGCGGGTAGTGTTTGCAATCCCTGTTACTTTCAATGGGGATTATCAGGAACATGGGAACTCACAGGGAAAGCTGAAGATCATCCAGCAACTAATGGCTCATGCTGCTGGCTGTATATAGGCTACTGGGCGCTAGAATCTGTCACGCATTGCGTGCGATTTAGTGTACACACATGCACACTGGCACATGAATTCTCCTAGCCGTTTTTTCCTGTCCGCGCATGCACAGTCACATTGGCGAATTTCTAAGTGCCAATGGAGAATTTATATGTGCCAATCTTTGGTTTTGCTGGGCCTGGGCATTTGCAGGTGTGCCAATTCTTCTACGAACCATTCTCTGACAGAGTTCAGGGGTACGCATAGCTCCCAACTGTCCCTGATTTCGAAAGGACTGTCCCGGATTTGGAACAATGTCCCTCTATCCTTCTTTCCTCCTTATTTGTCCCTCATTTTGGTCCGATCTATATAGTTGTATATAAAATGCACTATTTATCTTTTTAAAAGTGTTTCCAAGTGCTAAACCTTTCATCCAATTTTTAAATTGCTGCATTTGTATATTTCAAAAGCCAATATAAAGGAATAGAAGTGGTAAAAAAAAATTACTTGTGGGTTTAACTATTTTTTTTTTTTTTTTTTTTTAATAAAATTTTACTTTAAGAGGGTGTGGCAGGGTGTGTGTCCTATGCTTACATACTTTTGCTAATAGGTTTCACACATGTGCGGTGCGAATTGAAGCACAGGTTTTCCCTGCAAAGAGAAAAATCAGTTGTTCAGCGTTTTAATGTCAGTTTTTGATCAAGATCAGGTCAGGATTGCATCAGTATCAGGTCAGGTTTACATCAGGATCAGGTCAGTATTTTATCCTGTTCATAATGGAATGCATCTGCGAATCAGATGCATTCCCATAGAAGATAATGTGCTTGCAATTCGCACCGCAACACCCAGAAAACGCACACTTTTTTTGGGCAATGCGGAGTGCGAATGCAATGCACATATGTGAACCAGCCTCATTCAAATGAACGTATTTTAAAATGTCATGTGAATTGGATGCGTTGTAAGCCATATCCAATTCACATAGGTGTGAACCTGCCATATATATATATATATATATATACAGTGGTGTGAAAAAGTGTTTGCCCCCTTCCTCATTTCCTGTTCCTTTGCATGTTTGTCACACTTAAGTGTTTCGGAACATCAAACCAATTTAAACAATAGTCAAGGACAACACAAGTAAACACAAAATGCAATTTGTAAATGAAGGTGTTTATTATTAAAGGTGAAAAAAAATCCAAACCATCATGGCCCTGTGTGAAAAAGTGATTGCCCCCCTTGTTAAAACATACTATAACTGTGGTTGTCCACACCTGAGTTCAATTTCTCTAGCCACACCCAGGCCTGATTATTGCCACACCTGTTCACAATCAAGACATCACTTAAATAGGAGCTGCTTGACACAGTAAGGTCCACCAGAAGATCCTTAAAAGCTACACATCATGCCGAGACCCAAAGAAATTCAGGAACAATTGAGAAAGAAAGTAATTGAGATCTATCAGTCTGGAAAGGGTTATAAAGCCATTTCCAAAGCTTTGGGAATCCAGCGAACCACAGTGAGAGCCATTATCCACAAATGGCGAAGACATGGAACAGTGGTGAACCTTCCCAGGAGTGGCCGGCCGCCCAAAATTACCCCAAGAGCGCAGCGACGACTCATCCAAGAGGTCACAAAAGACCCCACAACAACGTCCAAGGAACTGCAGGCCTAACTTGCCTCAGTTAAGGTCAGCGTTCATGCCTCCACCATCAGGAAAAGACTGGGCAAAAATGGCCTGCATGGCAGAGTTCCAAGGAGAAAACCACTGCTGAGAAAAAGAACATCAAAGCTCGTCTCAATTTCTCCACAACACATCTTGATGATCCCCAAGACTTTTGGGACAACATTCTGTGGACCGATGAGACAAAAGTGGAACTCTTTGGAAGGTGTGTGTCCAAGTATATCTGGCGTAGAAGGAACACTGCATTTCAGAAAAAGAACATTATACCAACAGTAAAATATGGTGGTGGTAGTGTGATGGTCTGGGGCTGTTTTGCTGCTTCAGGACCTGGAAGACTTGCCGTGTTAAAAGGAACTATGAATTCTGCTGTCTACCAAGAGATCCTGAAGGAGAATGTCCGACCATCTGTTCGTGTACTCAAGCTGAAACGAACTTGGGTTCTGCAGCAGGACAATGATCCTTAACACACCAGCAAGTCCACCACCGAATGGCTGAAGAAAAACAAAATGAAGACTTTGGAGTGGCCTAGCCAAAGTCCTGACCTGAATCCTATTGAGATGTTGTGGTATGACCTTAAAAAGGCCGTTCATGCTCGAAAACCCTCTAATGTAACTGAATTAGGACAATTCTGCAAAGATGAGTGGGCCAAAATTCCTCCAGGACGCTGTAAAAGCCTCATTGCACGTTATCGCAAACGCTTGGTTGCAGTTGTTGCTGCTAAGGGTGGCCCAACCAGTTATTAGGTTTAGGGGGCAATCACTTTTTCACACAGGGCCATGATGGTTTGGATTTTTTTTCACCTTTTAATAATAAACACCTTCATTTACAAATTGCATTTTGTGTTTACTTGTGTTGTCCTTGACTATTGTTTAAATTGGTTTGATGTTCCGAAACACTTAAGTGTGACAAACATGCAAAGGAACGGGAAATGAGGAAGGGGGCAAACACTTTTTCACACCACTGTATATATATATATATATATATATATATTTTGTGTTTGTATAGACTGGGGAGTGTGACTTCTGTTCTGTGCGGTGTTAATGCCTGTGTGGCAAACCTCTACAACAGAGATAGGGACTGGTGCAGCACAAGGCTGCACTCAGTTGATAGACAGGGAATCTACATGTGTAGTAAGAGGTCAAGCTGACCAGGATTTCTTTTCATGTTTCTTTTTGTTTGGCTGCTATATTTTTCACTGCATGTAGCATAAATAAACCGCACCTTTGTTTTTTTTCACCTACAACGCTGTCTGAGGTGCCTGATTTTGTGTTGTGAACCCATCCAGGGGGTCACACACACCCGCTGCCGAGCTAACCACTCACAATATATATATATATATATATATATATATATATATATATATATATATATATATATATAAAATGATCTTTAGTAGTATACCATCTTCATAAAAAAAGGAATTAGATGTAATGTAAATCACAATCAATCCAAACTTTATCTTAGTATTAGTAGATATTCTTGTATTTGGGATCAAGATTGTTTGGGTCTAGGGTTGGAGAAAGACAACAAAATATTGTAAAAGAGAAACATACTTGACCTTTACATGAACAATCTTCCACAAAGAGAGCTAAATGACTAGGTGCTCACGCATATTTAGCATTTCTTATGAAGTATTATTTTCAGTACTATTATGGATGATGCTTCAAATGGTCTGTTTTAACAGTATTATACTGCCCTCTAGTGGATATTTTTTATATGGGACTTTGAAATGACCATAGCTATAGTATATTGATATACTGATGTGTTAGGCCCTTTTCACACTGGGGCGGTGGGTGCGTCGGCAGTAAAACGCCACTATTTTTAGCAGCGCTTTACCGCCAATTTCGCTGCACTATTTGCCCGCTATTTTCAGATCCTCAGAGAGTTCTTTGCCATGAGGTGCCATGTTGAACTTCCAGTGACCAGTATGAGAGAGTGAGAGCAATAACACCAAATTTGAGAGGAAGTCTACCCCTAGGAAGGGAAATTCACTGCTGTAAGAGTTATTTTGGAAAAAAAGGTGTCTCCACTGATGCTTTATCCCCACAACAACCCAAAATTTTCAAAATCTAATTGTCATTGGGACAGAAGGTGAGGTGAAATCTTCTGAACAGGGGCACAGACAGCAAAACAAACGTTACAGGGGTGTTAACCCTTCCCTGTGCTATCCAGAAAGCTTCAAAATAGTTTTTTGGCTGCAGCTACACTTAAAAAATTTACCTGTTCCGACTTACAAACAGATTCAACTTAAGAACAAGCCTACAGACCCCATCTTGATTGTAACCCAGGGACCGCCTGTATATCTGTATATAGATAGATAGATAGATATTATATATACATATAGATATAGATATATATATTGTATATATAGTGGGATAAATGGAAAGATTATGAACCATTTTAAGTTATATCACTTGATAAGATGTGTAGTAGGGGCTTCTACTGAGGGCCACAAGACATGTAATAAGTATAGTACAATGGGGTTAATCTCAGTGTGTATACAATAAAGAAAATATGTATACTTACCTTTCCGTAATTTTCCTTTCCTGTCGCATCTTCATGGCAGCATACACTCTGGGTTGTGACTCCGCCTCCACAAAATGATAGGACCACATAACTAGAAGATGAAGCTACGGCCCCCGCCCCAGCATTCTCCGTATATATATTAATCACCTTCTATGGGTGGGTTTATTGTATGCTGCCATGAAGATGCGACAGGAAAGGAAAATTACGGAAAGGGAAGTATACAATTTTCCGTTTTCCTGTCGCATCATGGCAGCATACACTCTGGGGAGTAACTCGCAGACTGGGTGGGAATGCAAGAAAAATAAATTTATTAACAAGAAACAGAAGAGTTGGCCTGAATTACGGCCCTTCCCAAATCTACTGTTGAAAGTTGTGCAGAATCCACCCTATAATGTGACATAAAGGTGTTTCTGGAAGACCAGGTAGGCGCCTTACAAATAGTCTCTGCCGAGACCCTACAATAGGCTGCCCAAGAAGTTGCCACTGCCCTGGTGGAATGTGCCTTTAAGCCCTCCGGAATCTGTTACTCACTACGTGAGTATGCCTTTTTGATAGTCTTCACCAGCCATGAAGCGATGGTGTGAGCCGAGGCCGCCTGACCTTTTCTATGGCCATATGGGATCTCCTGATCGATTCTGTTGCTGAGAGGTACTTCAGGATGTTGCCCCTGACATCCAGAGGATGAGGATCACCTTGATCTGTGATAAGGCCTGGAAGGTTGATCTCCTGATTAAAGTGAAATGAGGAGGATACCTTAGGTACGAAACGATCTGAAGGTTTAGTACTATCCTGTCCGGGTAGATGACTAGATACGGTTCTTTGGCCATCAAGGCTTGCATCTCTGAGACCCTCAGTGCTGAAGTGATAGCAATCAGAAATGAGACTTTAAGCGTCAGGTTTGAAAGGGAAATGTTGTCGAGTGGAGAGAATGGATCATTAGACAGTATTTCCAGGACAACTGAGAGGTCCCATGCTGGGAATGATGGTTTCCTAGGTGGCCTTAGTTTAAGGCAGGCCCTCTGAAATTGGATAACCAGAGGATCATGTACCCATTTGACCCCGGTCAGGGCGGATAAGGCTGAAACCTGGACCTTCAGGGTACTGGATAGAAGACCCTTCTCTAGGCCTGACTGCAGAAATCCCAGGATTTGAGGAGCTGTCAGAGAAGATATGTCCCAACCTTGTTGTTGACAGAAGGCGGTAAACTTCTCCCAGATCCTTCTGTAGGTGTTCTTGGTAGTCTGCTTCCTAGCCAGGAGTAATGTTTCCACTACCCTCTGAGAACAACCCTGTTCTAGGTACCTAGACCTTTCAGCCTCCAGGCCATCAGATGTAGCCTCTCCGGGTTCGGATGTAGAAGCTGGTCCTGAGAGAGCATATCTGCTGACAGCGGAAGAGGGAGAGGATCCGTTGTGTTCAACTGAAGGAGAGTAGTGAACCAAGGCCTACTCGGCCAGAAAGGGATCACCGCCACTACTAGTGCCGTCGACCTCTTGAGCCTCAGAAGGAACCTCGCTATGAGGGGAGTCGGAGGGAAAATGTAGCCGAGGTTGAAGTTCCAGGGATGTTGTAGACAATATACTCCCTCCGCTGACGGAAAGGGGATTCTTGATAGGAACCTCCGGCATTTTGCATTGGCTGGTGTGGACACCAGGTCTATGTCTGGTGGGCCCCAGGTCTGAATTATTAATCGCAAATGCTTGGGGACTCAGAGACCACTCGTTGTTGGAAACAAATCTTCTGCTGAGTGAGTCGGCTAGGAGATTCTCGACCCCTGGGATATAGGTCGCTCTCAGGTCCAATAGGTTCGATTGTGCCCACTCCATCACGGGGCGAACTTCCTGCATCAGGGAGGAGCTTCTGGTGCCCCCCTGCCTGTTTATATAGGCAACGGCCACCCTGTTGTCCATCTTCAGGAGGACTTGCTTCCCCCTCAGGTAAGTACTGAAGGCCAGGAGTGCCTGAAAGGCTGCTTTCATCTCCAGCACATTGGAGACTGCGTCCTGGATCCTGAATGGCCAGCGCCCTTGGGCCGCGTAGTGCAGGTAGTGTGCCCCATCCCTCCAAACTGGCATCTGAGGTTACCGTTTCCTGAGGAGGGGGAGCCATGTGCTTGCATCTCCTCAGATTGCAGGGATGAGTCCACCACTGCAAGCATCGCTTGACCTCCTCCGAGGTGTAGATCGGTTGGGTCATGGATGAGCTGTCCCATTGGCGCAGAAAGGACGTTTGAAGGGGTCTTGCGTTCCATTGGGCCCACTGGACCATAGGAATGGTCGCAGACAGAGAGCCTAGGAGACTGAGACATGCTCTGGCCGGAAGGGATGTTGCTGAGATTGCGCTTCTCACCCTCTGAATCAGTGGGGAAATCTTTTCTGCCGGTAGTTCCACCGTGTTTGTCCGGGTATCCAGTTCCGCACCCAGGAAGATCATCCTCTGGGTGGGATGAGCATTGCTTTTTTTCCAGTTTATCAACCAGCCCAGTCTTTGTAGTGTGGCAACTAGGACCTCCCGATGTTGGACATGGGACTCCTGGTTGCTTGAAAGGAGGAGGATGTCGTCCAGGTAGTGATGGACTCTCAACCCTTTCTCCCTTAAGGATGCGATTACTGGTAGTAGTATCTTGGTGAAAGTTCTGGGGGCAGTAGAGATCCCGAAGGGGAGACTCTGAAACTGGAAGTGGCCCTGATTCACCGAGAACCAAAGGAACTTCTGTAAAGCAACATGGATCGGGACGTGAAGATATGCGTCCTGGAGGTCTATGGAGAGCATCCAGTCTCCCAGATTTATGGCCTGGAGGATTGATTGTAAACTCTCCATCTTGAACGACTCCACTCGAATGGAGCGATTGAGGTTCTTTAGATGCAAGACTGGCCGAAGGTTCCCAGATTTTTTCTTGACCAGAAATAACGGGAAGTAGAATGCCCGACCCCTCTGTGATGCAGGCACCTCTATTATCGCCTTTTTCTGGAGAAGCTCTTGGACGTAACTGGTCAACAGTAACCGTTTTTCCCCTGAAGGTGGAAGTCTGGTGGGACAAAAATGATCCCCTGGGGGACGACTCTTGAAAGGCCATCTGTGCCCGAAACGGACAGTAGCCACTGTCCAAGGGTCCTTTATTGCTTCCGCCCAAACCAGCTTGAATTTCAAAAGCCTTGCACCCACTACTGCTGGCTGGGCTTTTGGTCACTGGAAGCGGGAGTCTTGGGCTTCTGAAACTTCATAAAGGATGTCTGGGGGTTCTTCCAGCCCCTCCTGTATTCTTTTCCTGGCCTATAGGATTTAGCATCCCTGTATCTGTCTAGCAGATTACGTCTGAAGGGAGGAGGCCTCTGCTGTTTCGGTTTTCTGTCCGATGGAAGTCCAGCTTTGCACCGAAAAGGTTCTCGCCATCATAAGGAATGCGGCACCAATTTGATTTGGAGACAGGATCCGCCGACCAGGGTTTCAGCCACAGTGCCCGTCTGGCCATTACGGAGGCCAACATGGCCCTTGATGACGATTTAATCGCATCCACCGAAGCCTCTGCCACAAAAGTCCCCCGCGAGACTTAACTCCTGTAGAGCTTTTATTATGCTCTCCTGGTCCGCGCCTTCTGAGACCAACCTCTCAGTGTTTGATGACCAGCTGGAAATGGCCCTGCCTACAGCTGCAAGTGCCACAGCCGGTCTGCAAGCGCCTCCTGCTGCAAGGTAGGCCCTCTTCATATCGGTGTCGATCCTCCTATCCAAGATATCCCTAAATGTCATGGCATCTTCGATCGGCAATGTCACATGCCTGGCTAACCGCATGAGAGATGCGTCTACGACGGGAGGAGAGACAAGAGGACTCACTTTAGGTTCCTTCAAGGGATATTATTTGGAAAGCCTGTTATTCAGACTCAATTTCTTCTTGGGTCCTTGACATTCCTCTTTAATTCATCCAATTCCTCAATGAACGGAAAGGCCTCTGAGTCCCATTTAAGGTTTGGGAAGCATTTTTTCCGCTTTGGTTGGACTTCCTGGGGTTCCTCCCATCCGATCGCTTCCTTGACCGATTTGACAAACGGTTCAATTAGCGAAAAATCAAACCCTGCAGTTGCTTCCAACCCCTCATTGCCAGACGGGGAATGCTGCTCTTTTGACGTGCTGGGAGGAGCAGGTGAGTCACTTCGCGTTGATAACTCTGTCTCCGGAATAAGAATCTGTGGAGCTACAGGCTCTCTAAACTGCGATTCTTTTTCCCTAGTAGCCTCCTCAAAGCATCTAAGGCAGGCCAATTTATAGGGAAGGGCTGCGGCCCCGCATATCCAACATGCGTTTCCAGAGGTTCGCACTGGTGATCGCTGTCTATGGACAGGAGATCCTCTATGATAGGAGCGGCTGTGTCTGGAGTAAGAACTGGAGCGACTTCTCCTGCGACTCCCTCTGTGGCCTGAGCGACTTCTCCTGCGACTCCCTCTGTGGCCTGAGTGACTTCTGTTGCGACTCCCTCTGTGGCCTGAGCGACTTCTGCTGCGACTCCCTCTGTGGCCTGAGCGACTTCTGCTGCGACTCCCTCTGTGGCCTGAGCGACTTCTCCTGCGACTCCCTCTGTGGCCTGAGCGACTTCTCCTGCGACTCCCTCTGTGGCCTGAGCGACTTCTCCTGCGACTGGAGCGGCTCCGTCTGTGGCCAGAATGGCTTCTCCTGCGTGAAGTCTCTCTGTGCCTTGAATCAGGAGATTTTGCGGACCTGGTAAAGCTAACAATATAGGCAGCGTTAGGATTGCTCTCTTTTTTCAATCTTCACTTCTTACCAAAAATCCTCCCCCCCCCCCCCTTACCTAATAGGCTGGCGGTGATCTGCTAGGGCAGTGGTCTCCACAGCAAGGAATAAGGCAAGCCTAAGGAGATACTAATTGACATAGGAAGCACAGGTGAGGTAAAACACAGCAGCTTATGCAGGAAGTATAGATGCAGAGAAAAAAAAAACAGGCTTTTACCTAAGTACTGTAGGATGAAATAGGAGCTTTGTTGTAAGACAGGCAAACAAACTGCAGCAATTCAGCGATCTCTGGTTCAAGATACAAGGAACAGAAACAGGTTCATTCAATTTTCCTCAGAACACATCCCAGCGCCCCTAGGAGGACAACAGAGCCCAGGAGAGCGCCCAGGCACACAGGTAGGAAGGAAAGGAAAAGAGAAAGGGAGACCACTGCAATTTGGCTAAACCTATTTAAGGTTTATATGCCAGGGTGTTTGAGGCATGATGTTAAGCCTGTTTAAGGCTTTAGTATATACATTGAGGCAGCAATATCAGAGCTTTTTTTTAAAACTCATGCAGGAGACAAATCAAAACAGCTTGAGCCTGTTTAAGGCTGTTAATCCAAGGTCACAGAGAGAATTGTAACATACCCCTGAGATCACCAGAGTGGGGTTCCTTCCATTTAGCTTCGTTTAGAGGCTGTACCGGTAAGGACTTCCAAACCAGGAGAGGCTAGAACCTGGCTGGGGCGAAGCGGTAAGGGGGTGATGTCCGTGCGGTCCCAACAGGTGAGGAAAAAAATAAGAGAATGCTGGGGCGGGGGCCGTAGCTTCATCTTATAGTTATGTGGTCCTATCAGGTTGTGGAGGCGGAGTCACAACCCAGAGTGTATGCTGCCATGATGCGACAGGAAACAACATGGAACATGGAACAGGTAAGTCCCCCAATTGAGCTATATGCCCTTGGCATATAGCCCAAAAAAAAAAAAAAAAGTGTGCAGAGTGCAGAACCGCTTTAAGGACCGAGCCTCTTTCTGAGATTTGGTGTTTAAGTTAAAAACTGTTTTTTTTGCTAGAAAATTACTTAGAATCCCCAAACATTATATATATATATATATATATATATATATATATATATATATATATATATATATTTTTTTTTTTTTCTAACACCCTAGAGAATAAAATGGGGGTCATTGCAATACTTTCTGTCACACCGAATTTGCGTAGCAGTCTTACAAGCACACTTTTTTTTGGAAAAAATACACTTTTTTGAATTAAAAAATAATACAACAGTAAAGTTAGCCCAATTTTTTTTATATTGTGAAAGATAATGTTACGCCGAGTAAATTGACACCCAACATGTCATGCTTCAAAATTGCGCCCGCTTGTGGAATGGCGACAAACTTTTACCCTTAAAAATCTCCATAGGCGACGTTTGAAACATTCTACAGGTTGCATGTTTTAAGTTACATAGTAGGTCTAGGACTAGAATTATTGCTCTCGCTCTACCGATCAAGGCGTTACCTTACATGTGTGGTTTGAACACCGTTTTCATATGCAGGCGCTACTCATGTATGCGTTCGCTTCTGCACGCAAGCTCGGCAGGACAGGGCGCGTTTAAAAAAAATAATGTTTTTATTTATATTACCTTTTATTTTATTTTTTTTATACTGTTCTTTAAAAAAAAATTTGTCACTTTTATTACTATTACAAGGAATGTAAACATCCCTTGTAATAGAAAAAAAGCACAACAGAACCTCTTAGGGCGGGTTCACACCTATGCGAATTAGATGCGGCTTTCCCCGCATCCAATTTGCATAGCAGGAAAATGTGACTGGCTCCCTATGGAGCTGGTTCACATATCTCTGTTGCGGCTGCGGAGCAGCTATGAGTAAGCACTCTTGGTAGTGTGAAATGCATTAGCGATTTTCTTGCTTTGCTGTGACCTATTTTTGTGTGATTCCATATTTTACCAATAAAGGCTTTTGAATTTTTCTTGGAGTGCGGCCGTCCAGAGTCCTTAATTTGCATCTTCATCAGCTTGTGCTGTGCCTGCACCTGGGTTCTCTAACCATAGGAACAGCTGTGGGATTGAGTTTGGGTGGATCATCCTGGAGCGGTGGATCTCTCCATACTGCGGAGCACACTGCACCGAAATTCTGTGCGTCTTTGGTCCCGTTTCAGGGCTGAATTCAGGCATGGAATCTTTGCCACAGGTGACTTTTTAGGGCACCTCCTGCAACTGCTGGTATCAGGAGCACAGTCCAGCAGCAAACAGCACAGGCAGGAGTGTGCTGTGCAGGAGTGTGCATTTTTTCAAATGCAGAGCAGCTTCTTGTGTAACGGACACAACCGAACTGGGCACATCGCTGTGTTCCACGCTGACTTGACACAAGCTTTGAATGGTTAAATGGCGTTACCAATAGTAACGAGAATCAGGTAGTTGAACAGGTTTTCCAGATGATCCAATAGTAGTAATGTAGTGTTGCACATCTACTTGATTGGGCCTGTGAATGACGGCACAGTCTGGGTAGATATGGCAACCATAGTCCCAGGTTTGCAGAACACAATTATACTTCCCGGGATGTCGGGGGCAACAATTTATATCATAGTGAGCAGGAATTTTCAGGTACTCTCGAATAGCAGTATCAACCCACTGTGCCCGCTTGCACTGGATTTCAGCTTCCAGACTTTCTGGCGCATATGGATACAAGTAGCCATACTCCTCAGCAACTTTCCTCATAACAATTCGTTGCAGATTGGATAATCTTAGCAGCACTTTTGGATCCCCCCAACCGGGTAACACTTGAGTATCTAAAGCACATTTGACACGATAGCCTGCAATTTTGCCAGGCTTTTGAGATACAGTGGTGGATAAAGAGGACACTTGCATCAGGGGTTTCAACACAGTGAGCCCACCGCTCCTCTTCCAGAGAACCTGCAGGACAAAGAACAGGAAATGCAGATGCTGACAATCCAGGCCTAATACTGGTGGTTTGGATAGTTGAGAGAACTTCCTACTCTGTAGGCTCACACTGCTGCTCAGCATCACTTTCAGACCATCTCTCAGGCCAAGACACAGTATCAGAAAACAGTTCAGCGATCCGATCAGACAGGATATCCGAATCTGACTCGGTTAAGAACTCTTTAGCCGGGAGCAGATTACACTTTGAACTTGCAACAGCAGACTTTCAAAACTTCTCCCTTAGTGGCTAAAGGTTTTACATTCCCCGCAGGAACACTGCCTTTACTCACATCAGGCTGACCCGGCTCAGTCGTCTTCTCTCTTGGAGATTCCACCATCAAGTAACGTAGGTGGCCCCCACCTCGGCCACGGGAGATTATCGGTGCACCTGGCTTTGAAACTGTCACAATAACTGAAGGAGCAGCCACTTCAGCAAGCAAGGTGACATTAGCAATGTTCACAGGAACTTGTTCTGGAGCTGGAGACACACTTGTCCCAATTCACTTGTAGCACCCGTGGGGGTAAGGCTGCTGAGACTACCTCTAGTAGTGGCTCCCCGCAGTGCCCACAGGTAATCCAGGGCCGAGCATTAGCAGCTAGGCCAGAACACTTGGCACACAACATCCCGATTGCTTCATAGCCTCCTGCCATATAAAGCGCCAGGCTATCTTTTGGTACGTATCGCACTCCGCATCAGTAAGGACCTCTTTCAGCCCGCTCGGGCCAGGAGCGATGCCTGGTACATAGACTTTCCAATCCAACATTGAGACTTCGAACTACACCATACTCTCTGATTGGTAACAGTATCTCAAACGTGTACTGGTAATGGCGGTGCACATAGCAGCGTCTCCTTCTCCTCCTCTGCAGAGCGACAACTCCTCCCCCCGCCAAGGGATTGACTCACATGCTCTTCAGAAGCTTCAACGCCTGCCTCTTGTCTCCAGAAGCGTGCCAAAACTGTTGTGGAGTCCGCCTTAACCCCTTCAGCACTGGTGTAAAGTGAAAAAAGACCAGTTTGACACTGTCCCAAGAGCAAAAAGACACGTTGGTTCTTTCCCACATGGTTCAAAGGGATAATAACACAGCTTCTGTGGAATAAAGATGTTACTTGCCACTTTACCACAGAGCCAGATGAAATTCTTGTGTAGTTGCAGTCTTTTGCCAGGGGCGACCACAGCAAAAATGACGTCATGCCACATGTTGGGTGCCAAAATGTAGCGGTCTCCCAGACCTCGAGAGGCCTGGTGGTGACCCCCAGAGTCAGGGAGAGCTGACATTCCTCCTCAGGGTGCAGGTTACTAGACATGGTGGGTGTAGTGCAAGATGGAAAGATGGGTGCCAGTCATTTTTAAAATGAACAAAGAGAGTTTTTATTTCTCTTACCAGAAACAGGGGAGAGAGTGTTAGGGCACAGCACACCCTTAGGCAAATACATTTGCAACTTGGCAGACTCCACAGACAAAAATAGAACTAGGCAGACAGCAATATAGAAAAGGGGCTTTTAAACTGAATTTAGCGATCTGTATCTTTTAGCAACTGCTGTCTTGCTTTTGGTATTCTTCACCAACACCTGATCCCCCAGTCGCAATGGCAGCTTTTCTAGGGCGGAGCCCTCAGCCAAGTCCTTGTGTCTATCCAGTACCATCTGCTTAGCTGTCTGTATTCGATCCCAGTGCTCCTGCACCTAGGTGCTGTTTGTGAGGGGCATAAAACTCTCTAGGGAGCCCAGTAGGAGGTCTAGCAGAAGCCTGCCATATTGCCCGAACATCATAATGACCTGTGACTTTTGGCCTGATGTACTGTGTTGTTGTAGGCCCACACCACGGCTCCCATGGTATGCTACTTCCAGATACCACTGAGGCTGCCCAGTTTGAACATGATCTCTGAAAGATCAGTGATCATCAAAGTTTGGGCCTAGGTCCCAGAGTATGCATTTGGGCCAGCCATATTGTTGTACTACGTGTTCTTAAAACAGTTTAGCCCTGGTCGGGCCATCTGGACCTTGGTGAGGACTACCACCACAAACTTGGTGAAGTGGTCTACAAAAACCAGGACATAACGATATCCTTAAGGGGAGCTGGATATTGTCAGGAAGTCCATGGTGACCAGTTCAAAGGGCTCTGAGATGGTAATAGTCATGCGTGTTGTCTTTTCAGGAGGGGCCTTATGCATTGAGTAGGATTCATATTCCCCTGGACCCAATCAACCAGCCGTAGGCAAAACAAGTACCTCCTGACCAGGGTCTCGGTTCAGTCAGCTCCAAAGTGCCCACTCGTGGCATGCAGCACCTGACAGATTTAAAGAGTGTTGATCTTTTTTTAGTTTGTTTAGCAAAAAATAAAAACCCCAGAGGTGATCAAATACCACCAAAAGAAAGCTCTATTTGTGGGAAAAAAATAATAAAAATTTAGTTTGCATGCAGTGTTGCATGATGGCGCAATTGTCATTGAAAATGTGACAGTGCTAAAAGCTGGAAATTGTCCTGGGCAGGAAGGGGCGAAAGTGCCTGGTATTGAAGTGGTTAAATCAAGCCCAATTTTCGCCATGAGGCGCGCCACATTTTTCTTTCTCCGCTACATCACGCCTACAAACGAATGCCACGCCCCCTAATTATATTAAGACTCCACCTACAGACAAAAAAAGTGTCCCTATATTTTTTTTTACAATGTTGGCAACTATGCATGCGGCAATGCGCAAAAATGCACACGTTCTAGTGTAACCTGGCCATAAGTAATTGTTTTTTTATATATAAAAATACTTTAAGTAGTTTTCATGCAAAAAATGTCCATGGTAACGTGTGCAAACCAAAAATAAAAACAGAGCAACTAAAGTGAAATCCTTCACCACAATTAATAAACAAGGACAATAGTAAAATAACAGAGATTACCAGCTATGAAGGAGTCCGTAGCATACTGTATACAGACTCTCCCCCCGCTGATTGGGCAAAGAGGGCGAATACCTCAGGGAAGGTATGAGGGAGAGAGACAAGCGGAGACCCGCCCACTCCTGCAAACGCGTATGGGAATGTTTGGTCGCCATGGTAACTAGGGTACTGTACGGCGCCATGTTTTGTTACCGGAAGCGGAAGTTGCTTGTTGTAGTGGAGAAATTGTACAGGTCGAGCTGGCGGGAGTGAAACGGAGTAAGGTAGCTAAGTGTATGGGGACCATATTAGGATGAGGTAAGATGGCGGGAGTCTGGGGCTCGGAGCCTTGCACTGTCTGTGTGTATGATGTTGGGGGGTCTGTGGTGCTGTGTGTACGGTGTTGTGGGGGGGTCTGTGGTGCTGTGTGTACAGTGTTATGGGGGGTCTTTTGTGCTGTGTGTATGATGTTGGAGGTCTCTGGTGCTGTGTGTATGGTGTTGTGGGGAGTCTTTGTTATGGGGGGGGGGGGTCTTTTGTGCTGTGTGTGATGTTGGGGGGGTGTCTCTGGTGCTGTGTGTACGGTGTTGGGGGGTCGTCTCTGGTGCTGTGTGTATGGTGTTGGGGGGTCGTCTCTGGTGCTGTGTGTATGGTGTTGGGGGGTCGTCTCTGGTGCTGTGTGTACGGTGTTGGGGGGTCGTCTCTGGTGCTGTGTGTACGGTGTTGGGGGGTCGTCTCTGGTGCTGTGTGTACGGTGTTGGGGGGTCGTCTCTGGTGCTGTGTGTACGGTGTTGGGGGGTCGTCTCTGGTGCTGTGTGTACGGTGTTGGGGGGTCGTCTCTGGTGCTGTGTGTACGGTGTTGGGGGGTCGTCTCTGGTGCTGTGTGTACGGTGTTGGGGGGGTGTCTCTGGTGCTGTGTGTACGGTGTTGGGGGGGTGTCTCTGGTGCTGTGTGTACGGTGTTGGGGGGGGGTGTCTCTGGTGCTGTGTGTACGGTGTTGGGGGGGGTGTCTCTGGTGCTGTGTGTACGGTGTTGGGGGGGGGTGTCTCTGGTGCTGTGTGTACGGTGTTGGGGGGGGGGGGGTGTCTCTGGTGCTGTGTGTACGGTGTTGGGGGGGGGTGTCTCTGGTGCTGTGTTGCTGTGTGTGATGTTGGGGGGGGGGGGGGTGTCTCTGGTGCTGTGTGTACGGTGTTGGGGGGGGGGGGGGTGTCTCTGGTGCTGTGTGTACGGTGTTGGGGGGGGGGGTGTCTCTGGTGCTGTGTGTACGGTGTTGGGGGGTCGTCTCTGGTGCTGTGTGTACGGTGTTGGGGGGTCGTCTCTGGTGCTGTGTGTACGGTGTTGGGGGGGGGGTCTCTGGTGCTGTGTGTACGGTGTTGGGGGGGTGTCTCTGGTGCTGTGTGTACGGTGTTGGGGGGTTGTCTCTGGTGCTGTGTGTACGGTGTTGGGGGGGGGGTGTCTCTGGTGCTGTGTGTACGGTGTTGGGGGGGGGGGGGGTCTCTGGTGCTGTGTGTACGGTGTTGGGGGGGGGTCTCTGGTGCTGTGTGTACGGTGTTGGGGGGGGGGGGGGGGGGTCTCTGGTGCTGTGTGTACGGGGGGGGGGGGGGGGGGTCTCTGGTGCTGTGTGTACGGTGTTGGGGGGGGTGTCTCTGGTGCTGTGTGTACGGTGTTGGGGGGGTGTCTCTGGTGCTGTGTGTACGGTGTTGGGGGGGGGGGGTGTCTCTGGTGCTGTGTGTACGGTGTTGGGGGGGGGGGTGTCTCTGGTGCTGTGTGTATGGTGTTGGGGGGGGGGGGGTGTCTCTGGTGCTGTGTGTACGGTGTTGGGGGGGGTGTCTCTGGTGCTGTGTGTACGGTGTTGGGGGGGGGGGGGGGTGTCTCTGGTGCTGTGTGTACGGTGTTGGGGGGGGGGTGTCTCTGGTGCTGTGTGTACGGTGTTGGGGGGGGGGGGTGTCTCTGGTGCTGTGTGTACGGTGTTGGGGGGGGGGGGGGTGTCTCTGGTGCTGTGTGTACGGTGTTGGGGGGGGGGGGTGTCTCTGGTGCTGTGTGTACGGTGTTGGGGGGGGGGGGTGTCTCTGGTGCTGTGTGTACGGTGTTGGGGGGGGGGGGTGTCTCTGGTGCTGTGTGTACGGTGTTGGGGGGGGGGGTGTCTCTGGTGCTGTGTGTACGGTGTTGGGGGGGGGGGGTGTCTCTGGTGCTGTGTGTACGGTGTTGGGGGGGGGGTGTCTCTGGTGCTGTGTGTACGGTGTTGGGGGGGGGGGTGTCTCTGGTGCTGTGTGTACGGTGTTGGGGGGGGGGGTGTCTCTGGTGCTGTGTGTACGGTGTTGGGGGGGGGGTGTCTCTGGTGCTGTGTGTACGGTGTTGGGGGGGGGGTGTCTCTGGTGCTGTGTGTACGGTGTTGGGGGGGGGTCTCGGGTGCGTTGTGTACGGTGTTGGGGGGGGGGGGTCTCGGGTGCTGTGTGTACGGTGTTGTGGGGGGGGGGGGGTCTCGGGTGCTGTGTGTACGGTGTTGTGGGGGGGGGGGGGTCTCGGGTGCTGTGTGTACGGTGTTGGGGGTCTCGGGTGCTGTGTGTACGGTGTTGGGGGTCTCGGGTGCTGTGTGTACGGTGTTGGGGGTCTCGAGTGCTGTGTGTACGGTGTTGGGGGTCTCGGGTGCTGTATGTACGGTGTTGTGGGGGGGGGGTCTCGGGTGCGTTGTGTACGGTGTTGTGGGGGGGGTCTCGGGTGCTGTGTGTACGGTGTTGTGGGGGGGGGGTCTCGGGTGCGTTGTGTACGGTGTTGTGGGGGGGGGGTCTCGGGTGCTGTGTGTACGGTGTTTTGGGGGGGGGGGGTCTCGGGTGCTGTGTGTACGGAGTTGGGGGTCTCGGGTGCTGTGTGTACGGTGTTTTGGGGGGGGGGGGGTCTCGGGTGCTGTGTGTACGGAGTTGGGGGTCTCGGGTGCTGTGTGTACGGTGTTGGGGGTCTCGGGTGCTGTGTGTACGGTGTTGGGGGTCTCGGGTGCTGTGTGTACAGTACTAAGGGGCTCAGATGTTGTGTATTGTGTGTACTATCACTAAGTCCTATATGGTGTTTTTGGTGGCAGGCAGTGAATGAATAGCAGTGTTTGCTGCATTGAGTTGTCTGTAATATTGGGAGTCTGCATAGATTCTAAATGAGGATGCAAATGTTCAGAACATATACATTGCTATGGCACACTAGTTTGTGTCCCAGGTACCTGTTGGGTGCTAGTTGTTGTTGTCTTAGGTGTTCAATGGGTGGCCAAGGTTTAATAGCTCATGTCCTGGATTGAGTATATTACCTATTTTGCAGGAAACATTCCGCTAAAGATGACTGAGAAGATCTGGCATCATGCAGTTATGCACAGGGGGTTGCATAAACGACCCATGTAGACGCATGTCTTAATAGTGTCCACGGTGGCCGTGGTGCTCTGGGTGGCCGTGGTGCTCTGGTTGCACATATTACTGCCTCTCTTGCATTATGCGCTAATTTTGAAATGAATGCGCCACTAATAAGAGGACTGCCAACAAATAGATGAATCTCTCAGTAGTAAAAAAAAAAAAATGAAAGCTGAACTTCCGTAAAAGTCTTCCCATGCGGTGGGGTCGCACCTGCACGCCAAGGGTTAACTGCTCTTTTATGTCTTGAGGGACCGTGTACAGCAGTTTACTTACCCTATTCTCTGCTTCCACAGGATCCTCCATGCTGCTTGACTTGGTCCCCGCAGCCTCTTCTCCCCTGCACTCTGGCGGTCTAAGGTCCTCTGATGTATTCAAGACCAGTGCAAGGTCCTTAGCCCTGCATTGGACACGAGGGACAGTCTGCCACGCAGCATGGGGGAGCAGATTATATGGTAAGTAAAACTGCTTTCCTGTCCCCTAGACATAAACAAGCAGTTAACCCTTTCAGTGTAGATGCATAAATGTACCCTACCCACTTGTAGCTGAGGGTAATGGTGAAGTCCTGGTGAAATGTTTAGTATTTGAAATCTTGTGAGAAGATTCTCCTGTGCTGAGCTGAAATGTCTTATGGTGAGATTTGGTGTACTATCCATTACCCAGGAAGATAAGGGGACGTGAAAAAAAAAAAAAAAGAGTGGGCCTTTCTTGGTAGTGCCAATCTATTCAGAATCTTGGCACCCCAGATGTTTTTAATTACATTTCCTACGATGCTCAACTACATTGCAGATTGCATGAGCATCATGGGAAATGTAGTTCCAAAACATCTGGGGTGCCAAGGTTTGCCTCGCTGCCCTAGACTTATACTATCCAATGCACTCATACTTTGTTTTGGTTTCCTGAAAATGAATCTGTCTGTTCATCTGGTGCCCAAGCTGAGGCCTTTGATGCTTTCCATGCAGTCCAGGGACTCCAGCTGTCAGTAGTAGCAGTTCTGTATTTGTTAAGGGATTGTAATGCCAGTGATCTCTAGCAGTCTCATGTCTCTGACTATCACCAAGTGTGAAAGATCCACAGTTACTGACCATTACTTCTTATACGTCTTCACTCCATATCAGTCTTCTCTAGCATTATCTATGCTGAATACTATGTGCAGCCTTTGGTGATTTAGGCAGCGGTTCACCGAAATGAAAATTCTGGACCAAAACTGAAAATTCAGGATGCACTTGGCTGAAAATGGACGGACAGTTTAAAAAAAAAAAAAAATAAAAAAAAAAAAAAGTTTTTTTAAGTGTAATTTAATGTGGCTGGCTGGTAGCTTCATCTTTTTATTTTAACATTAAAGAAGAACTTCAGATTTTCACACAATTTACATTTTGTGAAGCTGGCCCAAATGAACTATGTCCCTCACTAAGCTGTGCTAAGCTGGATGTGCTGTATAAACTGGATGTAGCTGAGGCTCCATACAGCATACCGCACTGTGTTCTGGGTGCGAGCCGAGACTTCCTGTCTCCTACCCAGAACACACAAGAGTCTACAGAAGCGGTGTTCAGCCATTCAGACGGAGCAATGTATTCTATCAATGAATACAAAGCTTCCTCTGATTGGCTGAGTCAGAGAGGTGGACTGATGATGTCACATTTCTGACTCATTGTTAAAATACATTGCTCCCTCTGAATGGCTGAGCACCTCTGCTGTGGATGATCCTGTGTTCTGGGTAGGAGACAGGAAGTCTCGGCTCGCACCCAGTACATAGTGTGGTATGCTGTATGGAGCCTCAGCTTCATATAGTTTATACCGCACATCCAGCGACCTCACAGGTTAGTGAGGGACATCATTCTTTGGACCAGCTTGGCCCAAAAAAACGATGTAAGTTGTGTGAAAACCTGGAGTTCTTCTTTAAGCCCTGGTTCACACTGGACCCAACTTTGAAGTCATGCGACTTCACTGAAAGTCAGTGCTGGCACAAGGTCATTTGGTGCCCAGTGCGAAAATAACAAACTGTGCATATAATGATAAGCAAGCTGTATTAGCCAAGTAGCATTTACTAGCGGGGGTTAATCGGCAGATAGTGAAGTTCCTTGCACAGGATTGACCCTTCCACAATAGTATGGGCACTAAATGTATCAATCAAGTTTAGATTGCAACAATGATAATGGCATGTAGTGATGG
>CM053038.1:114302626-114731937 GCA_028564925.1 Lithobates sylvaticus
AGGGTGGGCCAACTCAATATTAAATCCTATGAACTAAGACTGGAATGCCATTAAAGTTCATGTGCGTGTAAAGGCATGTGTCCCAATACTTTTGACAATATAGTGTATTTTCTGTACTTGCTGAAAATACTCATCCTGAAAAAATGAATGCAACCACCACATATATGGACTGATAAGGTTTTTAGTTTAGATACACTTTAAAGAAATGCCATTGTTGTGTTGCCAGTATTTGCTTCTTACACACTATATACACTACTGGCTTAATAAAAAAATGTTTTAAAATAAAATAAGTTGTAAAAGTATATTATTCCAGATGTCACATTTACAAAAAGTGATAAGCATTGATGGACACATATAGACTCAGATTGGCTGACACTGATATAAATAGACACTCACTTGGACATCAAGTAAAATTGGACTTTCACTGGCCACGTTGGTAATGTCTGCCAAAGGGAAATGGGCACATGAGGTTTTACTGCAGTAGCTACCTACTGATCAATATGCATTATAATTTTGTCAAGGCTTAGATTATGCAATAGTAAAAATGTAATAGAGGTGGCCTTCGCGCTGTTGATGAACTAGATGAATGCACTAACTGAATAAATAAGTGAAAGCGGTGAATAAATAAAAATAAATAAATAAGGTGCCAACTACAATGTTGTATGTGGAAAAAATCCAAAGGTAAACACAATCCCACAAATAACGTAAATGAAGTGATGATTTTGCGCTAATGTGCACCAAAATGGTGTGAATAAATATGGTATCAAAGTGAAATAAGTGAATGTGTGTAAAGTGCACAAAGTGCTAAATTAATGATTATAAATATTCAGTGATACAAATTGATATATATATATATATATATACACACTGTGCCTTTAAAAATATAAATAAATGCAAAGCTACAAGTGCACCAAGTGCTAAAATAAGTAATGATAAATATCAAAGTTGAATATCAAAAATTAAACATATAAATGATACCTATAAATAAATAATATAAAGTGCCGGTAGTCCTAAATAACTGGACTACAGGTAAAGCTATAGCACATCGAGAAACACACAGTAATCCTAATCAATATCCAATGAGTGAGTGAAAGGTAAATCGGTTATGGGGATGATATAAAGTCCATTTTAAAGCTAGCCATACATTACAATCTCATTGTACAGTGGTGTGAAAAAGTGTTTGCCCCCTTCCTCATTTCCTGTTCCTTTGCATGTTTGTCACACTTAAGTGTTTCGGAACATCAAACCAATTTAAACAATAGTCAAGGACAACACAAGTAAACACAAAATGCAATTTGTAAATGAAGGTGTTTATTATTAAAGGTGAAAAAAAATCCAAACCATCATGGCCCTGTGTGAAAAAGTGATTGCCCCCTAAACCTAATAACTGGTTGGGCCACCCTTAGCAGCAACAACTGCAACCAAGCGTTTGCGATAACGTGCAATGAGGCATTTACAGCGTCCTGGAGGAATTTTGGCCCACTCATCTTTGCAGAATTGTCCTAATTCAGTTACATTAGAGGGTTTTCGAGCATGAAACGGCCTTTTTAAGGTCATACCACAACATCTCAATAGGATTCAGGTCAGGACTTTGGCTAGGCCACTCCAAAGTCTTCATTTTGTTTTTCTTCAGCCATTCGGTGGTGGACTTGCTGGTGTGTTTAGGATCATTGTCCTGCTGCAGAACCCAAGTTCGTTTCAGCTTGAGTACACGAACAGATGGTCGGACATTCTCCTTCAGGATCTCTTGGTAGACAGCAGAATTCATAGTTCCTTTTATCACGGCAAGTCTTCCAGGTCCTGAAGCAGCAAAACAGCCCCAGACCATCACACTACCACCACCATATTTTACTGTTGGTATAATGTTCTTTTTCTGAAATGCAGTGTTCCTTCTATGCCAGATATACTTGGACACACACCTTCCAAAGAGTTCCACTTTTGTCTCATCGGTCCACAGAATGTTGTCCCAAAAGTCAAGATGTGTTGTGGAGAAATTGAGCCGAGCTTTGATGTTCTTTTTGCTCAGCAGTGGTTTTCTCCTTGGAACTCTGCCATGCAGGCCATTTTTGCCCAGTCTTTTCCTGATGGTGGAGGCATGAACGCTGACCTTAACTGAGGCAAGTGAGGCCTGCAGTTCCTTGGACGTTGTTGTGGGGTCTTTTGTGACCTCTTGGATGAGTCGTCGCTGCGCTCTTGGGGTAATTTTGGGCGGCCGGCCACTCCTGGGAAGGTTCACCACTGTTCCATGTCTTCGCCATTTGTGGATAATGGCTCTCACTGTGGTTCGCTGGATTCCCAAAGCTTTGGAAATGGCTTTATAACCCTTTCCAGACTGATAGATCTCAATTACTTTCTTTCTCAATTGTTCCTGAATTTCTTTGGGTCTCGGCATGATGTGTAGCTTTTAAGGATCTTCTGGTGGACCTTACTGTGTCAAGCAGCTCCTATTTAAGTGATGCCTTGATTGTGAACAGGTGTGGCAATAATCAGGCCTGGGTGTGGCTAGAGAAATTGAACTCAGGTGTGGACAACCACAGTTATAGTATGTTTTAACAAGGGGGGCAATCACTTTTTCACACAGGGCCATGATGGTTTGGATTTTTTTTCACCTTTAATAATAAACACCTTCATTTACAAATTGCATTTGGTGTTTACTTGTGTTGTCCTTGACTATTGTTTAAATTGGTTTGATGTTTCCGAAACACTTAAGTGTGACAAACATGCAAAGGAACAGGAAATGAGGAAGGGGGCAAACACTTTTTCACACCACTGTATATGCTCCTTTAGATCTAACAAAAACCTATGTAGTCGAGGATGAATACCTTTTAAAGGGTCAGTCTACTCAAAAGTGATAACTTCTTGAATAGTCCAGCACCTCTTGATTTCAGTTGCATCTTCCATAATAAAAAATAAAGAGAAACATGCTGCGCATGCACACCAAGATGTATACTTTCCTGTATCTGTGCAGTCGATCCCCTAATAGATGGAATTATTGGGACTGGACAAGATTTTTAGGGCTGTTACTGATTAAAATTTTTGTGTTCGATTAATCGTTTTTTTAAAAATCGATTAATCGACTAGTTTCGATTAACTATAACACACATACAGATCCAACTACTTTTAGCTGATCTCCTTGCATTGCAACTCTGCATTAGTCAGTGGTAAATGTGGTATACACTATATACAACGGCCAAAGCCAGACATAGTGGGGCATGGCTAGGACGTCACATGTCAATCAAAAGCAAGCGCCGCCAGGATGGCAACAGCAGAAGCCGATCCACACGGCAAAAATATCACTCAGCTTATCAGCCTCTAAGGACAACAATGTTAAAAACAGAGGTTATCAAATTTGCCTACACTTAGCTCACTGAATGATCCCAGTTAACCACATCCATATTTACCATCACTGTCCAGGCTGTCCGATGACGTCACGGACATCAACGTCACTGGACTCCTCACCCCTTCCCTTTGTTAGCAGACGGAGGCACTTGGGGAAGGGGGGAGGAGCCCGGTGACATTGATGTCCGTGACGTCACCGGCTCTCCGACAGAACTCCCTGAAGACCCGGAAGCTGGCGGAGAGGTGAGTACCGATCAAAAGAATCTTGATCGATCAAAAAAATTAACGATTAATCGAGAAATTAATCGTTAATTTCGGCAGCCCTAAAGATTTTGTTCGGAGGATGTAAAGATTATCGGGGTCTGTGGCTGTCTAATTCAGTGAAGAATACATCTGGGGTGAGAACAAAGACAGCGTACTTCTCCTTTATCTTGATGACAGAGATGGAAAATTTTAAGGCTCATTCACAGTAGTGTTGTTGGAAGGGCAGTTTTTGTCTAGAAACTAATTTTAAATCTACCATTTCTGCCTTACTAGTCAATTGAGCTTTTAGAAGACTGTACACTTTTTTTTTTTTTTTTTTTTTGTTCCATTCATCTCCTAGTCAAAGTAGAGCCATAAAATAGCAGGAAAAGACAACAAAGCAAAGAATTTACAATAGGACCACATTGTTAAAATAAAATACACAGGCACTGCTTGTAAGCATGCTTGTTAGCTCTAATCAAATAAAATCCAGGAAAGCTTGTAAAATTAACAATATCTGTAAACTTGTGCTCGTCTATGTTATTCATATTTATCTTATCTTCTGGCAAACAGGAATTTATATTTTATATTTAATTTAGATGATGTTTGCAATACAGAGTATACTATACTATATCCAATCAAATTCCTCATAGGTGGTATAGAATCTCAATATACTCCAAATATGTATGTTTATGTTTGTATTATGGGACTTTAAGTGTAAAATAAAAAAATGTTTTTAGTACACAATGTTTAGGTAAAATGTATAATTTTTATTCATGAAAAAACATCTAGAAAACACACGGAAGATCCCAGCTTAGTCTGGCATAAAACACATACGCAGGTATACATAGTACACCTTCCAATGAATTATTTAACATCACCACATTGCAAATGTATGCTCTCTGCTTATCCATCCCTGCGGAGGCAGAGCATAATGGCTGCTGCAGGATTTGCTGTAAATGGGCAGGACAGGGCCAGGGGGAGTGGCGCGTCGACAGTACACATGGACACAGACACCAACAACAGGTCGGAGAGGGCGGCATGGATGGTAAGTCACAAATATTTAATGTGTGCTGCTGACTGTGCCCCCTGTGCTGCCTGTACATTTTCGTAGGACTTTATCTCCTTCTTCTTGGATGGGACACCCTAAGACCCCTTTCACACTGTGCCGCCACCGGTGTCAGCGGTAAAGCGGCGCTATTTTTATCACTGTTTTACCGTCGTTTTAGCAGCGCCATTCGGCCGATAGCGGTGCGGTTTTAACCCCCCGCTAGCAGTCCAAAAGAGGTTAAATCCACCCGCAAAACGCTGCCAGAGCGGCGTTTTGCTGGTGCTATCGTAGCGCTGCCCAATTGATTTCAATTGGGAGGAGCATTGGAGGAGCGGACTTTCACACTGGATTGGTGCACTGGCAGGACGCTAAAAAAAGCTAGAAGCATCTTTGGAGGCTTTGCGGTGGATTTAACCCTTTCTCGGCCGCTAGCGGGGGTAAAAGCACCCGCTAGCGGCCGAATAGCATCGCAAATTTGACGGTAAATCACCGATAAATATAGCGGCGCTTTACCGCCGACGCACCCACCGCCCCAGTTTGGAAGGGGCCTTACTGTTAAATATTGAAAGCACTGATGACTTTTAATCCACTTTTCATATATTAAGGTGTAAGAGTGTTAAAATAAAAGTGGGTGCACCGAAGAACTCGCTGGGATGGCCAGTGGGCCGATTCGGTGGGACGACCAGTGGGCGGGCCCTGGAGAATGTTGGGGGTTGGGCCCTGGGGGGCCCAGGGCTAAAGCTGTGTAAGGGGCCCCAAAATGTATGATTCCCTCTACTATCAGCATTGTATTGAGGCAGCTACTGTAAGGACAAATACTTCTGGAATAGGGTTTCTCAGGGAAGCTGTCCTCAAAGATTTTGTGTCTTGAGTACCCTGCAACCCTCCTTCCCTGCATTTGTTCAAGATCTGCGATAAATCTTTAAAAGAAACCCCTAAACTGAGCCTGAATTTGTGGATGTGCATCTGGGCGGGCAGCCTCTGAATAGGTAAGAGAGATCTAGGCCACCAGAATTGTTGGGAAATGATCCAAAAGAGTTGATTCTTCCCAGGGTGGCCAGCAGCCTTGGGAGAATGGTAAGTCTGGAGCACGGCAGTATGTAGACTTTCTTGGACAAAGCAGTGGCCACAAGGTTTCACAGGAGGAGCATGGACCTGAGCAGCAAGAATTTTGTCACCTAAAGGAGAAGTGAGACTGGTGCCAACCATAGCCAGAATACGATCAGGAGGAATCACAGTTACCGGAACCAACTCCAACTTGGACGTGGAGGAAAATTGTCGTGACAAGGCGTCAGCCCTTACACTCTTAGTACCGGGTAAGAATGAGACAATGTAATTGAAACGTGACAAGAAAAGAGCCCATCTTGCCCTTCTGGGAGAGAGGCATTTAGCCTCAGACAAGAATGTGAAATTCTTATGGTCAGTAAGAATAAGAACCATGGTACCTTCGAGGAGATGTCTCCAGTCTTTCAGGGCTAAAATGATCGCCAATAGCTCTCTGTCCCCAATCTCGTACTTGCACTCCGCAGGTGACAATTTCTTGGAAAAGTAGCCACAAGGATGCATAGCGCTCTCAGAGGTAAGACGTTGAGACAGAAGGGCGCCAACACCAGTCTCAGAAGCACCAACAAGTGGATTTGACTGCATCTTCTGAATTCATGTCTTTCGCCTACTGTCAGAAACCATGAAATCAGGCAGAGACAGAAGTACAGTTAAATCACACTTGTTTAATAATAAAAGTAAAAAGAACAAACGTAGTCAAAACATAGCCAAAGTTCAGTAACCGGAACGGATAGTCAGCCAAGCAAGGGAGTCAGGGATCAATGTAGTGGAACAGCAAGCAGGATCTGGAGTCAGAAGAGATGCCTGCAAAGCAAGTCTTGAACAGGATCACAGGAGATCTTGACCAAGGCGAAGGCAGAGCTCCTCTGGACTGGACAGCTTAAGTAGGCAGGACTGACAAGCAGGATATCATCAACAGCTGAGTAACTGTGGAGAGATAGGCGCTGGCAATTAGCTGACAGCTGAATGGCCAGCTAAGAGAAGGAAGGGCTGAGCCCAGCCCTGACATTTTCTTTCTCGCCCCTCCTCTCTGTCCCCTCTCCCTCTTTCTCACTCCTTCCTCTCACACACCTCTCTTTCACACACCCCTCTCTCTATCCCTCACCCCCTTACTCTCTCATCCTCACCCCCTCTCTTTTTTTTCACCCCCTTCTCTCTCACCCCCTCACTCTACTCTCTCTCACCCCCTTACTCTCCTCTCTTTCAAAGCCCCTCTCTCTCTCTCACCCCCTCTGTCTCACCCCCTCTCTCTCTCTGTCACCCTCACCCCCTCTTTCTCTCACCCCCTCTCTATCTCACCCCTTGTGTGTATCTTTCTTAATAATCCTTCTGTTTTCCTCTCCCCCCTCTCTCCCCCATTCTTACCCACCCATCTCTCTCACCCACACCCCCTCTCTCCCCCCCCCCCCTTCTCATTCCCCCTACCTCCTCTCTATTTCTATTACCCCCCTCTCACTCTCACCCCCCCCCCTCTACCTCTCACCCCCACTTTCTCCCTCTCCCACCGACTTTTCTCTCTCTTGCCCCCTTCTCTGTCCCTCTGACTGCCTCTACCATAAGATGTAAAATGTATTAAAACATAACATTTTTGTTTAAAAGAGTGTGTGTATGTGTGTGTGTATATGTATTTACTGATATACAGTGCCTTGCAAAAGTATTCACCCCCCTTGGCTTTTTACCTATTTTGTTACATTACAGCCTTTAGTTCAATGTTTTTTTAATCTGAATTATATGTGATGGATCAGAACACAATAGTCTAAGTTGGTGAAGTCAAATTTGAAAAATATATACCTAAAAGTATTTTTCAGAAATAAAAAAATGATAATTTGCATGTGCGTATGTATTCACCCCCTTTGTTATGAAGCCCATAAAAAAGCTCTGGTGCAACCAATTACCTTCAGAAGACACATAATTAGTTAAATGATGATCTGTCATTACATATACACATATATGTAATACAGAAATACATACAATACATATACAGAAAGGCTCCAGAGGCTGCAACACCTAAGCAAGAGGCACCACTAACCAAACACTGCCATGAAGACCAAGGAACTCTCCAAACAAGTAAGGGACAATGTTGTTGAGAAGTACAAGTCAGGGTTAGGCTTTAAAAAAGATATCCAAATCTTTGATGATCCCTAGAAGCTCCATCAAATCTATCATAGCCAAATGGAAAGAACATGGCACAACAGAAAACCTGCCAAGAGACGGCAGCACACCAAAACTCACGGACCGGGCAAGGAGGGCATTAATCAGAGAGGCAGCACAGAGACCTAAAGTAACCCTGGAGGAGCTGCAGAGTTCCACAGCAGAGACTGAAGTATCTGTACATAGGATGACAATAAGCTGTACGCTCCATAGAGTTGGGCTTTATGGCAGAGTGGCCAGAAGAAAGACATTACTTTCAGCAAAAATCAAAATGGCACGTTTTGAGCTTGCAAAAGGGCATGTGGGAGACTCCCAAAATGTATGGAGGAAGGTGCTCTGGTCTGATGACACTAAAATGTAACTTTTTGGCCATCAAAGAAAACGCTATGTCTGGCGCAAACCTAATACATCACATCACCCACGAACACCATCCCCACAGTGAAACATGGTGGTGGCAGCATGCTGTGGGGATGTTTTTCACCAGTTGGGACTTGGAAACTGGTCAGAGTTGAGGGAAAGGTGGATGGTGCTAAATACAGGGATAATCTTGGGCAAAAGATGTACCACTCTGTGTGTAATTTGAGGCTAGGACAGATGTTCACTTTTCAGCAGGACAATGTCCCCAAACACACTGCTAAAGCAACACTTGAGTGGTTTAAGGGGAAACGTGTAAATGTGTTGGAATGGCCTAGTCAAAGCCCAGACCTCAAGCCAATAGAAAATCTGTGGTCAGACTTAAAGATTGCTGTTCACAAGCGAAAACCATCCAACTTGAAGGAGCTGGAGCAGTTTTGCAAGGAGGAATGGGCAAAAATCCCAGTGGTAAGATGTGGCAAGCTCATAAAGACGTATCCAAAGTGACTTGGAGCTGTAATAGCCGCAAAAGGTGTCTCTACAAAGTATTGACTTTAGGGGGTGAATAGTTGTGCACATTGATTTTTCTGTTATTTTTTCCTATTTGTTGTTTACTGCACAATAAAAAAAAATATCTTCAAAGTTGTGGGCATGTTCTGAAAATTTAATGATGTAAATCCTCAAACAATCCATGTTAATTCCAGGTTGCGAGGCAACAAAAGACGAAAAATACAAAGGGGAGTGAGTAAGCATGTAAAAAAAAGCATGAAAAAGCACTGTATATTGTAAAGTTCGGGGGACCAGCCAGACCGCAGGACACAGGCTTTTAACCCAAAAGGAGGTTTATTAAACTTAAAACAGCTTGACAGCAGCAAAAACAAAAGAAAAAGGTTTCAGTCTCACCGACATTCAAAGTCCAGCATTGCTATCGCAATCAAACAGTCCTTGGGGTGGTTTCAGGTGACTTCACCTGCTAGGAGGCTTCCAGGCAGAACGCTGCTGTCCACGTTGGTTGCTGCACATCAAACCAAACACAAACCACCATCATCTCCTCTACACTCCTCCACACCCATCTGCAACTTCCTGTCTTGTTTTTAAACCCACTTCCTCTGACAGGTGAGTTAACCCTTTTTGTTCCCTTAAAGGGATCACAGACCAAACAGAGGGGAAACATAGCGTTCTTCCAGGACCCAGCCACTGCGTCCTGTACATATCCCCCCCCCCTGTGCCCCAACGCCAAGGAGGTGGAGGCAACAGTGGAGCTCAAACAATGGACTCGGGAGAGGGCATCTGCATTTTGATGCAGTCTCCCGGGCCTATGCTCCACTACAAATTTAAATTCCTGGAGTGCCAGGAACCACCGGGTAACCCTGGCATTAGTCCCTTTACCTTGTCTCAGCCATGTTAAAGGGGCATGGTCAGAAATCAGCCTAAACTTCCTCCCCAAGAGGTAATATCTGAGGGATTCCAGAGCCCACTTAATGGCCAGACACTCTCGTTCAATTATAGCGTAGTTTTTCTCCGCTGGTGTTAACTTCCTACTGAGGAAGACTACTGGGTGCTCCTCGCCATGAATAACCTGTGACAACACCGCTCCCAATCCTACATCGGAAGCATCAGTCTGTACAACAAACTCTTTTGAAAAATTGGGTGCTACTAGGACAGGGTGTTGGCACAGTGCCGACTTGAGCTCCAAAAAAGCCTTCTCAGCGTCTGCATTCCACTCCACCATGACCGATTTCCGACCCTTAGTCAGATCGGTCAATGGAGCTGCCAACGTGGCAAAGTTGGGTACAAACCTCCTGTAGTATCCCACCATACCCAGGAATGCACGTACCTGTTTTTTTGTGAGGGGGCGGGGCCAATTCTGTACAGCCTCTACCTTGTTGACCTGAGGTTTTACTACCCCTCTACCCACAACATAGCCCAGGTATTTCACCTCCTCCATTCCCAAAGCACACTTTTCCGGGTTTATTGTAAACCCCTCCTTCCAAAGAGAGTCCAGTACTGCCTGGACTTTGGGCAAGTGTGACTCCCAGTCTCTGCTAAAAATGACTATGTCATCCAAGTATACTGAGGCATACTCCCGATGAGGACGTAAAATCCTATCCATTGCCCTCTGAAATGTGGCTGGAGCAGTTTGCAATCCAAAAGGCATTCTCTTGTACTGAAAACTTCCCTCTGGGGTAGAAAAAGCAGTTTTCTCTCTAGCAGCCTTAGTCAACGGGATTTGCCAATAACCCTTGGTAAGGTCTAATGTAGTGATATACCTGGCTGGACCTAGTCTCTCAATAAGCTCATCTACCCGGGGCATGGGGTAGGCATCAAACCGTGAAACTTCATTTAGTTTCCGGAAATCATTGCAGAATCGCAGAGTCCCGTTGGGCTTCGGTACCAACACAATCGGGCTTGACCACTCACTCTGTGATTCCTCAATAATCTCCAGGTCCAACATCTTCTTCACTTCCTCTGAAACAGCCTTCCTTTGGGCCTCTGGAATGCGGTAAGGCCGGACAAAAACTTTGACTCCTGGTTCCGTGACAATATCATGCTCTATGACACTAGTGAGCCCTGGCAAGTCTGAAAATTTCTCTTTATTTCTCTGCAAGAACTCCTTTGCCTGCTGACTTTGGACTCTAGACAGGGTATTTGCTACTTGGACACTCTCCACCCCAACCCGAGGCTCAAGTCTTGCACCAGCCAGGGAGGTCACCGGTTCCCTGTCTGTCCAGGGCTTTAACAAGTTTACATGATATATCTGATAGGGTTTCCTCTTACCTGGTTGGTGGACTCTATAATTTACCTCTCCCACTTTTTCTACAACTTCAAAGGGGCCTTGCCACCTGGCCAAGAATTTACTTTCCACAGTGGGGATCAACACCGCTACTCGATCCCCCACTTGGAAGTTCCTTATTCTAGCAGCCCTATTATAGACCCGTCGTTGAGCCTCCTGGGCTTTTTGCAAATGTTCTTTGACTAGAGGCATCACAGTTCGGATCCTCTCCTGCATTTGGGAAACATATTCAAGAACACTCTTATGCTGAATAGGTTCACTTTCCCATTCCTCTTTAACAAAATCCAGTAGTCCGCGAGGTCTCCGCCCATATACCAACTCAAAGGGCGAAAACCCAGTGGAGGCCTGGGGCACTTCCCGGATAGCAAACAGGAGAGCGGGTAACAGGCAGTCCCAGTCTTTCCCATCCCTTTGGACAACCCGCTTGAGCATAGACTTAAGGGTCTTATTAAAGCGCTCTACCAACCCATCCGTTTGTGGATGATAGACCGATGTGCGCAGCTGTTTAATCCGGAACAGCTTGCACACATCAGCCATAACCCTCGACATAAACGGGGTGCCCTGGTCCGTGAGTATTTCCTTGGGAAAACCAGTCCGTGTAAACAACTGGAATAATTCCCGAGCAATAGCCTTAGAGGAGGTATTCCGCAGGGGTAGCGCTTCAGGATACCGGGTGGCATAGTCAAGGATCACCAGTATGTAGGAGTGACCTCGAGCTGACTTTACCAAAGGACCCACTATATCCATGGCTATTCTCTCGAATGGGACCTCAATTATGGGCAGAGGGACCAAAGGGCTCCGGAAGTGGGTCACCGGCGCGGTCAACTGACAGGTGGGACAAGAGGCACAGTATCTTCTTACCTCTGCTTTCAGACCTGGCCAGTAAAACCGGTCGGTGATCTGTGCCTCCGTCTTTTCAACTCCCAGGTGTCCCCCTAAAACATCATCATGGGCCAGGTCCAGGACCTTGCGTCTATACTGTTGGGGTACCAATAATTGTTCTACCACATTTTCTCTCACTTTGGTAACCCGATAAAGCAATTCATTATATATGGCAAAGTGGGGCCACCGCTCATTCGCACCTGGCTCTTGGGGTACCCCATTTAATACTACAACTTGTTCCCGTGCACGGGCCAAAGTGGGGTCCTGCATCTGGGCAGTACCAAATGTCCCCTGGGGAACACCCAAATCCGGCAGGGCAGGGGTAGAGGCCACTTCCTCATCCTCTTCACCCAGCATTACCTGAAGTGGGGAAGGTTCCCCCTCCTCAGTGTTCAGGTAGGTCTGTGAACCACACATTTTGACACCCTTCACAGTATCAGCACTACTTTCATCACCATTAACCCAATCATTAGCATTTGTATCAACTGGATCCACATTAGGTTCATTTGGCATCTCAGGGTTATTACCCTCAACCATAGGAACAGAGGAACTAGTTTCTCCCCAGTCTTGGGATCGTTCAGATAGTTCTCCTTGTCCCCACAGTTTTTCAAAAAATGGACAGTCTCGTCCTATGATAACATCATGTATCAAGTTCTTTACCACCCCCACCTCTTGAGTACCAGTGCCATATGCTGTGGAAATGGACACCGAGATGAGAGGGTACTCTCTAGTGTCCCCGTGAATGCATACAACCCGTAAAGTTTTGCTTACCGGACCGATCTTCCCAAGTACTCTAGGATGAACAAGGGTTACCATGCTTCCGGAGTCCAACAAAGCCCAGGCAGGGAGGTGGTTCACTTGGACTACACACTCAAATTTCTCTTCTCCACGGTCAAGGTGTGTGGTACATACTCTATGAGCATAAAAAGACCCCCTCCGAAGAACCCCGCATTCCATGGGCTCCTCTTGCAGTGGGCAGTGGGCCCGGGTATGGCCCCAGGAATGACACCGCCAACATTGTACATCCCCTCCTCTCCGAACAGGAACAGATCGCTGAGGAGGTACTGGGAGTGACTCTTGACCTTCCGGGGTGTTGATTCCAGGGCTCCGGGGGACATCCTTTCGAAGGGCGGCAGTCGATCGAATAGGCCGTGGCAGACTGGGCCCTTGGCGCTTGGTAGGGCCAAGCAGATCCTCCACCACTGTATATCGCTCTACCATCTCGACAAGGAGGTTCACTGTTTTGGGGTCTCCATGGCTGACCCACCGTTGAAGGTCGTCTGGCAGTGACCGTAGGTATCGGTCCAGGACGACCCGCTCCACGATTTGGGGGCCCGACAACACTTCGGGCTGCAGCCATTTTTTTACCAGTTGCACCAGGTCATGCATTTGAGACCGTGGTGGACGATCGGGACAATACTTCCATTGGTGCACTCGTTGGGCCCGAACGGCCGTAGTCACCCCCAAACGAGCCAGTATTTCTGCCTTTAGTTTTTGATAGTCTTTAGCGTCCTCTGGTGGCAGGTCGAAGTAGGCTTTTTGAGGATCTCCGGTGAGAAAAGGTGCAATTAGACCGGCCCACTGGTCCTGGGGCCACCCTTCTCTCTCTGCCGTCCTCTCAAATGTAGCAAGAAAAGCCTCTACATCATCACTCAGGGACAATTTCTGCAAAAAATGGCTTGCCCTCATGGTCACTTGGTTGCCAGGGGCAACAGCTGCTTGCTCACGACCCTGAGAAAACTGCTGCACTACTTCTTTTAAGGCAGTCACCTGAGCCTGCATAACCCCTTGCTGGGTTGCTTGCTGTGCTGCCAACTGAGCCACCAACAGGCGAGTATTTTCTTCATGGCGGGTCTGCGCTTGCATATTAGCCAGGGATAGTTGTTTAATTAGTTCCTCCATTGCTTCAGCTTTCAGGGCTTGGGCAGCTTTAACCCAGGCCATAAACCCACTGTACTGTCCCTTTAAATGTCAGTTTTAAATTCAAATGCAAAAACAGCAACAAAAAAAAAAAAACGCCTGTTACTCTGTCCTGCCCGCATTCGAGCACCACTTGTAAAGTTCGGGGGACCAGCCAGACCGCAGGACACAGGCTTTTAACCCAAAAGGAGGTTTATTAAACTTAAAACAGCTTGACAGCAGCAAAAACAAAAGAAAAAGGTTTCAGTCTCACCGACATTCAAAGTCCAGCATTGCTATCGCAATCAAACAGTCCTTGGGGTGGTTTCAGGTGACTTCACCTGCTAGGAGGCTTCCAGGCAGAACGCTGCTGTCCACGTTGGTTGCTGCACATCAAACCAAACACAAACCACCATCATCTCCTCTACACTCCTCCACACCCATCTGCAACTTCCTGTCTTGTTTTTAAACCCACTTCCTCTGACAGGTGAGTTAACCCTTTTTGTTCCCTTAAAGGGATCACAGACCAAACAGAGGGGAAACATAGCGTTCTTCCAGGACCCAGCCACTGCGTCCTGTACAATATATATATATATATATATATATATATATATATATATATAGTGCCTTGCAAAAGTATTCATACCCCTTGACATTTTCCACATTTTGTCATATTACAACCAAAAACATAAATTGATTTTTTATTGGGATTTTATGTGATAGACCAACACAAAGTGGCACATAATTGTGAAGTGGAAGGAAAATGATAAATAGTTTTCCAAATTTTTTACAAATAAATATGTGAAAAGTGTGACATGCATTTGTATTCAGCCCCCTTTACTCTGATACCCCTAACTAAAATCTAGTGGAACCAATTGTCTTCAGAAGTCACCTAATTAGTAAATCAAGTCCCCCTGTGTGTAATTTAATTACAATATAAATACAACTGTTCTGTGAAGCCCTCAGAGGTTTAAATGGCAGTTCACACTACAGCGACTTGGGATCCGACTTGTCAGACCTCAAGTCGCCACAAGTCTCTGGACATAAGAAATTCCATAGAAGTGAATGAGAGCCATCTTAATGTACACTAATGAAGTCGCTCCAACTTCAGAAAAGGTTCCTGTACTACTTCAAGGTGACTCCTAGCTGTCTTGTACCCATAGATTTCAATAGAAGCCACCTCCAAGTCGGATCCCCATGTATATTGATGGGAAAAAGAGAAAGAAAATAATTTACTCCCCACGCTTACCCAGGCAGCCCCCTCCCTCCCACAGAGCACTTCATGTATGCTGTTATCTCTGCATGTTCTGGCCATCCTGCATGCTAGATTTTTATTTTCTAACATGTCTACCAGAGCCCACAGAGAGATTGTGCAGCGAGAGCCCATTGACAATGAGGTTCTTATTAGGTTTGTGAGGGAGTGTTCAATACTGTACAACAAAACTGATCCCAATTATAAGGACCAAGTGAAGAGGGACAATGCATGGCTGGAGATCTGCTGAATCAGCAAGGACAACTGGGATATTTTGTCAGCCAATGAACGTACTGACAAATGTAAGTTTAACCTTTATTTTATATAGGTCAGTTTGTTCTTCATATGCACTATGTATCCCCAACTGTGCAAGTCATCAGTGCAAGTCATTAGTACATGTCATCGGTGCAGGTCATCAGTGCAAGTCATCAGTGCAGACTAGGGATCTCCAAACTATGGCCCTCCAGCTGTTGTGGAAATAAACATCCCATGAGGCATTGTAAAACTCTGACATTCACAGACATGACTAGGCATGATGGGAATTGTAGTTCCTGAACAACTGGGGTTGTTCACTTCATGGCTCAATCTGAGAAGTGAAGGATGAAAGATCTCCAAATATGGCCTAAAATGCTTGCCTTAAGTGACCACCTGTCAATCACCAAAGCCATACCTATGTCCACAGAGGAGCCACAAAGTGCCCCTAAGGCATGTATGGGTAAACAATCCCAAAATACCAGAAAGCATCCTGACATGGAACTCTTTACTGACTTCTTGTTTTATGCATTGGCTTCCCAGTTTTTCCTGGACTCAGGTTTTTAAAATTTCTACTGTTCTACACATGGGGTGTGGGAGCCAGGGGAGGAGAACGAAGACCTACCTTGTCCTCCTGGCCAGCTCAGCTCCAAACCCGATCAGTTCCTCCACACTGCTGGTGCTAGTTTCACTTCAGGCACCAGCACTCGCTCTGACAGCACTCCACAGTCTCCACTCCGTGGTGCTGTCTGACTCCTCCTACCGAGGCCTCCGCGGCCGCTCCTCCGAGTCCGATCACATAACGCTTGCAGGCAGCATAGCAGGGGGCAGGACCAGAGTGTCAGGGGAGCTCAAGGCCCCACCCACCCACGGCCCGCTCCTTCGTCGAAACGAATGCAGCACTGGCACTGCTGCACAGTACTGTGTGCGGGCCTGCTGATGCCGGCTGATAACTGTCTGTGAAAGATTTTCAGCACCGATTTGCGGGTGCCAATTTGCGGGCACCACATGGGCTTAAGGGGCAGCTCTGTTTTGAGCCCCAAACAGTGAAAGGGCCCTGGGCAGCTGCCCCGTTTGCCCTGCGGTAAAGACGGCCCTGCTGGCAAGCCTTGATCCTTTCTCAACGGACATAGAGCAGCATTAGCATGTGCAGGGACAGAGACCGCCCAAGGGAGAGATACTCCACATAGACATGGCAACATCAGAGATAAATTCTAATGACATCCAGGGTACATAGTAGATAGGCAGGAGATGTATATGGGGGCCTGGGGGCAACAGGTGGCCCTACCCTGCCAAGGCATGGCAGGACACAGGTGATCCAGGTAGCTAAGGACGTAGACATCAAGATCTACAGTATAACAGGCCTTGATCCTTTCTCAACGGACATAGAGCAGCATTAGCATGTGCAGGGACAGAGACCGCCCAAGGGAGAGATACTCCACATAGACATGGCAACATCAGAGATAAATTCTAATGACATCCAGGGTACATAGTAGATAGGCAGGAGATGTATATGGGGGCCTGGGGGCAACAGGTGGCCCTACCCTGCCAAGGCATGGCAGGACACAGGTGATCCAGGTAGCTAAGGACGTAGACATCAAGATCTACAGTATAACAGGTAGGATAAAGCAAGCTGACATGTGGAGACAGGGCCGAGGAGCTATGGAGCAGGACTTAGCAAGGGAGATTTAGGCTTCACCACTGGCGAACAGTCTCTGCCCAGTCTGGCGGGGAACAACATGCTGTACTTAAGCCCATTGGCCCGGAGCTTAGCTCTTACCGTGTCAAAAGATTTGCGTTGCCTCTGGGTCTCCACGGAGTAGTCAGGGACTATCATGAGTATATTCATGCAACCTTTTAAAAATACAACTGTCTATAAGTCAGATTTTAAGAAAACCTGCCATTTGGACTACCCTTTTTCCCAGGGAAGTTGATCCTCCATTGAGCTAGCCCCCGACAATATACTGAATATATATTTATACTGTATATACACACATACATACATACATACACACGTGTGTTTGAGCTTTGGGGTGCAATAGGCTACGCACACCTATGGTTACATTCTTATAAAACAATTCATCTCTTCCTATAATAACTGTGCGGTCATTTCCACTAATCAGCGCATCTCTAGGCACATCTCTAGGCACAATTTGAAGGATAATCAAGAGGTTTGAATATAACAGTGAACATGTAATGTGTTCTTTTCCCCTATTTAAAAGGAAATTACGTTTCCATTGCCTGTGTGTAAAGGTTAAATGTAGCCTGAGTCAGATTATCAGGATGGTGAGGGTTCAGCAGTCTCAAAGAGGGCAAGCAAATCTGTCATTTCCTGTCATAATCAATAGAAAAATGCTGGAAGGACTTTTCAGACATTACCTGAGCTCCAAACTGGTCATGTAACCATGCACACCATTGGCAATGCCACTTCTCAAGCGTGCATATTGCACAGTTTAAAGCCAATCTGTGTTTTAGAGCAAACTATATAAAGCTCCTTCTTTCAACAATTACAAATAATTTTTAAACAGCTCTCATCTGACTCATTTTCTGGATTTGTAAGACAATAATAGATTAAAATTTTCCTTTGTAACATATGACAGTGCTTCTTTTTGTTTAAAGCATTTGGAAGAAAATTACATTTGTTCAGCACTTAGATTATGATAATTAAAATTTCTCCTTATCTGCTTGATATTGGATATTAATAGTTATAACGTAGTTATGTCTCCTCTTTACCTCAATAGTCACCATTTATGCAATGTAAACTTTTAGGTTCCATATATAGGTTTGACAATAAAGGGATTGTAAGGGTTCATTCTTTTTTTTTTAAATAACAAACATATCAGAAGCCAGGTTGATGTTGTCACCGTTAGGTTTCCCTTGGCTTCCAAGCTGCATATAAGGCTAATGCCGCGTACACACGGTCGGAATTTCCGATGGAAACAGTCCGATGGGAGCTTTTCATCGGATTTTCCGACCGTGTGTATGCCCATCTTTTTCTGTCGGAATTTCCGACAGACTTTGGATTCAGAACCTGTTCTATCAGATTTTCCGATCGTGTGTATGCAATTCCGACACGCAAAATTCCGACGCATGCTCGGAAACTATTCGACGCATGCTCAGAAGCATTAAGCTTCCATTTTATAGTGCAGTCGAACGTGTTGTATGCCGTTATTGACAGTCGGAATTTGGTGTGACCGTGTGTAGGCAAGACAGTTTGAGCGAAATTCCGACGAAATTCCAACGGGAAAACCATCAGAGCTTTTTCCCACGAGAATTCCGATCGTGTGTACGCAGCATTGGGCCTCTTTCACGCGGCCGATCCGTTCAGATCCACCTGAAAAACTGACAGGCAGAGGTCTATGGAGCGTCGGATGTCAACGGTGACATGTCCGCTGACATCCAACCCGCAAAATGTGACGGAGGAAAAACCAATTTTTCCATCCGTCATCGGATCGCATCGGGTGACGACGGACTCTACGGTCCATCGTCACCTGATCTCCCATAGGGGAGAGCGGCGCTCTGACGGACCTGTCATCTTCCTGCTCAGCGGAGATCGCTCCGGCGATCCCCGCTGAGCAAGCGGATATTTACGGGGCGGATCAGCACTGATCCGCCCCGTGTTAAAGAGGCAATACACCTTCTATGTTACATATGAGTGTATTTTTTATTTGTTTCTAATATCATTTAATAAAGTGTTTTATTGCACAAGATTGTTGCGCTTCCCTTATTTTTATTTCTTATGCCCCGTACACACGGTCGGAATTTCCGACGGAAAATGTCCGATAGGACCATGTTGTCGGAAAATCCGCCCGTGTGTGGGCTCCAACGGACTTTTTCCATCGGAATTTCCAATGGAAAAAAATTGAGATCCTGCTCTCAAATTTTCTGACAACAAAATCCGATCTCACTTTTTCCGATCGTGTGTAGAGAATTCCGACGGGCAAAGTGCCACGCATGCTCAGATCAAATTACGAGACCAAAGCTATTGGCTACTGGCCTCTACGTAGTTCCGTCGTACGCAACGAACGTCACCACGTTCAGAATGATCGGATTTTCTGACAACTTTGTCCGACCGTGTGTATGCAACACCAGTTTCGGACAAAATCCGTCGGAAAAAATCTGACGGATTTTGTGGTCGGAATTTCCGACCGTGTGTATGGGGGCTTAAAGTGGGGTTGCACCCAAAAAAAATAATCATTAATGTTCCTAAAAAAAAGAAAATATAAACATTTGGAAAAACTTTTTTTTTAACTCACGTCTAAATGGCTGTTGCTAGGGGATCCCTCGTAGTCTGCCTCCTTCAGTGCCTGGGCTGGTGATATCACTTCCCCTGGGTGCAGGAAGGGCTCAGCTCTGCCCCCTCCCTCTTGTCAATCATCTGGGACACGTGATAGGTCCCAGATGATTGCGCGGCCACTCATGGCACGTGGCGCCGCTCGCGCATGCGCAGTGGGTGCCCGGCTGTGAAGCCACAGCCGGACACTCACAGTTATGCCGCGTACACACGAAGGGACAATCCCGCGGGATTATCCTCTGGACTCAAGTCCAGCGAACAATCCCCTCGTGTGTGGGCGTCGGCTGACTTTTTGGCGCCAAAGTCCGGCGGACCAAAGTTTTAAGTTTTGTTTTAAAACTATCCGCTGGACTTGGCAGTCCGGCGGACAATCCCGCCGTTAGTAGGCTAGTCCGCCAGACTTTTTAAATGAACGGACTTGCCGCTCGTCGGCAAGTCCGTTCATTTAGCACGTGACTTCAGGTTACGTAGCTAGCTTAGGCAGTAAATGCCACCGCGCTAGCTCCGTCACCTGGCATGGATTTAAAGGGACTCCCCACGCCGAAAAACGGCATGGGGGTTCCCCCCAAATCCATCTCAGACCCTTATCCGAGCACGCAGCCCGGCCGGCCAGGAAAGGGGTGGGGACGAACGAGCGCCCCCCCCCCCTCCTGAGCCGTACCAGGCCGCGTGCCCTCAACATGGGGGGTGCCCTGGGGAAAGGCCCCCCCACCCCAAAGCACCTTGTCCCCATGTTGATGAGGACAAGGGCCTCTTCCCGACAACCCTGGCCGTTGGTTGTTGGGGTCTGCGGGCGGGGGCTTATCGGAATCTGGGAGCCCCCTTTAATAAGGGAGCCCCCAGATACCGACCCCCCACCCTATGTGAATAAGTATGGGGTACGATGTACCCCTACCCATTCACCTAAGGTGTAAAATGTAAAGTACAAAAACACACACACTTTTGAAAAAATAGTTTATTGCACTGCTCCGGGGTCTTCTTCCGTCTTGGGGGTCTTCTTGCCGGACTCCTCCGCTCTCTTCTGCTCTTTTACCTAGCACTTTCACGAGCGGAGGAGGCCGGCTACCTTCTTCGTCGTCATCGCCGCCGTCGTCTGGGGGTCTCGATCCGCCTTCGGGGGGTCTTCCGGGGTCTCTTCTGTTCTTGCGGCGGTCGTCGTCTTCCGCGCCGCCGGCGCCTTCTTCTTCTTGTTCTTCTTCTTGTTCTTCTTCTTCTTCTTCCGATGTTGACCCGTCGCTGTCTCTGCCCGGAATGGCAGAGGCGCGCTGTCCCAGCACAGCGCGCCTCTGCCATTCCGGGCAGAGACAGCGACGGGTCAACATCGGAAGAAGAAGAAGAAGAACAAGAAGAAGAACAAGAAGAAGAAGGCGCCGGCGGCGCGGAAGACGACGACCGCCGCAAGAACAGAAGAGACCCCGGAAGACCCCCGAAGGCGGATCGAGACCCCCAGACGACGACGGCGGCGACGACGACGAAGAAGGTAGCCGGCCTCCTCCGCTCGTGAAAGAGCTAGGTAAAAGAGCAGAAGAGAGCGGAGGAGTCGGCGAGAAGACCCCCAAGACGGAAGAAGACCCCCGGAGCAGTGCAATAAACAATTTTTTTAAAAGTGTGGGTGTTTTTTTACTTTACATTTTACACCTTAGGTGAATGGATAGGGGTACATCGTACCCCATACTCATTCACATAGGGTGGGGGTCCGGGATCTGAGGGCCCCCTTATAAAAGGGGGCTCCCAGATTCCGATAAGCCCCCCCCGCAGACCCCGACAACCAACGGCCAGGGTTGTCGGGAAGAGGCCCTTGTCCTCATCAACATGGGGACAAGGTGCTTTGGGGTGGGGGGCCGCACGGCCCCCCTTTCCCCAGGGCACCCCCCATGTTGAGGGCACGCGGCCTGGTACAGCTCAGGAGGGGGGGGAGCTCGCTCGTCCCCCACCCCTTTCCTGGCCTGCCGGGCTGCGTGCTCGGATAAGGGTCTGAGATGGATTTGGGGGGGACCCCCACGCCGTTTTTCGGCGTGGGGATTCCCTTTAAATCCATGCCAGGTGACGGAGCTAGCGCGCCGGCATTTACTGCCTACGCTAGCTACGTACCTGAAGTTACGTTCGAAATGAACGAACTGCTCCGTGTGTGGGCAAGTCCGTTCATTTTCAAAAGTCCCGCGGACTTTGGCCAGCGGATTGTCCGCCGGAGAAGTCCGGGCGTGTGTGGGCTCGGAAAGTCCGGCGAAGCCAGCTGGAAAGTCCGGCGGATTGTCCGCTGGACTAAGTCCGCCGGCAAAAGTCTGCACGTGTGTACGCGGCATTACAATGCTGGTGTCCTGCCGAGAAAGTCCCCCTGCCGGATTAGGACCCCCTCTAATGCGCAGGTGTAACGCTTGCGCAGTAGGAAGGACTAAGCATGTTTCGGAAATCGCCGAACCTAAACAGATGTGAGTGAAGTGTACACCGCACACGCGCAGTTAACATGTTGGTGTACGAGAGACGATACCGCACGCTCCCGATGCTAGCGCTCCTCTGCAAGGCGCGCGTGTAAGTAAGGGGCGGGTCATTGATTTTATAAATTTTAAAATAAATGAATGGCTTTCTTTACAACAAAACAATTTGCAATACTATAATGTTATATTATAGACCCGCCCCTTACACTCCCCTTGCAGAGTAGCGCGAGCATCGGGAGCGCGTGGCATCGTCTCGTACACCGACTGCGCTTGTGCGGTGTACACTTCACTCCCACTTGCTTACCTTCGGCAATTTTCAGAAGATGCCTAGTCCTTCGTACTGCGCAAGCGCTGCGCCTGCGCAGTACGAAGGGGTCCTTACCTGCCAACCATCTCGGCAGAACACCGGCACTGCCGAACGGAGGGGGGACGAGCGGGGCTTCGATCCCCCGCATCGCTGGACCCTGGGACAGTTAAGTGTCCGATTATTAAAAGTCAGCTGCCGCAGTATTTGTAGCTGTTGACTTTTAATTTTTTTTTTTTTAATGGGCACACCACTTTAAATCTGATTGGTGGCTGAGAAATGTTGTGATTCTTTTTGAGAGGCAGCAAAGAGCCTGCAGTCCATTTTGTAACATTAGAAGCAGGCAAGTTCCAAGGTCACCATATTACAGACAAAAGGGATTGGAATGGAGAAGTGTAATAAACGAAAAAATTACAAAATTAAAAATGGTGGTGTGGAAGAATCTTAAGCATAAAGGCAGAATTTAAAAGTTATTGGAGTTGGTAGGTTGGTCAAATGGGAAGATGCAGATCATCTGAAATCATCAGCGGTAAGCATAGACTCCCAAGGGGGTGTAGAGTTTAACAGCTTTTGGACCGCCCCACGTACATTTACTGTGTGAAATCACATACTTGTACACAGCGGGAGCCAATCAGCGGGTCCGGAGGACCCAATGTCCGCCAGGACCCGCTGATTGTTCCAGAGGCAAACAGAACAGCGGTGACAGGAGAAGGCAGAGATCTTGCGTTTCTGCTAAGCAGGAATACAGATCTCTGTCTTCTTACACAGTACCCCCCCCCCCCGTTAGAAAGCACTTCCTAGGAACACATTTAACCCTTTTATTGCCCCTGATGTTAACCTCTTCCCCGCCAGTAGCATTAGTACCATTACAGTGCATATTATTTAGCACCACTGTATTGGTGTCACTGGTCTCCAAAAAAGTGTCAAGTTTGCCGCTATATCGCTGATCACCTCCATTACTAGTAAAAAAATGAATAAATAAAAATATCCCATAGTTTGTAGATGCTGTAACCTTTGCGCAAACCAATCAATATATCAATATACGCTTATTGGGATTTTCTTTTTAACAAAAATATGAAGCAGAATACATATTGGCCTAAATCGAAGAAGAAATTTCGATTTTTTTTTAAAAATTTTATTGGATGGGTTTTATAGCAGAAAATCAAAAATATATATTTTTTTCAAAATTGACAGTTTTTTTGTTTATAGCGCAATAAATAAAAAAGTGCAGGGGTGATCAAATACCACCAAAAAGAAGCTCTAGTTGTGGGAAAAAAATTACAAAAATTTTATTTGTGTACAGTGTCGCACGACCGCGCAATTGTCAGTTAAAGTAACGGAGACTTTTACCCTTTTTTCTACCGTAAAAGTAGCTGGAATAAATACAAGACAAATCCCAGATTGCAGCCCTCAGTTTGCATTATTGATAATGGTAGTTGAGGTGAAAAGTAAAAAATGCAGCACTAAAGAAATATAACCACCCAAAGCTTCCTTTAGGGTGGAATATTCACTAAAGTGAACTTGTGAATAATAATATAACTATATATATAATAATGTGTTATATGAGTGCTCATTACATGTGAAAAAATTAGAAAAACTTAAAACATGGCATAATCGAATGGACGCATACAGTACAGTCCGTCTATAAACTACACATGAAGTGTTTATCAGACCAGGGTGTTCAACTGAGGTAATAAACTTATAATGGATATTCTCAGTAGTTCATAAAAGCAATCAATATAGTATTTTGGAGATAATAAAAGGTGCAATCCTTCTTATAGGCCAAAATTACAAATATGCATTGTATGGGTGACTTCACACATGACACTCTGGGATAGGCATCAAACATCAAGGGAGGGGGATGGGTACTCTTACCCCAAAGCGTGGACACACACACCGTACGGCGGTGGGTCAATCAAGCATGAAACAATCCTCCAAAACGAATCCTCCAACCAGAATTTCTACAGGCAGAGCGGTGCAAACCGGCATCGACATCCAGGGTGGTCCGTGGTGAGTAGTCACAATATGGGCTCAAGAAGGAGGATATTTGTAGTCCTTTGATCCAGGAGAATACAGAGAGTTCTCTCCGCCATGCTTTCCAGAGGCCTTAACAGGAACAGGAATGGTAGTTAAGGGACAAGGAGACACATACACTATATTTTCAAAAGTATTGGGACGCCTGCCGTTACCCACACATGAAATTTAATGGCATCCCAGTGTTCGTCCCTAGGGTTCAATATTGAGTTGGCCCACCCTTTGCAGCTATAACAGCTTCAACTCTTCTGGGAAGGCTGTCCACAAGGTTTAGGAATGTGTCTATGGGAATTTTTGACCATTCTTCCAGAAGCACATTTGTGAGGTCAGGCACTGATGTTGGACAAGAATTCATGGCTCGAAGTCTCCGCTCGAATTCATCCCAAGGTTATTTTATCGGGTTGAGGTCAGGCCAGTCAAGTTCCTCCACCTCAAACTTGCTCATCCATGTCTTTATGAACCTTGCTTTGTGCACTGGTGCGCAGTCATGTTGGAACAGGAAGGGGCCATCCCCAAATTGTTCCTACAAAGTTGGGGGCATGAAATTGTCCAAAATGTTTTGGTATGCTGACACCTTAAGGGTTCCCTTCACTGGAACTAAATGGCCAAGCTCAACCACTTAAAAAACAACCCCACACCATAATCTCCCCCTCAAACATTCCCATAGACACACTCCTAGACACACACCTTGTGGACAGGCTTCCCAAAGAGTGGAAGCTGTTATAGCTGCAAAGGGTGGGCCAACTCAATATTGAACCCTACGGACTAAGATTGGGATACCATTAAAGTTTATGTGCGTGTAAAGGCAGGTGCCCCAATACTTTTGACAATATAGTGTATATCACAGTCAGTCCCCAATATGACTCCTGGAACCTGAAGACATCCTTTGTGATGAAACATGTTGGGTGGAGCTTAGCCTGCTGACAACATCACATCTGCTGATGCCTAGAGCAGACTTTGCTTTTTTTCATGCTGTTAAATTCCCTGCTTTGTGAGTACCTTTTTTTACTGAATAATGTAAGCTGGCTTACAGTATTATACTATCCGGTCTGGTTTTGTTTCTTAATGTCTCCTGGTCTCCTGCTGCTTATACATATTGTGGAAGTGTTTGAGAACTGGGCTTTGATCCCTACCAAGCTGTCCCATCTACATGACACTTTCACTATCTGTGATCCTTACTAAGCTGGCCAAGTTCACCTTCATGATACAGTATATTCAGTATGTTCTTATGACCTTGGTTGGTAAAGGGTCATATATCTCTGGTAAGAGGATTTCTAACCCTTGATGGTGGTGCACAGAATTTGGCTCCTTTTCTTTCTATGCAAGACATTTTTCACTTGATACATGCTGATTGGGCTTTTTTTTCCACTCACAAATTATATAATTGTGTTTATTGTTTTTGGATCTATTATTAACTATTATGTTGGTGTGTTGATTTATCGATTTATTATGCTTATTGGTGATTGATATATTTGAGATATATATATATACAATACCAGCTGATGGCATGCCACGTTAAGTGAATAACAGGCAGTTGCTAATTGAGAAGAACAAGCAGCAATGCACATACTTGACACCACCTGCATATTTCCTCTTGTTGCACCCTGGGGTTTAGTGAGGGAGCTCCTCACCAAATTCCTTGTCAGGAGTAACTACTGTAGATAGTTGTTGAGATCCATTGAGTCCAGTGAGAGACTATGAGCTGGGGGGGGCTGAAGAGCTACAAGTGGACATTGTAGTGAAGCTGAGAGAACTGTAGAACTTTACGTTAGGAACTGTTAAATACATAGGAGACAGCAAACCTGCACATGTAGAAGGGGCACCTTGTTGGGGCCTTTCCCTGTACGGCTGTCTTCCTATTGAAGTCTCAGAGTTTGCCTATTGAAATTGCAACTATTTAAGGGTGTCCTGGCCCTAAATCTCTAACCTAACCTTCTCTAACCCTAACCTAACTCTCTTTCCCTTGCAAAATATAAAAACCTCTTTTGCATTCAAGAAGTGTCTGCCACCCAATGAATTTTACCACCTTTGCACCCACTATGCCTCATAACCTACTACATATTGAAGGATGTCAGCGGTCTGTGGCCTCAAAGGTTCTCATTAGACTGGAAGAGGTTAGAGATTCTGCTACATTCTTGACAGACAAGTAGTAGAAAGATTATGTTGATTTAGCAAGCAAGTAACCTGTGCTGGCTTCTTTGGTCAGCAGTGACACATTGGACAGGGAACCATGTGGACACTGACTGGATTGCAAAGATGACCACTGGGGGAGGCACATGATGGCCAGTACAGCTATACCATTGTATGTAGGATGCACATTTAAAATTACTTGAGTTGCTTTGGAGAGGTTGTTGTTGGTACACAACTCACCACGTCTCAAAAACATTGCCCAAGGATCAGGCATGCAGGTACACAATACGACTCAACAACAGATTTAGATTATTTCCAGTAACAGTTCAGTTATTCTGAACATCCTGTTTGTAAAGGTGTGATTAAGTCATTCCAAACACAAGCTTTTTGATGACTACAGATTTACTGCAAGGGTCATTGTTTGATCCACATTTTGTACAAATATGGAAAAAAAAAACACAGGACCCCTTTGTCTTGGTAAAAGAAGGATACAGGAATTACTGTGTTAAATAAACACTCTTTCCAGGTCACAGTCAATTAAATTTAAAAACATGTTGTTATATATATTTTTTTCAGAGCAAAATGTTGGGAAATTACCATTTTTTTCCATGCCGTATAAACAATCCTCAAGACCATGTCATTGCTAAAAGCTAGTATGGGAACATTTGAATCCAAGGAAATAATAAGAACAACCTTGGGGGTCAGTAAGAAGCTGATTCCCTCCTGAGTGGCAAAATTGACAGTGTTGCCCAAGGGGGTTGTTTTTCTTTCCTGTGAAATTATGAGCGGTTCAGCTTGATGTACAGTGCCTTGAAAAGGTATTTATACCCCTTGAAACTTTCCACATTTTGTCATGTTACAACCAAAAACAGAAAATGATTCTGCCACCACCATGTTTCACAGTGGGGACTGTGTCCCCCACATGGCTTCTTGCAAACTCCAAACGGGAATTCTTATGGCTTTTTTTCAACAACTGGCTTTCTTCTTGGCACTCTTCCATAAAAGCCAGATTTGTGGAGTGCACCACTAATAGTTATCCTGTGGTCAGATTCTCCCATCTAAGCTGTGGATCTCTGCAGTTCCTCCAGAGTTACCATGGGCCTCTTGGCTGCTTCTCTGATTAATGCTCTCCTTGCCAATTTAGGTGGACGGCCTTGTCTTGGTAGGTTTGCAGTTATGCCATACTCTTTCCATTTTTCGGATGATGGATTGAACAGTGCTCCATGAGATGTTCAAAGCTTGGGAGTTTTTTTTATAACAAACCCTGCTTCAAACTTCTCCACAACTTTATCCTTGACCTGTCTGGTGTGTTCCTTGGCCTTCATGATGCTGTTTGTGCACTAAGGTTCTCTAACAAACCTCTGAGGGCTTCACAGAACAGCTGTATTTATACTGAGATTAAATTACACACAGGTGGAATTTAGTTACTAATTAGGACTTTTGAAGGCAATTGGTTGCACAAAATTTTATTTTGCATGCAACACTTTTCAGATATTTATTTGTAAAAAATTTGGAGAACCATTTATCATTTTCCTTCCACTTCACAGTTATGTGCCACTTTGTGTTGGTCTATGACATAAAATCCCAATAAAATACATTAACGATTTTGTTTGTAACATGAGAAAATGTGGAAAATTTCAAGGCGTATGAATACATTTTCAAGGCACTGTATGTCAGTCTTTTTCAACCTTATTATAACAATAGCTATGTTTGAAAAAAAAAAGGGGGTATCATTTTTGATAACGCCCTTTTGAAGAGTCCATAATTCATTACTTTACATTTGTAACAAACAAAGCTGGTTGCTATGCAACAGATACCATTGCAAAAAAACTCAGAAGCTCTGCATGTTTTCTGGCCATAATAAAGTTGTGAAAATAATAATTCAACCCACATTTACAAAATTTTAATTCGACCAAGCTGATCTTCAAATTTTGTTGTCAGTGGGGGACCAATTTTGATTGTCACTTTTCACAAATTGGAGATTTACCACCCAAATAGATGGTTTGAAGGTGGCATGGTAAATAAATAAATGTAATAACAACATGTTTGAGGGATGCCTTCAAGCTGTAGATGGTGTTATGAAGCCATTATGGTTTTCAGAGATAGTATTTGGAGTTTTGCTGCTGTCTATAAGAAGAGCTAAATGTAAAAATAAAGAAAATAATAATAATCCCTCAGCCAAATATTTCCTATGTTGCTGTATAAAAACGATCGATACCCCCAACCCAATTCTTTTTTTCATTAGCAAAGGTTCCCAGAGCTTTTAATGCTATCTAAGTGACAATAGCCTTCCGATGGGCCAGAAGTGACCATTCAAATTACCCCATATTGAATTGCAAAACAAATGTGCAATTTGAGTTGAATCACATTTGCCACATTCCCTCATACTACTTGCCATTTTTGCACAGCATATACACAGTAATACACTGTAACACCCAAGTTCAATCACCACCTACAATATGGGAATTACACTATGTAGCAGGGAGCTGGCTATCTTATCTGCAGTATCAAAAGACACTCTGCAACATTGTTGCAATGAGACTGTTTCCCTCTAGTGCCAGCTAAGACTCTGTGCCATCACATCCTGTCAGCAGAGTGATTACTATCATGGAGTAAAGCATAAAGGGAATTATAGTTCCAGGACTCAGGTTTCACATGCATATTGAAATGTATGGAACTACAAAAGACCAGAATGCTCTGAGGGCAGGAAAGGAGAGACTCCATTTTGATTTTCTGAGGAAAATGGAGACAGCACAAGGCGGAGGAAGAGATCAGGCCTGAGGGAAAGATGCTATCTCCCAGGTGATTTCACCATGCGATTTAGGCCTCCGCTGCCAGTCGGGACATCCAGCCTGAGAGAGGAGGATCCCAGGTGCACATCCAGGTGCACATGCACCAACGGTGAAGAGTTCCAGTGTGAGGTGACAAGTTGGGTCGCCAGAAGAGCCTGCTTGTTCCAGGACGTTCGTTTGGACCTTGACCGCAGGATTGGGTGAGGGGGCTTTTGCCCATTTGCAGGAAACAGGGACACTGCACCACAGAAGAAGTTAAATGGACACTGTATACAGACATCATTGCTGTTAGTCATCTTGCTGACACTTGTAGTGCCATAAGGCTAAAGGGATAATGTCATCCATTTCCAGGGACACTGTATACAGACACCATTGACCTTTCACCTTGCAGAGAAAGATCCTGCCTTCTTCACTTGATAACCAGGGCAAGTTGTGTTGTTTAGCCATGCTGTTCAGGAGTTTAAGTGCACCAAAAAACCTGGCTAGCTGAAGACACAAAGTTGTATCTTTTCTTCAAAAGAACTGAAGCTACTAGTGCCATTTGGACCCCCACACACATATTCAGGGCTCTGTATAAGCAGTGGGTGTGTGGGACAGTTTATCTAGGAATTTATGCCATTACATGTTGATTTGAATAAAGTGTTTAAAGTTGGGCCTGTGGTATCAGGGGACAGAAGAGAGAGACTTGACACAAAGAGGGTCATTCCTCTGCTCTCCTGCCTGGACTCATAGAGCCAACCTAAGTAAAGGTAACCAATCTGGTACAGATTGCCATATTGTGATTTATTGTTATTGAAGTGTTTGCCTCTGCTCTTGGGTTATTCTCAGGTTTTGAATCCCCTGAATGCAGCCTGAATATTGTATTAAGCTATATTGCTCATAACCTTGGTTATTGCTCTCCCATTGCATTCCTTGAACATATATATTGTTACTGTTTGTTACTTTTCCATATAAATATTGCAGTAAAGACAATTTCTGTGTTTTATCATGTTGTGTGTGTTTCTCATTGGTTTTTGAACCTACACTATTTCCAGGTGTGCAAGAGGGGGCTGAGACTGTTACTGAGGTTGAAAGGCAGAGTAACGGACTGAACAAACTTAAGCGGCTCCTCTGGGGGTAGCGCTACATGTATATAACTCTGTACCTGAAAAAGGCAGAACAGGAATATTTATTTTATTGCCTCCTGTTATCTCGGCTGCCCATCCTTGAGTCATCTGAGCAATGATGCATAAATGTTTTCTTGTATAGCTGCGTAATCACTGCGTACACACAAGCAGATGTCATGCAGTTTATCTCAATAGCTCAGAACATATTAAACCCCACACAGGTAACTGCTGCTGAAAAATATGACCAAAGTGTGGACAAAAATAAATTCATTATTGCAATAGTTGAACTCATTATTTGCCTGGCTATTATGTACTTCTCAATAAGGTAATTTAAAAAAAAATCATGAAATTAGCCAAAGTCAGATGGTTGAATTTATGAAAGCTCCTTTGTGCTGTCTAATGCCGTGTACACACGGTCGGACTTTCCGGCAAAAAAATTCAGACGGAATAATTTCATCGGATATTCTGATCGTGTGTGGGCTTCAGCTGACTTTTTTTTTCAAAAATTCTGACGGACCTAGAAATAGAACATATTTTAAATCTTTCCGACGGAATCAATTCCTATCGGGAAAACTGTTCGTCTGTATGCTGTTCCTAAAACGACGCTAGGGCAGCTATTGGCTACTGGCTATTGAACTTCATTTTTCTAATCCCGTCGTACGTGTTTTACGCCACTGATTTCTAAACGATCGGACTTTGGTGTGATTTGGTGTGATTTCAGCGGAACTCCGTCGGAACTCCTTTGGAAAAACCGTCAGAGTTTTTTCTGACGGAAAAAACGGTCGTGTGTACGCGGCATAAGTGGTAGATTTGCCTGCTAGGTTATTTGAGAATTAAAAAACCAACTACCTTACATTTTCTAATGGACAACAGATGACCATAACATATCTATATGTCTCCTAAAGGGGTGAACATCATGATTGTGCATGCTACGCTGCACAGAGCCCCAGAATTACATAGGGATGTGCAACACAAGTTTACAGGACCAGTACAAACAAGGGCCTCTCTGTCATCAGCTCAGTAATGTCTTTTTCTGCAACTAATATTGAATCCATTTAGGACTGAACTTCTGATGTTCTCTCATTTCAGTACACTAGTAACCCCAAAACTGTTCTGTTGACAATGCTTCCATAACATTAACAAGCCTGTTGTGCTGAGGTCATGCATGATCCTTAATTCCCCTTCATACCACATAATCAGACCATTTATTGCTAACTTGTTAATCCAACATTAAAATTCCCTATATTCCTCTTTTTTCTCTAACAATAACATAATTTCATGCTGTTATTATTTAGCACCTTGGCTATTGTTGCACCTTGCTAGCTGGTTGTCAATAGGGATGAGCTCACAGTTCGAGTCAAACGGATGTTCGTTTGTTCTAAAATGAACCGAACATATGGGGCATTTGCGGTAAATTTGAGTGCCGCGAATGCCCCATAATGCACTGTGAGATCGCAGTGCATTGCTGTATGATGATTGGCCAAAGCATGCACCAGGGCTGCATGCTTTGGCCAGTCACAGCACACTCTTCTGACAGAGCCATAATTGGCCTTTGGCCAATCCTGGCTCAGGGGGACTAAGTCCACGCCCCACACTGTATAAGGCTGCTTACACAGCGGCTGTGTATATTGTGTGGATTGAGATAGATTAGGCAGGGAGGTTTGTTAGTGGCAGTGTATTTGATATATATTATACACATTATAGTACTGTATACTCTGCATTCAGTGTAGCCTAAGTATACAGTGTATACTCTATATTCAGTCAATGCAGGCAGTGTAGTTTATATAACACAGTGTATTAAAGTGGTTAAGAGGAACCCGTGACAAAATGTAAAAAAAAAAATGACGTGCGGGTCCCCAAATCCATACCAGACCCTTATCCAAGCATGCAACCAGGCAGGCCGCGGGAAAAGGGGGGATGAGAGAGCTGTCTCCTGTAGTTTTTACTTTTTTGACACTTTTGTTGGTGAATAAGTACAATGTACCCCATACCCATTCACATAGGGGGGCCATGATCTGGGGGCCCCCTTGTTAAAGGGGGCTTCCAGATTCCAATAAGCCCTCCGCCCGCAGACCCCCACAACCACCGGGCAAGGGTTGTGGGGATGAGGCCCTTGTCTCCATCAACATGGGGACAAGGGGCTTTGTTTTTTTTAAATGTTGCCGTGGAGTTCCCCTTAATATCCATATCAGACCCAAAAGTAATGGACTGGGGAGGGGAACCTACGCCGTTTTTTTCAATGATTTGTTATGTATATTGTCGGGATCCGGCAATACATTACAGCCGCAAGCAATTTTAAATGACATTTTTCCTTTAGAAATTTAATTTTGCTGCGGTACTGTTTTTAAACATGGGAAAGATGTGCTACTTTACAGGCAGACTAAGGGGCCCCCCCCCCCCCCCCCCCCGCCCCCCCCCCCCCCCCCCCCCCCCCCCCCCCCCGGCATGGGATTTAAAGGAATATTTCATTTTTATTGTTTCAATTTAGGCATTATTAAAATCCCTGCTCCTGAAAAAACAGCTGTATTAAAAGCTTTTTTTTTTGCATTGATACATGTCCCCTGGGGCAGTACCCGGGTCCCCATGCACTCTTTATGGCAATAACTTGCATATAAGCTTTTAAAATTAACATTTTATGATTTTCACATTTGTGTCCCATAGACTTTTACAGTGTTCACATGTTCGCACAAATTATGTGTCTGTTCGCATGTTCTGGTGCGAGCTGAACTGGGGGGTGTTCGGCTCATCCCTAGTTGTAAAGTACCTACCTAAGTGGGCTCCTCCAGCTAGTCTGAAGTCAATAGTGTCAGGGTTGGCTGTCTACTGTAACCTCCTCTTGTTCCCCAATTGATTTGTTTGCTGCAGTTTCCACTTTTCCTCCAACCACTGCTTTCTCTCTACCTGTTGCCAATGACTTTCTACTGCTTAATACATGTGGAGGGGTGTGGCAGAGAATGTCCTAATTTCAGCAAGCTTTAGTGTACCTGCTGATTGCTTTAGCTTCCTTTTTAAAGTTAGCTCATTCCACTCTCTTGTTGCCCAGTGTAACACTTCTTAGCTTGTGAGTACTACTCTGTTTGCTGTTTACCTGCAACTGTTACCCCTGCTAGTTAACTAATTACTCTCTATGTACCAGCTGGTAAAATTGTTCTGTCCATTGCACGGATTGTTGGTCGCCCTGATAGACCTCACATGCATCAGTGGAGTATAGTTGCCCTTTCCAGGCTCCAATATTATACCAAGACAATTGTAGGGGGGCACATCACAGACTACTCTGCACAGTGCATACTCCAGTCTTACTCCTGACTGGTGCACTCTGTAAGCTGTACTTTATGTATGTTAGATACTCCTGACTTCTGTACTCTGGAAGCTGAACTGTACATTAGATACTCCTGATCACTGTGTAGGCAGGTTGGAGTTGGGTGGCCCAGATTCCCCATATTCACTATACACAAGTGTTTCTGGGACTGCATTAAAGGGATTGTAAACCCTCGTGTTTTTTCACTTTAATGCATCCTATGCATTAAGGTGAAAAACCTTCTGTCACTGACCAGCCCCCCGTTTTACTCACCTGTGCCCGTTCGTTCCCAAGCCGGAGACATGCAAACTCTCTTTGCCCGTTGTCTCAGCTCTTGAATGGATAGATTGATAGCAGCGCAGCCATTGACTCCCGCTGCTGTCAATCAAATCCAATTACGCGGGCGCCAGGGGGTGGGGCCGAGTCCGGCATTCTCTGTCTATGGATGCAAATGCTGGACTCAGGAGTGTGCCTGCACAGTAACCCCCAGGGAGAGCACTTCTCCTAGGGGGTTTTCTGAAGCGGGGAGGAGACGCGAGCACTGTTGGGGGACTCCAGAAGTCAAGGATCGGGGCCACTCTGTGCAAAACGAACTGCACTGTGGAGGTAAGTATGATATGTTTGTTATTTAAAAAAAAACAAAAACAAGGGTTTACAACCCCTTTAATGTTTGACTTTTCACATGACCGCAGTCTCTGCCTGGTCCTGGGCATTGGTGAGCACACTTTCAGGCAAGGTGTTACCCCATGTGCAGGGTAAAAAGACCCCAGTCATCACTTGGCATAGCCAAAGAACCCCTGGGGGCACCCAAGGATATGCAACCATAACGTACTGCCCACTCCCACATTTGACGCCCAACATGGGGCTACGCCTACCAAATGCACCTGAAGACCCCTACTAAAGAGACCATGGCTGTAGTTAGTTTGTTTTCTAGAACTTGCCCAGGCTTGCTCAGTGATCCTTCACGTTAACAGTACATGTCTACTTCCTGATTTGGTACTGCACAAGGTACTCGCACCTGATTGGTGGAAATGGCAACTGATCCCAGATGACGCTTGGGTCCTCCGTGTGTGCTATGAGACACCATGCCCTGATAGCAGCTGCCATGGAAGAATCGGGTCACCATAGACACAGGAGTTCATTGCGTGCTCGCAGTCGGGTTCGCCCAATGCCACATGGGCACCCGCGAGGAGCTCCGCGTCATCTGCTCCACCTGTTGGAGACGCCTGTCACGCCTGTCACTCCTTCACCCACAGGCTTGCTGTCCTCAATGTGAGATGCTACTGTTCAAACCTATGCATGAGGTTGAAACCCTGGTAGACCTTGACTCCAACGGTCTGCCTATGACTCCCAAGGGCACCTGGGCCACCACCTTGCAGAAAACCCCATCCAAGATTCTGCGGCCAACTCTGAGAGACTCTCCTGGGATGGATTCCCCCACTGGACCTGGGGTCAAGCTGCTGCTCTGTATGGGGTGTACTTTTTTAAAGTCAGTCGCAGTCGTGACAGCTTGGGAAGAGGGGAGGGCGAGTGTAGGTAGGTTGGTTGTTTGATGGTTTTGGGGTAGTTATTTTTGGGGGGGGTTGGGGGTGCGCGAGGGGCCTGTAAGTGGACGAATGGCTGATGGGTGCCCCTTTTTTTTCCTGGGCAGTGGGGTATTTGGGGGCTGAGAGGAAGCAGCAGTGGGTGGCTTTTATGGAGACAAATAGCTTTTTTTTATGGGAGGGCTTGTTTTTTCAGATTTTTTTTGTTTTTTAGTTATTGTTTTTTTTTTGGGGGGGGGGGGGGGCGGAGTTGGATGAGAGGCCTGTAAGTACACAAATGGCTGTTTGCGATTTTTTTTTTGTGGTTTTTATATATAATTTTTTTTTTGGTGGGGGCAAGATGAAGTGGTGGCCTTTGTAGGGACAGATTGCAGATGGGGGGGCCTGTTGTTTATTTTTGGGGGGGCATGATAGGAAGCAGCGGTGGGTGGCCTGTATGGGGACAAATGGCTGATGGGGGGGCCTGTATTTGTATTTTTATTTTCTTTTTTTTTACTTTTTTATTTATTTATTTATTGGGGTGGCGAGAGGAAGTGGCAGTGGATGGCTTTTTTGTGGACATATGGCCTATTTATTTATAAAAAAAAATTGTGGGGGGATAGGAAGCGGTGGTGGGTGGCCTGTATGGGAACAACTGGCTGATGGGGAGGGGGGCCCATTTTTGTAGGGACAGATTGCAGATGGGGGGGGCGTGTTGTTTATTTTTGAGGGGGCATGATAGGAAGCAGCGGTGGATGGCCTGTATGGGGACAAATGGCCTATTTATTTATAAAAAAAATTGTGGGGGGATAGGAAGCGGTGGCCTGTATGGGAACAACTGGCTGATGGGGAGGGGGGCCCATTTTTGTATTTTTAATGTTTTTTTTTTTTGGTGTGGGCGAGAGGAAGTGTCGGTGCATGGCCTTTCTGGGGACACATGGCTGATGGCAGGGGGGGGGGGGGCTGTTTCTTTAATTTGTTTTCATTTAAAACATTTTGGGAGGGTGATAGGAAGCGGCGGTGTATCCATCTATTAGGGATGGCTAATGTCTGTCATTTTTCCCTCGCTTACCCTCAGGTCTCAGTAAGACTCAAACGAAGCAAAACATTTCAAGGGCCATGTGGACATGCGTAGAGAGCTACTTTGTTGCTGTATCATTCGTCCTTTGAGCTTCAGTTTGCCCAAATTAGGGTATGTGGTTCTAGACCCTGTCTTGTACAACACCAGCATCCTTCGCTCCTTTAGCCGCACCCAAATTATATTGCTCTCCCCCTAATTAGCATACTGCTCCACCTAAACTGACTTTCTGCCCAGGGAAAAAGTGTCCCTAATAATTTTTTGCCTATGTTGATAACTATGCTATACCACAATAGGGCTAGCTAAGGGATATGGCACTGGTTCTACTGAAAATTAGGTGGTCACTTCTGGCTATTTTATGTTTGGGAGGGAACATTTTTTCTGGTGTTGAGTTTCTTTTTTTCTGAACTATATCTAGTGTTTTCCAAAAAAAACTAAAAAACTTTTGATTACTATGAGGGACCCACCATACATGTTTCTACATGCACAGTAGACCACACATCTGTCAAGCTGTGATTCTCACAACTGATCAGAGTGCTTGTAGGCAAATCCAGGCAGGACAACGCCCCTAAAATTCATCTGTTAATAGTAAACACGCCCCTAAATAAATATGCCATGGCAATTCAATTGAATGCAAACACCAAATGAGTGTCATTTTGTTTTCTAAAGTACTATGCATCATAAGCAATCAGCATTAAAAATATATATACACAGTAGTATGTTTTCAAAAAAAAATTCTTCATTCTCTGTTGCATCTCAGTAATCCTGATCCCCTGCAGCCTCTTTGCAGTCACTTCCTATGTACATGCTCTCTAGTCATGGTTGCATAGCATTTTTCAGTATGGGTATTCTTATGGTAACAACATTCGCTTCATTTTTGGAAACAGCCACTAGTATTCTCCAATTGGGACAAGGGCAGCACAGGAGCCCAGTTGGCACACAAGGACAGTACTGTCCACCTATAACAGGAAGTGTTTGAACAAGAACCTTCATTGCAGGATCACCAGGTATTGGTTTAATAAAAACTGCAATTTTAAAATGTTAAAACATTTTTTTGAAATGAGCAGGGGCGGCCCGTCCATTAAGGGCGCACGGGCGCCGCCCCTGCTATCCATGCGTCCGGGCATGGATAGCCCACATTGCTTTTTTACTATTTTTATGCCTTCATATCCTTTGTTGGACTGTTGCCTTTTTAAACTTAAAACATTATTTTTTTATTTTTTTATTTTTTATTTATACTTTTGTTATCAGTTACAAAATCAGAACACATATTGTTTTTCCATACAGATTAAACATACAATAGAAAAAAAGAAAAGACAATCCAATTGCGCCCTTAGTACTGCAAAAGATTGGCAAATGAATTGTCTATGTCCCCCCCCCCCCATCCCCAGGTTGCTATGTTATGTCGACCCGCTAAATTATATACTCCACCCTCACCTCCCCGTCTCCCACTCCTCCGGCCGGCCACCAGCTACAGAGAATGGAAGAGGGGGAAGGGAAGACAAAGGGAGAAGAAAAGAGAAGAGAGAAACAGAGAGAAAAAAAAATGGATGCTTCCAATAGCTAAGTATCAACCTAAGATCTATTCTCTCTCACCCTGTGCAATTTGTTATCCATGGCGACCAAATCTTTATAAATTTCTTATAGTTACCCTGTTTTATAAAGAATACTCTCTCATTACCTATTATTGTTTTTATATTCATACGCCAAGTCTCAACCGATGGGGGTAGCTGCGACTGCCATTGCTGAGCAATCAGCTTTCTGGCCTGGAATAGGCACCTCAAAGCCGATTCATCAAAATTTTTTGATGAATGACCCCTCTCCATCAACCCCAGAAGGCAGGTTTTGGCCGTTGCCTCTAGTTTTATTTTCAAAGTTCTATTGATCTCTTCAATAATTTTTGTCCAATATCTAAACAACTTTGGACATTTCCATAACATGTGCAAAAAATCTCCAGATGCTCCACATATGGGGCAGCAGTCATCTTCCCGCCATCCCAAGTTTAGCAATTTCTGGGGCGTGTAATATACTCTATGGAGAAAGAAAAGTTGTGATACCTTATGCGAGGGAGATATAGATACCCGTGTGCCCTGCGCAAGATTCCAGTCCCATTTCTCTGTTGTAAGCGAACCCACTTCTCTCTCCCACTTTTCCCTGCTTTTAATTGGGCCACTGCGGTCTACTGTTCCATCTCCAAGTCTGGCACAGAGCCATGAAATTGATCCTTTGGTTGACCCCCATAGCATTATTTGTGACAAGATAGTGATCTTAGTCCATTTGGGCGCCTGTAATCCAAACTGTGACTGCACTGCGTGCCTGACCTGGAGATACATATAGAACGTATTGTTGGGAAGGGAGAATTCCAACTTCAGGTCAGCAAAAGATTTTATATTGTCCCCTTGAAATAACTGGCTTATTCGGACAAGTTTACCCATTCCCTCGACTTACATAGCTTGGCTATCTCCTCTACATTGTTATTGTTCCATAGGGGGGCCTGTTCTGATATACCCTGACATCCCAAGGTAGTTTTCGACGTTTGCCAAAGTCTGGTTATTAAATTTATTGTTAAACATCGAGTAGCAAATGAGTTTGCCTCTAGGGCTTCTATAAGTGTGCTATGTGGGCATCCTCTCATCATCAAGTTGATGCTGGCTCCCCTGGAGATTCCTCCCCCTACCAAGTGCTGTAGCTGGGATGCCAAAAAATACAGTCTGGGTTGTGGAATCGCTTCAAGTGGAAGCTGTAGCGTCCGCAAGGCAATCCTAGGCTGCCCTCTTTTCCAGATTAAATCTCTGAATGGATAGCCCACATTGCTTTTTTTACTATTTTTATGCCTTCATATCCTTTGTTGGACTGTTGCCTTTTTAAACTTCCAATATTATTCCAATAAAACATTATTGGTTGATCTGCACTATATGGAGCACTTTTTTCCTATTTTTTATATCATATTCCACCATTTGTGATCCCGGACAAGTTGGAGATACTCTTTTGCCATGAGTCTACCCCTGGATGATCTGGTGATATCCCATGGTCGTGTGCCTACATCCAGTGGCGTACCTAGGGTATGGCAGCCATGGCAAGTGCCATGGGCGCCATGGGGGGGGGGGGGGGGCGGCGAAAAATGCTGGCCTGCACAAAAAATAAAGTCCGTTTTTCAATTGTCCTCTTGCGGCCACCTCACACCCTAATCTAGTCCCTGGCGCTACGACTGGTCTGCTGGAGCGCAGCGCCGGCACAGCACACTACATTAGGCAATGAGGAGGGAAGCCACAGGTGCCCGGGCGCCCCCCATGACAGCCGATGAGTTGGTTCTGGCCAGAGTGAGCGCCCGGGTCATCTACGTAGGCATACAGTAACTAGGGGAGGCGGAGCCTGAGGCTCCGCCTACCCTCCTCTGCGCAGCGGCTTCCGTTTCTCTTCTGGGGGTCTCCCGGGTCTGTGTGACGTGGTCGGTGAGAGGACTCTGAAGAAGAAAATGGAGGCTGGAGACCAGGAGAAGAGAGACACTAGAAGAACTAGAGAAGAAAAACAATTGGAACTCCCCCAAGCAGCAGCAGCAGGTACTAGTACAGCAGCACAGTCTTGATCATCATCATGTGCACATTATGTGTACAGTGTACCAGTAACCAGCGCCAAGCAAGTAATCAAATATATGCTCAATTTGGATTAAATAAATATGCTTAGCTATAGATATCATAAAGTGTAATAAAGTGATTTGTGCAAGTAGTACCTGCTGTTGCACAAATCACTTTTATTACACTTTATTTATAATATCTATTGCTATGCATATTTATTTAATCCAAATTGAGCACGATATTTGATTGGCTACTTGCTTCTGCTTGGGCCTGGCACACACACACAATGGCACATGATGATGACTTAGACCTCTTTAACACTGAGCCGCCCCGGGCATCAGCGGTAAAGCGGCGCTATTTTTAGCGCCACTTTACCGTCATTTTAGCAGCGCTATTTGGCCAAAAAGGGGTTAAATCCACCCACAAAATGCCGCTGCAGCAGCACTTTGCCGGTGGTATGGCGGTGCTGCCCCATTGTTTTTAATGGGCAGGAGCGGTGTATTCACCACTCCTCCACCGCTGCAAAGTAGCTGCTGGCAGAACTTTTTGTGACGCCCTGCCAGCGCAGCGCCCCAGTGTGAAAGCACTTGGGCTTTCACATTGGGTTTGCAGCTGAGGCTTTTTTCAGGCGCTATGCTGGCACTATTTTTAGCGCCTGAAAAATGCCTCCAGTGTGAAAGGGGTCTTAAAGTCATCATGTGCGATTCTGCGTGTGTGCCAAGCAGATAGGGCCGACGCTACCACTAGGCAACCTATGGCACCCAGCCACTGGTGATCTTACTCCCTCTCTACCTCTGTACAGTATCAGAGACGCTGGCGCAGCATTTTTGGGTGCTGATGTTATTGCATTTATGGGTGCTAATGTTATTGCATTTATGGGTGCTGATGTTACCGCATTTATGGGTGCTAATGTTATTGCATTTATGGGTGCTGATGTTACCGTATTTATGGGTGCTGATGTTACCGTATTTATGGGTGCTGATGTTACTGCATTTATGGGTGCTGATGTTACCGTATTTATGGGTGCTGATGTTACCGCATTTATGGGTGCTGATGTTACCGTATTTATGGGTGCTAATGTTATTGCATTTATGGGTGCTGATGTTACCGTATTTATGGGTGCTGATGTTACTGCATTTATGGGTGCTGATGTTACTGCATTTATGGGTGCTGATGTTACCGTATTTATGGGTGCTGATGTTACCGCATTTATGGGTGCTGATGTTACCGTATTTATGGGTGCTAATGTTATTGCATTTATGGGTGCTGATGTTACCGTATTTATGGGTGCTGATGTTACGCATTTATGGGTGCTGATGTTATTGCATTCATGGGTGCTGATGTTACCGCATTTATGGGTGCTGATGTTACCGCATTTATGGGTGCTGATGTTATTGCATTTATGGGTGCTGATGTTACCGCATTTATGGGTGCTGATGTTACCGCATTTATGGATGCTGATGTTACCATATTTATGGGTGCTGATGTTATTGCATTCATGGGTGCTGATGTTACCGCATTTATGGGTGCTGATGTTATTGCATTTATGGGTGCTGATGTTACCGTATTTATGGGTGCTGATGTTATTGCATTTATGGGTGCTGATGTTACCATATTTATGGGTGCTGATGTTACCGCATTTATGGGTGCTGGTAGAGCCGCATTTATGGGTGCTGATGTTACCATATTTATGGGTGCTGATGTTACCGCATTTATGGGTGCTGGTAGAGCCGCAATTATGGGTGCTGATGTTACCATATTTATGGGTGCTGATGTTACCGCATTTATGGGTGCTGGTAGAGCCGCAATTATGGGTGCTGATGTTACCATATTTATGGGTGCTGATGTTACCGCATTTATGGGTGCTGGTAGAGCCGCAATTATGGGTGCTGATGTTACCGTATTTATGGGTGCTGATGTTACTGCATTTATGGGTGCTGGTAGGGCCACAATTATGGGTGCTGATGTTACTCTATTTATAGGTGCTGGTGAGGCCGCATTTTTGGGTGCTGTTACTGCATTTTTAGGTGCTGGTAAGGTGGCATTTATGGGTGCTGATGTTACTGTATTTATGGGTGCTGAAGTTACTGCATTTATGGGTGCTGCTAAGGCCGCAAATGTTTTGACAGGGGCGCAGTTTCAGTGCTTGCCATAGGCGCCATTTTCACTAGATACGCCTCTGCCTACATCCATACGGTGTGCCCTCAGGACCTGGAACTGCCTTTCTACATCTAACGGGAGAACCACAAGCTCATTTGACTCACTGCCATATGGTATGTGTGTCCATCCCTGCTGGTAAGAGTACCTCATAAGCAGTGGCGTAACTAGAACGCTCAGGGCCCCGATGCAAGAAACTATGGAGGGCCCCCCCCCCCGACCTCCGGACAAAGCTCTTTTCTCCGAGCCCGATGTTGGAACACCAGGGCCCGTTCACAAGTGGGTGGCTGCATATAAAGGAACCGATTTCTCTATTTCCCCCGCTTCTCCTCCTCTCCCACCCACAGGCATTCAGTGGCTGTAGGAGGAAAATGGAGAGATGGGTTCCTCTGTCAGTGTTTCACAATCTTTTTCCAGTCAGGGCACCCTTGAAGTGTACCCCTAGGTGAAAGGGGCTGCACTGCAACCCCTCTGCAACTGTGTGCATTGCATGCAGTTGCAGCCTAGTAATGATGCATTTAAGGGGTTAAAACAGGTGGTCAGTAGGCAACATATTGCCTCTCTACTGGCTGTCAAATGCGTCTGAAAAGCGATCTGAGCATGGATCGCTTTTCGGAGGAACAACATTTTACATAAAATGTGCATACATACATGTAAACAAACATATATAAACACACACATAATACGCACACATATACTATATATACAGGGCTCGACAAACCCCCCGCTTGTGCTGCAGTGTAAACCCAGTCTTACTCTATTTCTGGCCAGCCCAGAACCCTGATGTAACAGCGTTACATTGGCGTTATTGACTGGGTGCTCCGTTGCGGGTTAGGGGGCGAAAATTACTGGCCTTACCCCCGGCGCTGACAATCCATATTACGCAAAAAAAAAACTGGCTCCTAACTTTTTTTAACTGGCTCCTAGATTCAAAGCAAATTTGTCAAGCACTGAGAGAGATATACACACACACACACACACAAAAACGCATATGCATATATATATATATAAATGCACAGTTGCACGCACAAACCAGTGGCAGCTGGTGCTCAAAATTTTTAGGGGGGCTCAAGCAAACTGAAAAATTCTGAAAATAAACATAAATTGCAGCCACTGTGCCCATCAAATGCCGCCACTGTGCCCATCAAATGCCGCCACTGTGCTATCAAATGCCGCAACTGTGCCCATCAAATGCCGCCACTGTGCCCATCAAGCTCTGCCACTGTGCCATCAAATGCCGCCACTGTGCCTATCAAGCTCTGCCACTGTGCCATCAAATGCCGCCACTGTGCCATCAAATGCCACCACTGTGCCATCAAATGCTACCACTGTGCCAATAAAATGCTGCCACTGTGCCCATTAAATGCTGCCACTATGAATCCCCCCCGCCTGCTTGCTGTCTGCCCGGAACTTACCCTGTCTTGGTGGGGCAGCGGGAGACGGCCACGAGTGGGGTCCTCCTTGCGTCTCCTGCCATCCTCATCTCCTGTCCTCGCCTCCTGATAGGTGCAGCTATTGGACACCTATCATTTCAGCCAATCAGGTGACGGGTAACAGACCCGCACACCTGATTGGTGGAGATGCGGTTCAGTGTTTCTAACACACCTGGGTGGACTGTGAGCGTCAAGCATGGCGCTCGCAGTTCACCTATTATGAAGCCTATTAGAGCCTATGGTTCTAATCAGGTGCTTCAAAAACACCCCCTGCCACTGTAATTCAGGCGCCCAGCGCCCCAAAAGGGACAGGACACATACATCATGCGCACACACACAGACATACATGCGCGTGCACACACATGCATCATGCGCACACACACACACACATGCATCATGCGCACACACACACATACATGCATCATGCGCACACACACATACATGCATCATGCGCACACACACACACACATACATACATGCATCATGCGCACACACACACACATACATACATGCATCATGCGCACACACACACACATACATGTATCATCCGCACACACACATACATGCATCACACACACATACATGCATCACACACACACACATACACCATGCGCACACACACACACATACATGCATCATGCGCACACACACATACATGATGCGCACACACACACATACATGCATCATGCGCACACACACACACATACATGCATCATGCGCACACACACACACATACGTGCATCATGCGCACACACACACACATACATGCATCATGGGCACACACACACACACACACATACATCATGCGCACACACATACATGCATCATGCGCACACAGACACACATACATGCATCATGCGCACACACATACATGCATCATGCGCACACAGACACACATACATGCATCATGCGCACACAGACACACATACATGCATCATGCGCACACAGACACACATACATGCATCATGCGCACACAGACACACATACATGCATCATGCGCACACAGACACACATACATGCATCATGCGCACACACATACATGCATCATGCGCACACAGACACGCATACATGCATCATGCGCACACAGACACACATACATGCATCATGCACACACACATACAGTGGTGTGAAAAAGTGTTTGCCCCCTTCCTCATTTCCTGTTCCTTTGCATGTTTGTCACACTTAAGTGTTTCGGAACATCAAACCAATTTAAACAATAGTCAAGGACAACACAAGTAAACACAAAATGCAATTTGTAAATGAAGGTGTTTATTATTAAAGGTGAAAAAAAATCCAAACCATCATGGCCCTGTGTGAAAAAGTGATTGCCCCCCTTGTTAAAACATACTATAACTGTGGTTGTCCACACCTGAGTTCAATTTCTCTAGCCACACCCAGGCCTGATTATTGCCACTAGGGATGAGCCGAACACCCCCGGGTTCGGTTCGCACCAGAACCTTCGAACGGACCGAAAGTTCGTGCGAATTTTCGAACCCTATACGTTATAATGGACGCGAACGTTCGAAATCAAAAGTGCTAATTACAACGGCCAATATGCATGTTAATGTCATAAAACAGGTTTGGGGACCCGGGTCCTGCCCCAGGGGACATATATCAATGCAAAAAGAACTTTTAAAAACTAACGTTTTTTCGGGAGCAGTAATTTTAATGATGCATAAAGTGAAAAAAGAAAAGTGAAATTTTCCTTTAAATATGGTACCTGGGGGGTGTCTAAAGTATGCCTGTGAAGTGGCATGTGTTTCCCGTGTTTAGAACTGTCCTTGCACAAAATGACATTTGTAAAGGAAAAAAAGAAGCCATTTAAAACCACTTGCGGCTTTAGGTTTGTTCTTAAGTATAATCTGAACAGGTACATTATGAAGTGTAGCTCCATCCCAAAAAAAATCTATTTTTTTAAGCTTTTTGGAGAACATAGGGAGGGGTTATCACCCCTGTAACATTTGCTGTCTTTGCACATCTGTTCAGAACATGTCACCTCACTTTCCGTCCCAATGACAAATGTTTTTGGAAAAAGTGGGGTTTTAATTGAAACAAGGATTGGTGATAAAGTATCAGTAGAGAGGAGATACCTTTTTCCCAAATTAAATCTAACAGGATAGAATTTCCCTTCCTAGGGGTAGATTTCCTCTCACTTCCTGTTTTCTCTTTCCATTTGCAAGTAGGAGTCGTTTGTAAGTTGGATGTTTGAAAGTAGGGGCCTGGCGTATATACTCTGCAGAAATTTGCCCTATTAGATGTTGGTGTAGCCACAAGACTGGTGGGCACAGGAATGGGCCCTGCTGTGAGTTAATAGATCAAGATTTGTAATTGCATGCACCTGTTGAACAGGGCAGAAAAATTGGGGGGTGGTGGTGGTGGTGGACGGTGTTGCCACAAGACTGTAAGCTCTCACAGTTACTCTTGGTGGGCGCAGGAATGGGCCCTGCTGTGAGTTATTAGATCAAGATTTGTAATTGCAAGCACCTGATGAACAGGGCAGAAAAATTGGGCCTTTGGCGGTGGTGGTGGACGGTGTTGCCACAAAACTGTAGGCCCTCATAGTTACTCTTGGTGGGCGCAGGAATGGGCCCTGCTGTGAGTTATTAGATCAAGATTTGTAATTGCAAGCACCTGATGAACAGGGCAGAAAAATTGGGCCTTTGGCGGTGGTGGTGGACGGTGTTGCCACAAGACTGTAGGCCCTCATAGTTACTCTTGGTGGGCGCAGGAATGGGCCCTGCTGTGAGTTATTAGATCAAGATTTGTAATTGCAAGCACCTGATGAACAGGGCAGAAAAATTGGGCCTTTGGCGGTGGTGGTGGACGGTGTTGCCACAAGACTGTAGGCCCTCATAGTTACTCTTGGTGGGCGCAGGAATGGGCCCTGCTGTGAGTTATTAGATCAAGATTTGTAATTGCAAGCACCTGATGAACAGGGCAGAAAAATTGGGCCTTTGGCGGTGGTGGTGGACGGTGTTTGCCACAAGACTGTAGGCCCTCATAGTTACTCTTGGTGGGCGCAGGAATGGGCCCTGCTGTGAACTATTAGATCAAGATTTGTAATTACCCGCCCCTGTTAAACAGGGGCTGAAAAATTGTGCCTTAGGCACTGGTGCTGGTGCCACAACACTGCAACCCCTCACAGATACTGTACTTGGAGCACAGCAGTCACACGTGTTTGCGTAGCATTTTTTTAAAAAATTGTAAGTACACGCCCCTGTTAAACAGGGGCTGAAAAATTGTGCCTTAGGCACTGGTGCTGGTGCCACAACACTGCAACCCCTCACAGATACTGTACTTGGAGCACAGCAGTCACACGTGTTGCGAAGCATTTTTTTTAAAAATTGTAATTACCCGCCCCTGTTAAACAGGGGCTGAAAAAATTGTGCCTTAGGCACTGGTGCTGGTGCCACAACACTGCAACCCCTCACAGATACTGTACTTGGAGCACAGCAGTCACACGTGTTGCGAAGCATTTTTTAAAAAAAATTGTAAGTACACGCCCCTGTTAAACAGGGGCTGAAAAATTGTGCCTTAGGCACTGGTGCTGGTGCCACAACACTGCAACCCCTCACAGATACTGTACTTGGAGCACAGCAGTCACACGTGTTGCGAAGCATTTTTTTATAAAAATTGTATGTACACGCCCCTGTTAAACAGGGGCTGAAAAATTGTGCCTTAGGCACTGGTGTGGTGGCATGGATCATTGAGGAGGAGGAAGAGGATAGTCAGTGAACATAAGAGGACAGTCACTCAGCATCAGCATAGGCAGTCTTGAAGGGATGTGACATTAAAAATTATTCGGTTATATCCGCCTCAGGTGCCTGGTAGCTGGTGGTGATCCAAGACTGATTCATTTTGATGAAGGTCAGTCGATCAACCGAGGCGGTGGACAGGCGCACCCTATGATCAGTGACAAATCCTCCAGCAGCACTGAATGTGCGTTCGGAAAGAACGCTGGAGGCAGGACAGGCCAGTAGCTCAATTGCATACTGTGCAAGCTCTGGCCAGTGATCCATCCTCAGGACCCAGTAAGCCAGAGGATTTTCGGTGGGAAAGGTGTCCAAGTCTGACCTTGCCCCAAGGTATTCCTGCACCATGTATATCAGACGCTGGCGATGGTTGCTGGAACCGATCATACCTTGGGGCTGCGGACTAAAAAATTGTCTGAACGCATCGGTCAGACGTCCACCTTCCCCACCGCTCCTTCTGCTACTGACCGAAGCCTCAGCAACTCGTCGCCCAGGACCAGGAGTTTGTAAGCTCCCAGTTTCTGGGAACGCGTTGCACAGACCTTTCTGCAAGGCCTCCCTGAGATGTCTCATCCTCTGCTCCCTCTGCGACGGCAAGATAAGGTCCGCAACCTTACCCTTGTACCGCGGATCAAGGAGAGTGGCCAGCCAGTAATGGTCCCTCTCCTTGATCCGAAGAACACGAGGATCCTTCCGCAGGCTTTGCAGGATCAGGGAGGCCATGCAGCGTAGGTTAGCTGAGGCATTCGGTCCGGAGTCTTCTGGGTCACTGAGGATGACATGATCGCCAGCCACCTCCTCCCAGCCACGTACAAGTCCACTGGTTTGTTGGGACTGTACATCATCCTTAAAAGACTGCTGCTGCTGATGCTGAGTGCCAGGCTCCACCTCCATGCTCACACAATCCTCCTCCTCCTCCTCATCCTCTTCCTGTGTGATGGGTGGGACAGAAGGAACACTGTCCGGATAAAGGGGGCCTTGAGAGGCAAGGAAGTCCTCCTCTTCCTGCCTCTGTTCTGCCTCAAGTGCCCTGTCCATTATCGCACGCAGCGTATGCTCCAACAGGTGGACAAGAGGGACAGTGTCACTGATGCATGCACTGTCACTGCTCACCATCCTCGTGGCCTCCTCAAATGGTGAGAGGACAGTGCATGCATCCCTGATCATGCTCCACTGACGTGGGGAAAAAAAACCAAGCTCCCCTGACCCTGTCCTGGTGCTGTAGTCGCAAAGGTACTCATTGATGGCCCTCTGCTGCGTGTGCAGTCGCTGCAGCATGGCCAACGTTGAGTTCCACCTGGTGGGCATGTCACATATTAGGCGGTTCTTGGGCAGGTTCAGCTCCTTTTGCAGCTCAGTCAGCCGAGCACTGGCATTATAAGATCGGCGGAAATGCACACAGACTTTCCTGGCCTGCCTCAGGACATCCTGTAAGCCTGGGAACCTGCCCAAGAACCGCTGCACCACCAGGTTGAGGACGTGAGCCATGCAGGGCACATGGGTGAGCTGCCCCTGTCGCAGGGCGGAGAGGAGGTTGGTGCCATTGTCAGAAACGACCATTCCTGGCTTAAGCTGACGTGGCGTCAACCACCTCTCGGCCTGCCCCTGCAGAGCTGCCAGAACCTCTGGCCCAGTGTGGCTCCTGTCCCCCAAACACACCAGCGCAAGCACGGCATGGCATCTTTTTGCCTGCGTACTTGCGTAGCCCCTTGTATGCCTACGGAGCACCGCTGGTTCCAAGGACAGAGCACTGGAGGAAGAAGAAGAGGAGGGGGTGGAGGAGAGAGGTGTGTCACAACCAGTAGCAGTAGTAGCGTTTTGGAGGCGTGGTGGCGGAACAACCTCCAACACTACTGCACCTTGTCCTGCATCCCTCCCAGCTGCCAATAGAGTGACCCAATGGGCCGTGAAAGAAAGGTACCGTCCCCTGTCCATGCCTGCTGGACCATGAGTCAGCGGTAATATGCACCTTACCGCTGACCGCCCTGTCCAGCGAGGCATGGACATTGCCTTCCACATGCCGGTAGAGAGACGGAATCGCCTTCCGTGAGAAAAAGTGGCGTTTGGGAACCTGCCACTGAGGAACCGCACATTGAACAAACTCACGGAAGGGGGCCGAGTCTACCAACTGAAAAGGCAGCAGTTGAAGTGCTAGCAATTTAGCCAAGCTAGCATTCAACCGCTGGGCATGTGGATGGCTGGGAGTGTACTTCTTTCTACGGTCCAGCAGCTGGGGCAGGGAAATTTGCCTGCTGCAATCAGACGTCGGTGTACTGCAAGTACTTGGTTGTGACACACCTAATTCTACACCTTCAGTCCTCTCAGAGCAGCTTTCAGAGAGGACTGAAGGTGTAGTGGGGATGGAGATCCCAGCTGATGAGGAGCAAGGAGAGGTCCGCTTAGTTCTTTGGTGTGGGTCTTTTATGTGTGCCTGCCAACGAGCTGCATGGCAGGTCGACATATGTCTGGTCATGCTTGTGGTGCCCAAGCGGCTGATGTTTTGGCCACGCGAGATACGCTTGAGACAAATATTGCAAATAGCAGTGGTGCGATCTGATGCACTCGTCTCAAAAAAGGCCCACACCAAAGAACTTTTCTGATAACGTGCAGAGGCAGCGCCCTGCACAGGCGGAGCTCTGCGGTGTTGTACAGTTGCTGTGCTGGCCTCTACCTGGCCTCCAGGGGGCATCCTGCCTCGTTGGACATGTGACGCCGCATCCTCCTCCTCCTCGTCCTCCTCCTCATCCTCTCTCCCTTCAGGCACCCACGTGGAGTCAGTGACCTCATCATCCCCTCCCTCTTCACCACTAGAGCAAACCTGGCAGTAAGCTGCAGCTGGTGGAACAGTACTGCCAGATTCCTCAAGCTGGGTATCATCATCCGAGCCTTCGAATCGTTGGGCATCCTCCTTTAGCATGTACCCAACACTGTGCTCAAAGAGTTCGGGGGACTCCTCAGGAGGACATGGTGGGTCTAGGGAAGGGGTGGCATATGATGCCATTGAGTACGCGTTGGCAGCTGCTCTGTCAGTACCCTGAGCCTGGGTGAGAGAGGATGAGGAGGATGAGGAGGGCTTGGTCATCCATTCTACCAAGCCTTCAGCATGATGCGGCTCCACATGTCCAGCTGCCGAAAACAAAGACGCGCGTGTCCCATGGCCACATGCTGATGACGATGCACGACCACGGCCACGGCCACGTCCACTAGAAACAGAGCCTGCCTGCCCTGTGTTCTTGGCTCTGCACGCTCTGCCTCCCCTTGGCGGTCTTCCAGCCATTGTAGTCGCTAGTCCTGTGGGTGCTGCTGAGAAGAAAATATAGGAGCTCTGTGTGATGCCACTAACACACTAGAAGTCCTATGGGTGCTTCTGCAAAGAAAATAGAGGAGCTCTGTGTGATGCCACTAACACACTAGAAGTCCTGTGGGTGCTGCTGAGAAGACAATATAGGAGCTCTGTGTGATGCCACTAACACACTAGAAGTCCTATGGGTGCTTCTGCAAAGAAAATAGAGGAGCTCTGTGTGATGCCACTAACACACTAGAAGTCCTATGGGTGCTTCTGCAAAGAAAATAGAGGAGCTCTGTGTGATGCCACTAACACACTAGAAGTCCTGTGGGTGCTGCTGAGAAGACAATATAGGAGCTCTGTGTGATGCCACTAACACACTAGAAGTCCTATGGGTGCTTCTGCAAAGAAAATAGAGGAGCTCTGTGTGATGCCACTAACACACTAGAAGTCCTATGGGTGCTTCTGCAAAGAAAATAGAGGAGCTCTGTGTGATGCCACTAACACACTAGAAGTCCTGTGGGTGCTGCTGAGAAGACAATATAGGAGCTCTGTGTGATGCCACTAACACACTAGAAGTCCTATGGGTGCTTCTGCAAAGAAAATAGAGGATCTCTGTGTGATGGGACTTACACACTTCAAGTCCTATAGGTGCTTCTGGGAACAAAATATAGCTCTGTGTGATGGGACTAACACACTTCAAGTCCTATAGGTGCTTCTGGGAACAAAATATAGGATCTCTGTATGATGGGACTAACACACTTCAAGTCCTATAGGTGCTTCTGGGAACAAAATATAGGTCTGTGTGATGGGACTAACACACTTCAAGTCCTATAGGTGCTTCTGGGAACAAAATATAGGATCTCTGTGTGATGGGACTAACACACTTCAAGTCCTATGGGTGCTTCTGGGAACAAAATATAGGTCTGTGTGATGGGACTAACACACTTCAAGTCCTATAGGTGCTTCTGGGAAGAAAATGTAGGTCTGTGTGATGGGACTAACACACTTCAAGTCCTATAGGTGCTTCTGGGAACAAAATATATGATCTCTGTGTGATGGGACTAACACACTTCAAGTCCTATAGGTGCTTCTGGGAACAAAATATAGGTCTGTGTGATGGGACTAACACACTTCAAGTCCTATAGGTGCTTCTGGGAACAAAATATATGATCTCTGTGTGATGGGACTAACACACTTCAAGTCCTATGGGTGCTTCTGGGAAGAAAATATAGGTCTGTGTGATGGGACTAACACACTTCAAGTCCTATAGGTGCTTCTGGGAAGAAAATGTAGGTCTGTGTGATGGGACTAACACACTTCAAGTCCTATAGGTGCTTCTGGGAAGAAAATATAGGTCTGTGTGATGGGACTAACACACTTCAAGTCCTATAGGTGCTTCTGGGAACAAAATATATGATCTCTGTGTGATGGGACTAACACACTTCAAGTCCTATAGGTGCTTCTGGGAAGAAAATGTAGGTCTGTGTGATGGGACTAACACACTTCAAGTCCTATAGGTGCTTCTGGGAACAAAATATAGGTCTGTGTGATGGGACTAACACACTTCAAGTCCTATAGGTGCTTCTGGGAACAAAATATATGATCTCTGTGTGATGGGACTAACACACTTCAAGTCCTATGGGTGCTTCTGGGAAGAAAATATAGGTCTGTGTGATGGGACTAACACACTTCAAGTCCTATAGGTGCTTCTGGGAAGAAAATGTAGGTCTGTGTGATGGGACTAACACACTTCAAGTCCTATAGGTGCTTCTGGGAAGAAAATATAGGTCTGTGTGATGGGACTAACACACTTCAAGTCCTATAGGTGCTTCTGGGAACAAAATATATGATCTCTGTGTGATGGGACTAACACACTTCAAGTCCTATAGTTGCTTCTGGGAAGAAAATGTAGGTCTGTGTGATGGGACTAACACACTTCAAGTCCTATAGGTGCTTCTGGGAACAAAATATAGGTCTGTGTGATGGGACTAACACACTTCAAGTCCTATAGGTGCTTCTGGGAACAAAATATATGATCTCTGTGTGATGGGACTAACACACTTCAAGTCCTATAGGTGCTTCTGGGAAGAAAATGTAGGTCTGTGTGATGGGACTAACACACTTCAAGTCCTATAGGTGCTTCTGGGAACAAAATATAGGTCTGTGTGATGGGACTAACACACTTCAAGTCCTATAGGTGCTTCTGGGAACAAAATATAGGTCTGTGTGATGGGACTAACACACTTCAAGTCCTATAGGTGCTTCTGGGAACAAAATATATGATCTCTGTGTGATGGGACTAACACACTTCAAGTCCTATAGGTGCTTCTGGGAAGAAAATGTAGGTCTGTGTGATGGGACTAACACACTTCAAGTCCTATAGGTGCTTCTGGGAACAAAATATAGGTCTGTGTGATGGGACTAACACACTTCAAGTCCTATAGGTGCTTCTGGGAACAAAATATAGGATCTCTGTGTGATGGGACTAACACACTTCAAGTCCTATGGGTGCTTCTGGGAAGAAAATATAGGTCTGTGTGATGGGACTAACACACTTCAAGTCCTATAGGTGCTTCTGGGAACAAAATATATGATCTCTGTGTGATGGGACTAACACACTTCAAGTCCTATGGGTGCTTCTGGGAAGAAAATGTAGGTCTGTGTGATGGGACTAACACACTTCAAGTCCTATAGGTGCTTCTGGGAACAAAATATAGGTCTGTGTGATGGGACTAACACACTTCAAGTCCTATAGGTGCTTCTGGGAACAAAATATAGGATCTCTGTGTGATGGGACTAACACACTTCAAGTCCTATGGGTGCTTCTGGGAAGAAAATATAGGTCTGTGTGATGGGACTAACACACTTCAAGTCCTATAGGTGCTTCTGGGAACAAAATATATGATCTCTGTGTGATGGGACTAACACACTTCAAGTCCTATGGGTGCTTCTGGGAAGAAAATGTAGGTCTGTGTGATGGGACTAACACACTTCAAGTCCTATAGGTGCTTCTGGGAACAAAATATAGGTCTGTGTGATGGGACTAACACACTTCAAGTCCTATAGGTGCTTCTGGGAACAAAATATAGGATCTCTGTGTGATGGGACTAACACACTTCAAGTCCTATGGGTGCTTCTGGGTAGAAAATATAGGTCTGTGTGATGGGACTAACACACTTCAAGTCCTATAGGTGCTTCTGGGAACAAAATATATGATCTCTGTGTGATGGGACTAACACACTTCAAGTCCTATGGGTGCTTCTGGGAAGAAAATATAGGTCTGTGTGATGGGACTAACACACTTCAAGTCCTATAGGTGCTTCTGGGAACAAAATATATGATCTCTGTGTGATGGGACTAACACACTTCAAGTCCTATAGGTGCTTCTGGGAAGAAAATGTAGGTCTGTGTGATGGGACTAACACACTTCAAGTCCTATAGGTGCTTCTGGGAACAAAATATAGGTCTGTGTGATGGGACTAACACACTTCAAGTCCTATAGGTGCTTCTGGGAACAAAATATAGGATCTCTGTGTGATGGGACTAACACACTTCAAGTCCTATGGGTGCTTCTGGGAAGAAAATATAGGTCTGTGTGATGGGACTAACACACTTCAAGTCCTATAGGTGCTTCTGGGAACAAAATATATGATCTCTGTGTGATGGGACTAACACACTTCAAGTCCTATGGGTGCTTCTGGGAAGAAAATATAGGTCTGTGTGATGGGACTAACACACTTCAAGTCCTAGAGGTGCTTCTGGGAACAAAATATATGATCTCTGTGTGATGGGACTAACACACTTCAAGTCCTATAGGTGCTTCTGGGAAGAAAATGTAGGTCTGTGTGATGGGACTAACACACTTCAAGTCCTATAGGTGCTTCTGGGAAGAAAATATAGGTCTGTGTGATGGGACTAAACACACTTCAAGTCCTATAGGTGCTTCTGGGAACAAAATATATGATCTCTGTGTGATGGGGACTAACACACTTCAAGTCCTATAGGTGCTTCTGGGAAGAAAATGTAGGTCTGTGTGATGGGACTAACACACTTCAAGTCCTATAGGTGCTTCTGGGAACAAAATATAGGTCTGTGTGATGGGACTAACACACTTCAAGTCCTATAGGTGCTTCTGGGAACAAAATATATGATCTCTATGTGATGGGACTAACACACTTCAAGTCCTATGGGTGCTTCGGGGAAGAAAATATAGGTCTGTGTGATGGGACTAACACACTTCAAGTCCTATAGGTGCTTCTGGGAAGAAAATGTAGGTCTGTGTGATGGGACTAACACACTTCAAGTCCTATAGGTGCTTCTGGGAAGAAAATATAGGTCTGTGTGATGGGACTAACACACTTCAAGTCCTATAGGTGCTTCTGGGAACAAAATATATGATCTCTGTGTGATGGGACTAACACACTTCAAGTCCTATAGGTGCTTCTGGGAACAAAATATAGGTCTGTGTGATGGGACTAACACACTTCAAGTCCTATAGGTGCCTCTGGGAACAAAATATATATGATCTCTGTGTGATGGGACTAACACACTACAAGTCATATTGGTGCTTCTGGGAAGAAAATGTAGGTCTGTGTGATGGGACTAACACACTTCAAGTCCTATAGGTGCTTCTGGGAACAAAATATAGGAGCTCTGCCTGCCTGCCACGAACACACTACAAGTCCTATAGGTGCTTCTGGGAACAAAATATAGGAGCTCTGCCTGCCTGCCACGAACACACTACAAGTCCTATAGGTGCTTCTGGGAACAAAATATAGGAGCTCTGCCTGCCTGCCACGAACACACTACAAGTCCTATAGGTGCTTCTGGGAACAAAATATAGGAGCTCTGCCTGCCTGCCACGAACACACTACAAGTCCTATAGGTGCTTCTGGGAACAAAATACAGGAGCTCTGTTTGCTGCCAGTGCCTGCCTGCCACGAACACACTACAAGCCCCTCTTTCTAAATCAATCCTTCTAAATGAATCTATCTAACTCAATCTCTCTAAGTGAATCTATCTAACTAAATCCAGCAGAGTGACACAGAACGATCCTGCTCTATCTACGCCGGAACAGCATGTGACCGGCGCAGACGGCGTGGCGGCCTTTTATAAGAGGGGGCGTGTACTAAAGCCCCTGAGCTGTAATTGGCTACAGGCGTCCTGCCTGTAGCCAATTATGGCTCTTCGAGTTTCCGGCGCTGTGATTGGCCAAGCATGCGGGGTCACAGTGCATGCTTGGCCAATCATCAGCCAGCAATGCACTGCGCCGCCGCGCCGGCCGCAATGCATTGCGGGGCCGCTCGCATCACACGAACGTGATGCGAGCGGCCAAAATAGTTCTGAGCTCGCCGACCGAGCGAACACCCGGTGCTCGATGCGAACATGGGTTCGCATCGAGCACCGGGCCCATCCCTAATTGCCACACCTGTTCACAATCAAGGCATCACTTAAATAGGAGCTGCTTGACACAGTAAGGTCCACCAGAATATCCTTAAAAGCTACACATCATGCCGAGACCCAAAGAAATTCAGGAACAATTGAGAAAGAAAGTAATTGAGATCTATCAGTCTGGAAAGGGTTATAAAGCCATTTCCAAAGCTTTGGGAATCCAGCGAACCACAGTGAGAGCCATTATCCACAAATGGCGAAGACATGGAACAGTGGTGAACCTTCCCAGGAGTGGCCGGCCGCCCCAAAATTACCCCAAGAGCGCAGCGACGACTCATCCAAGAGGTCACAAAAGACCCCACAACAACGTCCAAGGAACTGCAGGCCTCACTTGCCTCAGTTAAGGTCAGTGTTCATGCCTCCACCATCAGGAAAAGACTGGGCAAAAATGGCCTGCATGGCAGAGTTCCAAGGAGAAAACCACTGCTGAGCAAAAAGAACATCAAAGCTCGTCTCAATTTCTCCACAACACATCTTGATGATCCCCAAGACTTTTGGGACAACATTCTGTGGACCGATGAGACAAAAGTGGAACTCTTTGGAAGGTGTGTGTCCAAGTATATCTGGCGTAGAAGGAACACTGCATTTCAGAAAAAAGAACATTATACCAACAGTAAAATATGGTGGTGGTAGTGTGATGGTCTGGGGCTGTTTTGCTGCTTCAGGACCTGGAAGACTTGCCGTGATAAAAGGAACTATGAATTCTGCTGTCTACCAAGAGATCCTGAAGGAGAATGTCCGACCATCTGTTCGTGTACTCAAGCTGAAACGAACTTGGGTTCTGCAGCAGGACAATGATCCTAAACACACCAGCAAGTCCACCACCGAATGGCTGAAGAAAAACAAAATGAAAACTTTGGAGTGGCCTAGCCAAAGTCCTGACCTGAATCCTATTGAGATGTTGTGGTATGACCTTAAAAAGGCCGTTCATGCTCGAAAACCCTCTAATGTAACTGAATTAGGACAATTCTGCAAAGATGAGTGGGCCAAAATTCCTCCAGGACGCTGTAAAAGCCTCATTGCACATTATCGCAAACGCTTGGTTGCAGTTGTTGCTGCTAAGGGTGGCCCAACCAGTTATTAGGTTTAGGGGGCAATCACTTTTTCACACAGGGCCATGATGGTTTGGATTTTTTTTCACCTTTAATAATAAACACCTTCATTTACAAATTGCATTTTGTGTTTACTTGTGTTGTCCTTGACTATTGTTTAAATTGGTTTGATGTTCCGAAACACTTAAGTGTGACAAACATGCAAAGGAACAGGAAATGAGGAAGGGGGCAAACACTTTTTCACACCACTGTACATGCATCATGCATTGCACACACATGCATGCACAGACACCCATACATCATGCACACACACACACACACACGTATGATGCACACACATACAGTAGATAGATCTTAGATATATAAAAAAAAAAAAAAAAACGTGTCAGTCCTCTTACCTTGTCTCTTCCTGCCGGGTACTGCACTGTAGGGGGAGACAAAGAGCACAGCACACACTGTGCTTTCACTTTAGCCTAATGTGAGGAGCTCCCTGCACACCGCGCCGATTACAGTTTAGAATCGGCGATCGGGGAGCTCCTCTCAGCCGCCCCTCCTAGCGAAGTGTACAGGGGGCCCCCAGGGCCCCCTGCAGCAACGGGCCCGGTCGCCATGGCGATCGCAGCGACCCCTATAATTCCGCCACTGCTCATAAGTGCTTTTAGTGCCCCAGGACCATACTCACACATCTCTGTGTGTACAACACCATTGAGATCATTGGCCGCTTGTAGGCTCTGAAGAAAGGGGTTCTCCCCAGAAACGCGTCAGCCATTCGCTAGAGGAAGCATCAGATTCCCTCGGTATCTAAGATTTGAGGTCGGAAGTTCCTAGCAGTGGATGCTTTTATCTATGCATTTGCCTTCAACTTATACTCGTTTGTGAGTAGAAAATCTGCTGTTTTATTCTTTTTATTAAAGCCTCTTTAGTGGTAATGCACAAAGGTCGGTGCGCCCTTCTGTTTTTCTTTTTTCTGTACAACACTATTGCCATAACAGTGATACATCTATACCCATATTTGGGCCTGAATAGAGAGACTTTATCCATCTGTCTTATCACTGTTATCACTATTATTTTGAACAGAGAGACTTTCACCAATCAGTTTTATTACTGTTCACTATACCCTAATTTTTTGCACATTACTTTGTTGCATTATTTATTTCCTTTTGTATTTTTGCATACTTTTAAGTGTTTAAGCGCTACACATATCTTTTCCATGTTTGTATAACTTTGTTTGTTTGAGTGTAAGCAGCTATAGAAAGCAATTTTCTTTTTCACTTTATTTTAGGTTTTAGTACTATTCCCCTTTCTAGCACGTATCAATGCATAAATTACATTGGCGGGGGTGTTTTTGAAGCACGTGATTAGAGCCAGAGGCTCTAATAGGCTTCAAAATAGGGTGGGCTTGGGACGCAGAGCACTGTGAACCGAACCCACCCAGTTGTGTGACAATAGCAAATTAATATTTACTATTTTCACACTGAATCTGTTCCCCGCCAATCAGGAAGCGGATCTAAAAACCATTTCCCGATCGGCTGAAAGGAGGAGCGTTCCGATTGGCCACGAGAAGGAGGGAGGAGATGGAAGCCGCCGTAAGCGGCCGAGCAGGGGAAAGGGCAAGCTGGCCGGGATGCCCGCTGCCCGTGATGCCAGCAGAGGAAAGAAGGGGAAGCCGCCCATGATGCCCACCGCCCGTGATGCCTGCCGTAGATGGGGTAAGTGCTCCGGACCCGACCGACCGGACCGGGCCAAAAAAAATTACCACCAGCAGCTACTGGAAATGAGTATGAAGTTAACATGCTAAAGCTTTAAGAGTTTAGTGGTTGGGATTACATATACTTTTTTAACAGAAATATGCCTTCTGGTTTCATTGTTCCATTTCTTACCACTGTTCTTCCCATCAGAGCCAGAGGTGATGATGTCTTCTTAAATATTCTTTGTGTGACAGCAGTATATATACCATAGTCCCTAAGGCTCTGTATATAAGTCACTGTTTGTGTCATTGCTGTACTTAAGTGACAAACATAATCTGCTTACTATAGGACAGTGACCTTTACAACTGTCACATAGTATATTCCTCCGTGTAAGTTATGACCATGGCAGTCCTACAAGGTATTGCGGCTGTACATTACAATCTGCTATATTGTTCACTTTCTACCTTTAGGACAGGTTCACACCATGGACTGCGCATTCCTGTGCGATGGATGCAGTGTGATTTCAACGCATTCATTTGCATGAGCTGAAAATTGCACCAGACTTCACCAAAAGTAGGGCATGCACTACTTTTAAAAATGCACAGCAACCAGATTGTACCACGCAATCTGGTGCAGGCAAACACACTGAGTTTGTGATCTGTGTTTGGGTTGACATTCACAGCAGCTGCAGATTTCAACTGCAGTCCGTTTTGGTGTGATTGTGAGTAGACAAGTCAGATTCGATGGAAGTCTGTCGAAAGTCTGTCGAAAAGTCCGAAGGAATTCAGTCCGTCGAAAAGTCCGGTCGTGTGTACACAGCATTAGTGCTCTGAAATTCTTTGTTTTGCAATAAATGCTTTTTTACTGTCCAAACTCTAATGTCGCGTACACACAGTCGGAATTTCCAATGGAAACAGTCCGATGGGAGCTTTTCATCTGATTTTTTTTTTTCATCGGATTTTCCGACCGTGTGTATGCCCATCTGTCTTTTTCATTTCCGACGGACTTTGGATTGAGAGCCTGTTCTTAATTTTTTTCGACGGAAAAGCTTTCTATTGGATTTTTCGATCGTGTGTATGCAATTCCGACACGCAAAATTCCGACACATGCTCGGAAACAATTCGACACATGCTTGGAAGCATTAAACTTCCCTTTTATAGTGCCGTCGAACGTGTTGTATGTCGCGGTGTTATTGACCATCGGAATTTGGTGTGACCGTGTGTAGGCAAGACAGTTTGAACGAAATTCCATCGGAATTCCGACGGGAAAACCATCAGAACTTTTTGCGACGAGAATTCCGATCATGTGTACGCGGCAGTACAATTTGCCTTATTTAAAAAACAACCACAGTCTAGGTATAAAAGCTTGTCCCCTGCCAGCATGCTGTAACCACTTCAGCTCTGGAAGGTTTTACCCCCTTCGTCACCAGGCCATTTTTTGCTATGCAGCACTGTGCTACTTTAACTGAAATTGTATGGTCATGCAACACTGCACCTAAACAAATGTATATAATTTGTTTTCACACAAATAGAGCTTTCTTTTGGTGTTATTTGATCACCTCTGGGTTTTTTGTTTTTTATTATATAAATGAAAAAATACTGACAATTTTGAAATATAATAATTTTTTTTTAATTTCTACTATAAAACATATACCATAAAAAAAAAAAATCAAACCTCTTAATACATTTGGGCCAAAGTGTATTCTGCTACATGTCTTTTGTAAACAAAATCTCAATAAGTGTATATTGATTGGTTTGTGTGAAAGTTATAGCGTCTACAAACTATGAGATATATACAGGATTTTTTTTTTAAATACTAATAATGGCAGCGATCAGCGATTTATTATGGAACTGCGGGTGGGAAATCTGGCACTAGCTGATGCTGGGGGGGGGGGGGGGGGGGGGGGGGGAACTAACTAACTGCCACTTACATTACCAGTGACATTATTACAATGAGCGGTGCTAATAATATGCACTGTCACTGTACTAATGACAATGAGCAGGAAGAGGTTAACATTTAGGGCAATCAAGGGGTTAAATGTGTGCCTAACAAGTGTTTATGGGTGTACTGTGTGCTGCTTTTTCTGGGATCTGGTTGTTTTCATTTAATGCTTAGCAGGGAATGAACTAAACAGCTCTGTGTTGTTTACATTCACAGAGCTGTGTTTGGAGAAACTCAAAGCCAATCACTGTGTGTCAGCAGTCAGTCATTCAGTTGGAGGGAAGCATAAGCTGTGCTGATTGCAAAGCTTTAGGTCTGACTCAGTATGTTGGACCTTAGCAATAAGACTACTGCTTCTACGCAGAGAGCAAAAAAGTTCATAATGTCTAATAAAAGTGGAGATATCCGCGCTTAGGATTATAGGAACTGCTGCCCCCCTAAAAAACTACACCTAAGTGCAGTAGGAGTAAATTGAAAAGATAAAATGAGGGGTGTTGGCGCTGTTCAAGGATAAAATCATATAAGGGGTAAAAATATTAAAACTGGGAGATGAGTAGGTAGAATCATAAACGCAAGTGCAAAAAGAGGCAAGGGCTGGATAAATGGGTCAGCAATAGTGTAGCAACAAGATCACACTAGTAAAAAGTGTAAAAATAGACCAAAGTGTTCAGTGAAAAAAACAACGATAAATGGATAAAAGGACAATATAGGTAGAGAAAAGTGCACGTACATAAATATATACAAATACTGTTATAGCAGTGTTATAAAAATAAATAAATAAATATGCTGTTAAACCATAAATGAGGTGCAAGTATAATGCGCATACTACGCTCAAATTGTAATAAGGTTAAGATGAGGTAGTGAAAAATAGTCCAATGAGTTCAATTAGCATATAAATACGTGAATAATCTAATAAGGTTAAGATGAGGTATTAAAAAATAGTCCAATGAGTTCAATTAGCATATAAATATGTGAATATCCAGTTAGCAGTATGAGATGTAAAAATTCAGAGGATTCCAGTGGTGTTATATATTGATAACAAATAGGTCAGGCGTCAATGAATGCTGGTAAATCCTATATTCCAATCAACAATAGCTAGGCAGTAGGCACTCTGCCAAATGATGATTGCGGGGAAGCTGTGGGCAAAAAGTCAGTGGATGCAATCTGCGCCCAGTGAGTGATGTGACTCTTCTTGGCAATGTGATGGGTAACTAGCAGCTGCGGGGGTCCCGTACTCCCCTCCTTCCGACTTAGCCCCTAATGTGTTTGCACTCACCGGAGTGCCCAACCCCTGCAGGGGTAATGGGCATAGAAGTGGTTATCCACACGGATTCCTCTCGTCCGGGTCAGGGGTGTCCTCCTTCTCCAGGGGGGTCCGTGCCGACTGTATCCTCGTTCCTTGGCTATCCGGTGTGCTCAGATGAAAAGAGAGTATGGGGAAGGGATGGACTCATAGCATAACTCCGTTTATATAAAAAATTCCGAAATTTATTTAGTAAATCAATAAAATAGTCACCCACCAAGTGGTGTGACTGGGAAAAGTAATAAAGGGCTAATAAGCCCGTACAAAACAGAAATGAGAACCGGCGTTACTGCACAGCCCTTCCGCTTGCCCTTCCGCACAGGGACGTCATGAGGAATTCCCTATGGCTTTCCCCATGACGTCAGAGAGGGGCGGGGTCACCAGGTGGCCCCGCCCTCCGTTATAAAAGACCTGTCAGACGCAGCAAAGCCTCACACAGCAGGAGCCTCCCATTGCGCGGAGCGGCCCAAGAAGAGACCCGGAAGCCGTGGAAGAAGATGCCGGACGAGAAGACCAGAGCAAGAAAAAGCGGATCGGAGGAAGAAGATGATGGAAGAAGAAGATGGAAGAAGATGCCTGAAGGAGAAGATGAAGAAACCGAAGGATGAAGAGAGGAAGAAGGAAGAAGACCAGAAGAAAGAAGATTTTAATAAAGGAATTGTCAAAGACCGTCTCCTGTAATTTTTACAATTTTTGACACTTTTTGGTGAAATGGTAGGGGTACTTTTGTACCCCCTTACCATTTCACACGGGGGGGTGGGATCTGGGGGTCTCCTTGTTAAAGGGGGCTTCCAGATTCCGATAAGCCCCCCGCCCGCAGACCCCCACAACCAATGGCCAGGGTTGTGGGGACGAGGCCCTTGTCCTCATCAACATGGGGACAAGGTGCTTTGGGGGTCTCAGACCCCCAAAGCATCCTCCCAATGTTGAGGGCATGTGGCCTGGTACGGTTCAGGAGGGAGGGGGGCCGCTCTCGTCCCCCCCTCTTTTCCTGCGGCCTGCCAGGTTGCGTGCTCGGATAAGGGTCTGGTATGGATTTTGAGGGGGACCCCACGCCATTTTTTTTGGCTGGGGTTCCCCTTAAAATCCATCCCAGACCTTAAGGGTCTGGTATGGATTTTGAGGGGGACCCCACGCCATTTTTTTTTTGGCTGGGGTCCCCCTTAATATCCATAGCAGACCTGAAGGGCCTGGTTATTGAATTTGGGGGGACCCCTACGCTTTTTTTTTTTAATTTTTTTTATTTTTTATTAATGATTTTTTTTTTTTATGAATGGCTTTCAATGAATGACTGTTTTCTGTGTTACGGGAGCCGTCAATACATTAGCCGCGAGTGATTTTAAATAGCTTTTTTTCCTGCAAAAATGACACTTTTTGCAGGGACAGTTCTAAGCACGGGAAACATGCACCCCTTCACAGGCATACTATACACACCCCCAGGTACGAAATTTAAAGGAATATTACACTTTTATTGTTTCACTTTAAGCATTATTAAAATCACTGCTCCTGAAAAAACGGCCGTTTTAAAAAAAAAAAAAATTTGCATTAATACATGTCCCCTGGGGCAGGACCCAGGTCCCCAAACACTTTTTATGACAATAACATGCATATTAGCCTTTAAAATTAGCACTTTTGATTTCGAACGTTCGCATCCATTGTAACTAATAGGGTTCTTATGCTTGCACGGACTTTATGTCCGTTCGCGGGTTCTGGTGCGAGCCGAACCCGGGGGTGTTCGGCTCATCCCTAGTGGAGGAGTATCTTTTTGTATTTGACATGCTCTCTACTTTTTTGAATACTATATCCCTGTGGCTCTATTCTGTGGCACTTTGACTGTTCCTTCTCTTTGGCACAGTCCTCCTCTTTTTTATGCAGCTTTTTGGCCACTGAGCCCAATTCCTTTGGACAGTGAGTGGAAGAGTTATCAGTAATATTATTTACTTTTCATAGTGTGGTTCCCAGTATTCTATTTTTTTGTTTTGTTCCATTTTACCTGCATTACCTGTTTATCAGCTTTTATAGGACTCTCAGTTTAATAACTGCACCTGTCTGGTTTTGTCTTCTTATTACATGGTTACAGCGATAGCGTTCTTTTCCAATTATTGTCTTTGCAAAAGGACTAATTCACAGGCTATGAAGGTTGAGTCAGGAATAACAAAAGGAATAACAATAGTGTCGCTTCCTGCTGGTCACAAGCCAGATTCCGATGTTTAAAGGTGGTCTGTTTTGCTTAATAATTTTATTCTGGTAAATAAGGTTACTAACACTGTTACCATGGAAACCAAACCCCATACGGCCTTCATTAAGATGTGCAGTAAAACAGATGAAACAAGGAAAGTACGACATAATAACTGCCACACATGTTCCTAATATTTTTTACTTTCCCGTTACCATTTACTGCCTGTGTTACGAATGGAGAAGGAGAAGAGTCATGAGTCTGTGGAGTATGCTACCAAACTGCCAAACAATACTCTAACATGGACCCTAGCAATGGCACATACCTACATGGTCTTGTTTTCTATTGGTGACATCATTGTTGAAGGTTGACAGGTACCACAACCAGTCTCACAAACATATTAAATATATACCTTCTTACTATTATTAATATATTATTATTATTATTATTATTATTAATATATTTCTAATAATTTTTCAACATATATATATATATATATATTTTTTTTAGATATTTTTTAGAGATATCTTTTTAGATATTTTTTATATTAATTTTTAATATTAATTTTTTTTTTTATTTCCTTATACATCCAAATGATCATATATCTGCCCCATACACTTAATTAAAGATTAATCTATTAATTAATCTTTTCCAAAAATACAGATGTGAATACATATATATATATATATAATTTACATCTCTTTCCTCTCTTTTCTGTATATTTTCTTTATATATATATATATATATATATATATATATATATATATATTCCTTTTTTTAATATGAAATTAATTTGTGTCTATTATGCTAGTAACCTGCCCCCATTCTGTTTGTAACCCTTTCGTAAAGGTTTTTAATTCATCCCGCCCACGTCCCCTCCCTATTCCTATTATAAGCTTTGTTTTTGTGCATGGTCCGTATGTCCTAATGCTGAGAAAGGAGCACGACTTGAGATTCCAACCGAGTGCACATGCTAACGAAACGCGACCATTATTGATGACGACATCCCCCTGAGCCAGTCACATCCTGCGATCCAAGCCTCGTTTTGTGGCTGCCTTCCGGAGCCCGCTCTCACCACCGTACGGAAGTGCTTCCATCGATCTGCCTGGATAGATGACACACACACCACGCTGGGGACTCGTCATATCGTAGTGACATTTACCATGCCTGCTTATCTCTTCACAAATGTGAGTGCATTGCTATTGCTGAACTAATAAAATTTCATATGCTTAACTACTACACCCAGAGGCGCCTTTTCTATTTGTCTTTCACAAACACACCCCCATAAGAGAACGGGCGCCACAGCAAAGTCGTCAATAGCTTTCTCCAAAATCATCCTTGGAAAGGGTAAAAAAGTTTTACACAGTTTTGGTGATGAAATAAAATGAGAGCGTGGGAACAGAAATTACCATAACTTTAATTTTTTAGGATAAACTATAATGGGTTTGGGTCACATTTATATATATTTTTTTAGATTTTGTAGGTTTTAACACTGTCTTTTTATATGTTTCATTTCATATGCAGTACACAGTCTTTTGTTTTTCGCTTTACAAATAAACATTCAAAGCTCATTTCCATTTTTACCATATAAAAAACTTTGCTAAGTGGTACTTACCCTCCCCACACCCCATGTCCTATTCTGTGGTCCATTGCCAATTCTCGTTACAGTTGTGTGATGATGCACAGAGTAATTTAACAATTTCCTGTGAGCCCAGAGCCTCAATGACCTGCCCCTGCAGGTGCATCATCAATCTGACCTGCCACATGAGAATTTTACAGAGAACAGAGCCACGTAATTAAAGTTGTCTGCAGCATTCAGGACATGATCACCAGTGGAGGAAGAGAATGATAAAAGGACCATGATGTCATATGACAAGACTAGAAAAAAAGGTATCTATAAAGAACAGCTTTATCCAGACCTTTCCTCTCCAACCTTACTATCCCTGACCACGAGTTCCTTTTATTAATTGGATTTCAGTTCTTTTAATCAAGGAGGCTTAGCATCAGATGTGGGTATTAGCTAGGGTGGTCTGGCACCTGCCCATTGAAGATTTTTGATTTTTACGCAACTCCTCCTGAAAGCCGGCCTACTGCTTGCACCAGGGCTGTGAAGGAAACAATGCTGTGATGCTGTAATGTTTTCAGGAAGCTATGCACAAAGAAGCACAGAAAAGGTGTCTACAAAAAGTATATGATAAAAACAGAAAGATTCTATTTAAAAATAAAATTAGCATGTACAACTTGTACATCTTCCATCATAACTCCTAACTATAGAATGCCCATTTGTATCTTAACAATCAAGTTGACTCAAATATGTTCGCTCTTGTGTCTCTGGGCTTATTTAATATTCACGGCACTATTTTTTCTGCATCACTGACAACCAATGTCACTTCAACCTATTTGACAGTGTCAACCCACTAAGCAGTTGCTCTTACTTGATGTCTGCTAATTGGGTCTCAAATCAAGTATGTGTTGATGTTTTCTCCAGCATTACCACCAGAGTACCATTAGTACCAGAGTTTTCAAATATTTAATTAGTGAACATTTTTATATCAAGACTAAGGCTTTATCAGACTTTACTTAGGGAGGAGATTTTTTTAATACGGGAGTGAAATATTTTCTGTTGTCGGGAAAATGCAGTACTGTGCACAAGCTTAGAAGGTTGTTTTAGAAGTTGATACTAGCAATGGTAAGAAGTGTGTGACCATGGTAATTCATGGCTTTGTTTAAACCTGGCAATCAACAATCAAGTATTTGAAGTGATAAATAGCTTTAAAATATGCCCTCACTGACCTCTGTAGCTGTAGGCATTCATTGGTATTAAAGTCAATGTTTTTCCTTAAATCAGATAAAAATTACAAGCATTTGAATTATTTTTTTTCAATTTCCTCCTTAGAGCTTCCTTTTTTATTTATACCCTGGCCAGGTCGCCATATATCCATTTTTTCTGTGCCCCTTGTGGGACTTATGAAATCCTCTCCCTACTAAGCAATGGCTCAGTATCCTTCTAATGTCTAAAGTAAACACAGAGCAGATTTTTTGTATAACATATCAGGGATGGAGGGTTTCCACTGCTATGATCAAGCCGTATCAGGTCGTATTACTACAGCGCAGATGTTGTGGAAGCAATGAGCAGAGGAAACTGAGCTGCTGAGATAATGATTTAAGTGCTTCTGCTGTGAACCTTCGAGGATGGCTTTCTCCACAGTGTCTGCAGTACACAGGTCAGTCACAGATTGTTTCAAAGCTCATTTATACTGCTTGTTAAGAATGTGTACATGTTTTAACCACTTGCTTACCAGGCACGAACACCCCCTTCCTGACCATTTTTCAGCTTTCAGCGCTGTCGCATTTTGAATGACAATTGCACGGTCATGCAACGCTGTACCCAAATAAAATTTTTATTTTTTTTCCCCACAGATAGAGCTTTATTTTGTGGTATTTGATCACCTCTGCGTTTTTTATTTCTTGCGCTATAAACAAAAGAAGAGGGACAAGTTTGAAAAAACGTAATATTTTTTACTTTTTAATAATTTAATATTTAATTTTTTTTTTTTTTTTAAATAAATTTTTTCCTCAGTTTAGGCCGATACGTATTCTTCTACATATTTTTGGTAAAAAAAAATCAATAAGCGTATATTGATTGGTTTGCGCCAAAAGTTATAGCGTCTTCAAAATAGGGGATGGATTTATAGCATTTTTATTATAATTTTTTTTTACTAGTAATGGCGGCGATCTGCGATTTTTATCATGACTGCGACATTGCGGCGGACATATCGGACACTTTTGACACATTTTTGGGACCATTCACATTTATACAGCGATCCGTGCTATAAAAATGCATTGATTACTGTATAAATGTGACTGTCAGGGAAGGGGTTAGGGGGCGCTGCAGGGGTTAAAATGTACCCTATATGAGTGATTCTAACTGTGGGGGGAGGGGACTGACTGGGGGAGGGGACCGAATGTACAAGGGACACACCATCGGTCTCCTCTCCTCTGACAGGACGTGGATGTGTGTTTACACACACCGATCCACGTCCTGCTCACTTACCGGACAATCGCGGGTGCCTGGCGGTCATCGCGACCGCCGGGCACGCGCATCGGGTCCCCAGCTACGCGGCGGGCACGCGCGCGCGCCTCCCACGGCGCGCGCGCGCCCCCTAGTGGCCAAAAAGCGAGCGCCGTCATATGACGGCGGCCCGCCACTATAGCTGCACCGCTCCGCCATCATTTGACGGCGGGCGGTCAGATAGTGGTTAATGTCTGTAGCCTGGTCTCAGCTGCACTATAAAGAGATACTGTTGCAAAATCAATATTTTCACCGACAATCTTCACATAAGATAATACTGTATGTGCATGTATGTGTGTATTTTAGGCATGCAATTTATCTGCAAAAGTCTCACTTGTGTAGACATCTAAAAGCCCTGAGACCGCTGATGAGAGCCTCCATGTTGGAGATGATGTTAGCAGCCCCAGCAGACTCAGAGCTGTCACTTAAAGTGGTTGTAAACCTCAGACATGAAATATGAACAAAGCATATCCTTCTATAGTGTATATTTGTCTCAACTAAGAACACTAAGGGGTTGATTTACTAAAACTGGAGAGTGCAAAATCTGGTGCAGCTGTGCATGGTGGCCAATCTGCTTCCAAATTCAGCTTGTTCTAATAAGAGTTGACAATAAAACCTGGAAGCTGATTGGTTTCTATGCAGAGCTGCACCAGATTTTGCACTCTCCAGTTTATGTACATCAACTCTTAAGTATCATTCTCACTTCTGACAAGTTTTCCTGACACCAAACAGTTGACAGGGGATGGAGCGCTAGCTGACTGACAGCCTCAGCTCTGTTCCTGTGTGTTGTGTGGAAGGAGGGGGGGATTCCCCTTCCCTTCCCTCTAATCAGCTCTCATAGCTCTCGTCACTAAGCTCTGCAGAGTATAACTTTGGCTCTCTCAGACCCCTTTTTTAACAGCTCAGACAAGCTTTATAAAATCTGGACAGATGTAGAGAAGAGACTACTGCAGATAACAGTAGATAACAACGTATGTAGGAGGATTTGTTTCATCTCTGTGTACCCCCCTATTCCTGCACAGCCAGGTAACACGCCTTTCCAACTTGCATTCAGACAAAAGAAATCAGTCCATGGGCTTGTTATTGCTGTTTTATTGGGGAAAACAACTTGGATAGGGTATAGGGTTTATGGGATGCCCAACTTGACTTGAAGAATAGTGGATGAGGACAAACTTCCTTCTCTATGAACACAAAAATGTAGAACCTGGACTGTACTTCCTCCAGGAATAATCGCAGTCTCTATGGATCAGTGGCTAAATTCTTTACAAACCAGGAGCTCTCGGTCCCCTTTAGAGAAAAAGCAAAAAGTCCCAAACTGTGTACAGGAGTATAGTTTCTCCTCAGTAGAACCTCACATACTTCTGACACCTGCAGATACTACCAGGCCACCTGGCTGCTTTGACTAACAGCCCACCTGGCTGCTCTGAAGAATGCCCAGGCAAAGGGATTGGGATTTAGCACAAGGCTGTCCTGGAAAGTATGCTACATCTGGCAGTTTCTCCCCTTGTATGCCTCTAGGTGTGTTGAGGCAGTGTCCCTTGCTTCCTGCTGCACTGGGCAAGACTTCTGTTCAGGCCTCCAACTGCCCAGATCCTCCCATGCCTGCCAGGATGTCTTCTGTACAAGACCCAATGGTAATGGAGATCCCTCTCCTAGGCTTCCTCTGCTTCTTTTCCTCAGCTCCTGCTTGGAGGCAGTGCCCCCAGCCCCAGGTCCCCTCCCAGACCTCACAACAGCAACCTCAGCAATCCATCTTCCACCCAACTCCCATGTTGCTCAGGCTCCACCATATTAAAGGGCTGACCCAGCCACCCAGTCAGTGCCTTCTGCCTGGGGATTGGCCAGATTCCCTCAAGTATGCAGATCAGAACCTCCAACCCTCTGCCCACTAACTTCCAGAAGCTTCTTCAAGCTTCCAGTACCAGAGACCTGCCCTGCAGAGCCCTCCAGTCTGACCTGACTTACACAGCTACCATGGGTCAAGAAAATGAATTTACCTAGACTAGTTGCACACTAGAGGGTGCTACATGTGCGTATAACCTGAGGCCAGTCACTGCACTGGGTATATGTAAGGGCTTACAACCACTTTCAGTGAAACTCTAAAGCTATTCCCCTTTTCTCCTTTCCGGAAGGAAGGTTATGTAGAGGGGTGAAAGAGATGGGTCAGCACAGAAAATATTTAGACAATCCCATTAGAGGAGAAGGCTATGACATGCAAGGAGGGAGGGGCTGTTCAAAGTAACTGACTAGTCAAAAGGTCATACAAATAAGCTATAGATTTGAAAAACACAGTAAACATTTAAAATATTTGATCTTATCAAATTTTATACTGGTGACATGGCATCTTTGGAGCTTTTTTTCTTTATTGTTTTATTTTTTTAATAGAGTAGGGAATGGTGGTCCCCAGGAGTTATCACAAATTACCAGCAGCTAGTTTGCCCCCTATGGGCCCTTAGTAGCTGTCTGGCAATGTTTTGCAGTATCAGCAGAGATAAGTTTCAAGTGCCTTCAACAAAATAATTTTTTCATAGCTAAATGATGTTTTCTGCACTCTATAAAGCCTTAAATCCCCTTAATTTCACGGCAGTCAATGGACCAAGCCAAATCCATACTTCATATTTATTATAATGTGAAAAGAATAGACTGATTCAAAGGCAGTTGACAAAAGCATGTATACATCATATATACAACCAGTTCTATAGGGTGCTTTGTAAAAGTAAGTGTCTTTAATATAACATGTTCTCATTCCTTCAGAACTGTAAGGCAACCAAAGTTGTGCATTATATGTGCTCATTAATCAATTGATTGTTCTCCTAACTCAGGTTTCTCTTGATGGCCTGTCACCTATCTAGAAGATAAAAGGTTATTTCTCCTGGATATTTATAGCTATGAAACCTTTAATGTTAAGTCACAACATTCCAACTCGTAGCTACAGGTCATTTTCTCTCTTTCAGATCATAGCCTTGTTATAATGAATGCTGGAAGTGTACCGTTTGACTTTTGTTTATTGGAAATAAATCATTGTGAGCCATGAAAAGAAGGAGGCAAAAAATATTTAAATGCTGGATTTTGTTTAAAGTCTATATGTTATCTATTGATATACCTCTACCAAAGGGCTTCTGTACATTTGCACAAACACAATTTGAGTCTGTGATTTATACATAGTTCACTCTTATACTACCAAACATCACAAGACAAAACCCCATGTAGTAGCAAGCTGTTTAGATACACAGGGGACCATCCACTACAGGAGATGTAAGGATCAATATTGGACAAATTGAATAGCGCTAAAAATGTACGTTAACACTGGACGCAAGGACTACTATTAGATTGTGCTATACACACATTGTTTAATTTACATTGACCCTTCTATTTCTGTACAAGGATGATGGCACTGTAATTATTTTCGTTTGTATATAAAGTTATACTCTCTAATCCAGTACCGCCTCACCTTAGGGCACTGCCACCACACATGGTACATCGTCCTGTCCTGTCCGCAACCACGAAAACACTGGGGAGACGCCACTGGGATAAAGGTAGCCAGTCTTGCCGGGACAATGTACCATCTCATTATTACTTTATAATTTGCTTCTATCAACGATGTGTTTATGATGGATTTCAAGGCCTCTTGGGCTATTGTATGCCATTCATCCAGCTCAATACTCTCCTGGAGGTCTGCTTCCCATCTTGTCATGTATTCTAGCTTTTCAGGAGAGTACGTTAGAACAGTGTATAGTTCAGAGATTTGACCTTTGATCTTATCGAAATTCATACACAAATATTCCATAGGGGTCATAGTAGTTATATCTGAGTTCCGCGATAAGGTAGTTAAGAAATGTGTAATCTGTGTATAACGAAAGAATTCTGAGGTTGGCAATTGGTACTTCTCTTCTAACACCTTTCTTGTCAATATACCCTTGAGGTCGCATAGGTCTGCTCTTCTCAACAGCCCTTTGTTTGTCCACTTTGTTTGTTCACTTAGGGGTGTACTCATTTTTGTTGCCAGCGGTTTAGACAATAATGGCTGTGTGTTGAGTTATTTTGCAGGGACAGCAAATGTACACTGTTATACAAGCTGTACACGCACTACTTTACATTGTAGCAAAGTGTAATTTCTTCAGTGTTGTCACATGAAAAGATATAGTAAAATATTTACAAAAATGTGAGGGGTGTACTCACTTTTGTGAGATACTGTATAAAGCCTATACAATCAGAAAGGGTCAATCCTAGGACCAAACACATCAACGTCAATATCACCTGTAGTATATTATATCTAATATATATATATGTATACATATATATTATATATATACATATTTATTATATGTAGTGTTTTTATTTAGGCATTCTAAAGACAAGTTTATTCTAGGCATGCCACTTTGGTAGCTGTTATTATCTTAATCTAATCAGTATTCACACATGTCAAAGGGGGAATATGCAAGAATGTAAATTGGGGCAGCTTTATAATTACAACTATTCACAGTGTGGGGTTGTCTCCTGTCACATTGTCAACTTAAGGTATAAGTTGACAATGTTATCTGTTACCCTTTGATGTGTAAATCTTATGCAAGTTGTGTGTGTGAGGGATAGCCTTTTAACCTAGTATTTACTGATGGTAATTAGAATTGAGGGGGGTATTCATGGTAAACATTTGGTTGACCCCCCCCCCAGTGTCAGATCAGTATATGAGAAGACAGGCAGGTTGTCAGCTAGTCTAGAGAGAAAGATGGTCTGAGAGAAGAAGGCATAGGTACAAGAGGAAATATTCGTTGTCATGAACTCTGTTGGATTTTGTCGTCTGTAAGAATGTTCTGTTTTGGAAGTCAATAAAATCTCTCTCTGGGAGAATCGGGTTTTGCTGCGGACAATACTTTTAATGACTATATTCCATCTACGAGGAACGACGATTATAGATTAGATCACTACATTGGTGCCGTTCAAGCGACCAGAAGAGCATTTTCAGGACTTTGTATTAGAAATCGTGGTGATAACAATCCGTGAGTTGGACAGAAGTCTGATGGAGACCCAAGACCTGTGCTGTGACTCTAACGTCTGGTTGTGACATAAGAGAGTCTGATCTACAAAATCAAACAAGTTTGGAACCCCAGAAGTATTCTCTGGAGACTGGAAACGAAGAAAAAGGACTGTATCGTGTACCAGAAGACCTGAGCTGGAAGCTGAAGGAGTAATTAATGCGGTGAGTAAAATATTTCTCTCTTTTTAAATTATTAATAATATAGTAAAAATGCTTACTCAGTGTGAAGCTAGTGTCAGTTCTGATAAAGTTAACAGATGGGTGTTAAAATGTATTAAGCGTCATGGCGGTCCTTATGAAGTGCCAGAAAAATATAAGCAGACATGGACTATGATGAATGAATTTTTAGAAAAAACTGTTTTTGATAGTAAAATTTCAGAAGGTAAAAGAAAAGGTTGTATTGTACAGGGCTTGTTATCTTGCTGTTTAACAATGGAAAGTTCGTTGAAGGATAAGGTTGAGGAAATTACCCAGTTACAGAGTGCAGTTAATAATAGCAACAAGGTTTGTCAGAGGTTACAAAACCAATCAGAATCTGAGACTGTAAATTTAAAATTGCATGCAGTCACCATTGGGGAAGCTCTGCTTGAGAAGTCTAAACGTTGTAATGAATTATCAGAGGAAAATGAGAGATTGAAATTAAGAATTATGGAATTAGAGAAGAGATCTCAGGAATGCAGATATGCATCGAATCGTGGATTCAGCAATCTGCAGCAAAATACAAACATTCTATCAAATGAAACAGAACCTCATATTAAATCTGATAATTCATTGCCAGCCGCACCCACTGTGACCACCACAGTTTATAACAATAATAATAATGCAGGTGAAGTTCAGCTTGTAATGAAGCCTTTGAAACCAAAAGAATTAGATGCAATTCTTAAAGAAATAGGAATGATTCCCTGCCATGATTTAAACAGATTTTTAAAATGGTTTTGTGACTTGCAGAATGTCAGAGATATGTACAATCTCAACCCATCTGATTTAGACAGGGTTATGCAACATTCTATAGGAAATAGTCTTTGGGTGAGAATTAAGCAGATCTGTACTCAACCAATGAGGACAAGTGACATATTGATGGAATTGTTATGTGTTTTGTATGGTGTACGTTCTGATGTTACTGTTCATGGGAAGATCAAACAAATGATAAGTGAATCTCCCTACGAACTGTCAGGAAGGATAAAATCTATTATGGAAATATTGGTCAGTAATAATCTTGCATTTGAGCATGGTGGCTTGTTACATATGAGTATATTTCTACATGCTTTGAACGAAGAGATTAGACAAAATATTTTACTAGTTACCCCAAATCCCCATGATTTAAAAGATGTATTGTTGAAAGAAGACAATTTATGGAGAAAGTCAAATGAGCAAGCTGTCAAGATTGATTTAGCCACATGGTTTAGGACAAATACTGAACATAAAGATCAAAAGATAATGTCTTATGATAACAATCAAAGAGGAGACACCAGGTCAAATATAGGTGATATTAATATGAAAAGCAGAGCTGACCAAAATCATAATAAAAAAGTATCTAAGGCTTGGATACCATTTTCTCTGTTAAAACAGAAATATGACCACTTGAAGATTGAGTACGAGAGGAAATATTCGTTGTCATGAACTCTGTTGGATTTTGTCGTCTGTAAGAATGTTCTGTTTTGGAAGTCAATAAAATCTCTCTCTGGGAGAATCGGGTTTTGCTGCGGACAATACTTTTAATGACTATATTCCATCTACGAGGAACGACGATTATAGATTAGATCACTACATCACCTACTGAGGGACAATCAAGAGCAAGATGTTATTGACATTCAATATTGCCCGTCAGAGGAGATGACTGCTGATGCACTCACCAAGTCTTTGTTGAAGGAACGTCATAGTTATATCCAGAAGAAGCTGAATATAATTTGACAAAGCACATGCTGTTGAGAAGGGGTGTTGGAAGAACAACAGCATAGTAGCTTTATATACTGTGAACTATATGTAGCACTGACCCCCGAAAGAGCTGCTGGTTTAATTTGGGCTTACCGTTACCTTCTCGACCTTGTATGCGTCTAGGGGTTTCCCGAGGCAGATGGCCCAAAGAACTGTAGAAACTGGCACTGGATCCACGTTGTGATTTTTATTTGCAAAATGGTAGACAAAACACAGTCTCAATAAAGGATAGAGGGTATAGGTAGGAAGTTCAGGTACTCTTGGAACTGCTTGACACTGAATGTCTCTCACCATGAAATCCAGAGAATAGCCATTCACAACTGGATATTACAGCCATCGGATAAATCTCCTCTTAGTAGATTTAGCAGCCGATAACTGATTCAAATAGAGCAAAGTCTCTGCCACAGACTTGGTTGTAGAACTTGTAAGTGAAAAGTCTCTGCCACAGACTTGGTTGTAACTGAAGTATAGATGAACTTAGAGAACCCTCATGCGGTACCAGTATCTTGCAGCCGGTCCGGCGATACCGTAAGAGTGTGGATTCACCTGGTGTCCTTTTAACTAAGCTTCCAGGCTCTAGCCGAGCAGCCAGCCTTTTGCATGGCCATCTTTTGAAGAGCCCTCCCCTGGTTGCGTTCTCAGTTGCTGGGCCTCTCCAAAACCGAGACAGTACCGGACCACCTTAGAATCCTCCTCCCAGTTACTGTGCCTTGGGCTAGCCAGCCTTGAGACTCAGAAATGGATGGATCCGCAACCCAGGCCATGAGGGCCCCTGAGGGCTGGTCAGGAGGACCAGGACCAAACAGACAGAAAGATCTTCTGGACCGGAACCCAGAAGCACGTGATCCCAGTACCTTAAGTACCCTCTCCCAGAAAGCACAGCAAGACGACACACTCACTGGTTGGTTCCGAGAGAGATTGGCACCCAATGCGTCCAACCGGACCGCGTTCTTGTGCTTGCCAGAGGTGACACCGGCACCTATGGCCAAGCAGAACACAGTGCAGTCCAGTCAAACTGATACTGAGACCATAATTTAGAGCAATTAACCCTAAAACCCAACTGTGGTTTTAGGAACATTATATTTACAAAACATATAGCGCATGCTCATCAGGAGCCTGGCGCTACATATACATATGCATTATACCCATCTATACCAGCATGTGGTGCTGCAGTATTATAGTGTGTATCTATGATATGATGTAATGGAAGGAAGTACTGTTTTTCCTTTGTGTGTATTTGTTTGTGCTCTCTTCCTGTTATATGATAAAGATATCCTCCATAAAAGTAAAGCCGTTTGCTGTATCCATGAAGCTTCTAGAGGATAATTTCAATACTCTGACAACAAATATAATGTATACTTTTTTTGCCGTCTGACACTCTACATGGTGTTTAATCCAATGGAGACTACCATTGGGCAGGTAAAATGTTTGATTCTCAAAAATCCAGTCCCAATAATTGCAAGTCTCACATCTCCATGTACCATATAAAGGGGGATCTAACAGGCTACTAGTTGTATTCCAAAAATAGCTCCATGTAACCTTATCCTTAACTGATCTAGCACATTTGAATTTTATTGCAGGGGAGTCCCTTGCATGTTTATAGTGAGTCATTTGTCCTAAGAAAAGAATGTTGCCGTGTGTAAGGTATAATAATCCTAACTGAATCAGATTGAGTTTTGTCCTTGCTGTTAACCACTTCAGCCCCGGACCAATTTGCAGCTAAAGGACCAGGCCCCTTTTTGCAATTCGGCACTGCGTCGCTTTAACTAACAATTGCGCGGTCATGCGACGTGGCTCCAAACAAAATTGGTGTCCTTTTTTTCCCACAAATCCTTTTGGTGGTATTTGATCGCCCCTGCGGTTTTTATTTTTTGCGCAATAAACAAAAATAGAGCGACAATTTTGCAATATTTTTTACTTTTTGCTATAATAAATATCCCCAAAAAATCATTTTTTTTCCTCAGTTTAGGCCGCAATTCTTCTACATATTTTTGGTAAAAAAAATCGCAATTAGCGATGATTGATTAGTTTGCGCAAAAGTTATAGCGTTTACAAAATGGGGATAGTTTTATAGCATTTTTAATATTTTTTTTTTTATTAGTAATGGCGGCGATCATTTTTATTGTGACTGCGACATTTTGGCGGACACATTTTTTGACACATTTTTGGGACTTGTCATTTATACAGCAATCAGTGCTATTTAAATAGCACTGATTCCTATGTAAATGACAGTTGTAGTTAGGGGGTTAACCACTAGGGGGCGGGGAGGAGTCAGTGTGACGTTTGTGTTTTTTTTACAGTAGAGGGGCGTGGCTGTACGTGTGACGTCATTGATCGGCGTTCCCGATGACAGGGAACCGCCGATCACTGACAGTCAGTGTAGGAAGCGCGGGGAGAGGTTTGTTTACATAGACCTCTCCCCGTTCTTCCGCACCGTAACCCGATCGCAGGATACCAGCGGCGATCGGGTCCGCTGGTCCCGCGGCCGGGGTCACGGAGCTCCCGACCGGGTCGCGAGCGCGCCGCTAGCGGCGCGCGCGCGACCCACGGGCAGGCACATGCACGATACGTACAGGTACGTGATTCTGCCTGCCCGAGCCATTCTGCTGACGTATATATGCAGTGGCTGGTCGGGAAGCGGTTAAACAAAAGATCCTTCCTGGTCCAATTGCAAGCCCTATTATCGGCTTTACGCAACATAGTGCGTGAGTATCCCCTGACTAATAACCTATTTCTCAGGGCATTTGCTTCTTGTTTAAAGTGTGCTTCGGAAGAGCATATTTGTTTAAGTCCTAGGTACTGGCCATATGGGATACTACGCATCAGTGGCTTGGGGTGAACACTACCAGCATGGAGTATAGTATTCCCAGAGTTGAACTTACAAAAAAGTGTTGTATCAGTCAGGCCTATCTCCTGTATAATGATTTTAATATCCAGAATGGAAAAAATACCTTTTATGGTACTGCATTGTAAATATGAGGTTAAATTCATTGTGACCAGAAGCGTCATAGAGCTTCTGGGTGGATCTGATACAAAACATGATGACATCATCAATATATCTATGCCAGAGCAGTACAGTATCTCACAAAAGTGAGTACACCCCTCATATTTTTGTTAATTTTTTTTATTATAACTTTTCATATGACAACACTGAAGAAATTACACTTTGCTACAATGTAAAGTAGTGAGTGTACAGCTTGTATAACAGTGTAAATCAGCTGTCCCGTCAAAATAACTCAACTCACAGCCATTAATGTCTAAACTGCTGTCAACAAAAGTGAGTACACCCTTAAGTAAAAATGTCCAGATTGGGCCCAATTAGCCATTTCTCCTCCCCGGTGTCTTGTGACTCATTAGTGTTACAAGGTCTCAGGTGTGAATGGGGAGCAGGTGTGTTAAATTTGGTGTTATCGCTCTCACTCTCTCATATTGTTCACTGGAAGTTCAACATGGCACCTCATGGCAAAGAACTCTCTGCCATTGCCAAGACCCATATATGTCCTTATTGATTATACTGTATGACAGTTATAGGTGTCTAGAAGGAGTTGTAAAAACACATCTCGGAAGCCCATCACCACCTACTCAGGGATCTCCCTGTACCATTCACAATTATGCAGACTTTTTAGGCACATAGCTCTATATTGTTCTCTGCCCATTATGGCAACATTGACACCCTTATCAGAGGGATTCGCTAGAACTCTCTGGACTCCCCCAGCTCTCTGAGCCAGACCACTCACCCAACTTATATGAAACAGGACAAGTGGGCCGGACTCAGACAGGAACCTGCCAAAGAGACTAAGAAACCAGACATGACATTAACTCCTGCCTTCCCAGCTGGGACAGCACCTAACTAAGGCTGGGTTCACCCCTGCATCCAACTCACATAGCAGGAGATTGTGACTGGCTCTCTATGGAGCTGGTTCACACATATCTGCAAAGGCTAATTGCACAGGAGCCCTGTGTGTATTTTGGTCCATTTCAGGTCCGAATTCAGCCAAAAATTCTGGCTGAAATCAGACCTGAAACTGTGAGCTGGAGCGTGCTGCGGTGTGAACCCAGCCTTACTCTTTCAACCTGTCCACAAACCCATGGGTTACAAAGTTAAGTTAAAAGGATAAAGTGGAGCTGTCAGTAACTTAACATGTCTGCATTAATCACTTGAGCTCCAGAAGGTTTCACCCCATTCATGACCAGAGCAATGTTTTCTATTCAGCACAGCACTACTTTAACTGACAGTTGTGCGGTCATGCAACACTGTACTCAAATTACATTTTTATCATTTTTTTCAAACAAGTAGCGCTTGCTTTTGGTGGTATTTGATCACCACTGGGCTTTTTATCTTTTGCGATATAATCTAAAAAATACAGAACTTTTTGAAAAAAAAAAACAATATTTTCTACTTTCTGTTATAAAATATATCCAATAAAAAAAAATCAAAAATCTAATTTCTTCATAAATTTAGGCCAAAATGTACTCTACTACATGTCTTTGGTAAATACACATAAGTGTATAATAATTGGTTTGTGTGAAAGTTATAGCATCCACAAACTATAGTATACAGTATATACTGAAATTTACGCAGCTATGACACTATACTGGTAATGGTGGTGATCAGTGAATTATACTGGGGCTGTAAAAGTGTGACGAGAAATCTGATACTAGCTGATGCTGGCTAGGAGGTACACAACTGACTAACGGACACTGACATCAATAGTGACGGCAATATAGTGATCAGTTCTAATACTGTGCACTGCCACTGTACTAATAACACTGGCTGGGAAGGGGTTAACATCTAGGGGCAATGAAAGGGCTAACTGTGTGCCTTACAATGTGTGCTGCTTTTACTTTACTGTTTTTTCTCCTTGCTTTGCAGAGAGATCAAGTCTGCCTCGGGTGGGGGGGGGGGGGACCACTGTGTTCAAGTCTGTCTCCTGCGTGTAGGGGGAGGTTGGCGTTGGTTTGCCACCACCCCCCCCCCCCCCTCCAATATATTGAGCACCAACCACCCTGTGGGTGGGCAGCAAGTGGTTAATAAATTCCTGACATGTTAGAGTATATGACAGCAATATAATTTTCTTACAAAAATTCCAGCTTTTATCAATAAAAAGATATCCATGAGCTCTAGTGAGTGACTTTGCCTAGGCTAATGCCTGGTACACACAATGAGATTATCAGACGAATAATCATCCTTTTTTTTTAGCTAGTCTTATATCAAAAATAAAGAGGTTACTAATGTAGCAAAAATTCTCGTACGACAGAATACATTTGGAAGTGATTTAAAGTATTGTATTGTATTCGTATTGTATTTTCGGATGACAACTGTACTATTTAAACGAAAATCATAAGATCTGGTATCGTACAAGAAAAATTTTCATGCTTGTTCTATCGGATGATTTTGCATGAATTTTTTTGATCGGCTCTCGAAAACTGTGTACTAACGATTAGATTATCCTATGATCACTTTGAAAGCGGTATTTTTCGTATGCTTTTTTTTTATTGTGTCTACGGGCCTTAAAGGAGAAGTACGGCATCATAAAAAAAACTGACATACATATTCACCTGCAACTTTAGTATGACAGTACAGCCAGGGCTGCTGTTAGAAATCACGGGGCCCTGTACAACCTACCTGACAGGGACCCCCACCCCTGGAAATAACAAATCGCTAAAATGCCATGGTCGCAATGGTATGCTTTGCAGCCATGACAGAAATTATAGCCTCGCTAATGCCACTTCCTGTTTTTTTTTTCCTTTTTAAAATTCTGGATGGGAATTTTAAATTGCAAGACCGCATTGCAACTCTGAGCCAAGTATTTGGCTTCAAGGTGCAGAGCGGTACCATTGAACTCAATGAGAAGTTTGACAAGTGGTACTGACGATCAAATTAAAATGCCGCAGCTGGGAAGTAAAGCATCCCAGCCATGGCATGTATACAGCCCTGTCGGACTATATGACAGCTGGCTTCTGAAGTGGCATGACCAAAAGAAAAGGTCTGCTGACCATCTCCCTGTGGCTGAGAGCACTGACTGGAGTGTTCTGGCAGGGGGTGGCGTCACCCTGTCAGAACACAATAGAACAGCAGGGGAGATTGCTGTACTAACACATTTTAAAACTAGCAGTGTATACTTGGCATTAGGCCGCATTCACATTTGATGTTTCCTGGATGTGTGACAAAGTGCACAGTTAACTGGCGTTTTGCAGTGCATTTTGCAAATGCACTGCAAATGCGCATAGCGCTTATGGTGCCATTAATTGTTAATGGCACCCCAAATGCAATTAGCAGACCTGTATTTTGTCATGTGGCAAAGCTGCATGCCTTTAATGTTCTAGAGCCTCTGTGATGTGTTTGTCACACAAATGGCAGTCCATTCAAGTGAATAGGCTCCCCTATGTCCGAAAAACAAGCAAAAAAAGAAAATCGCAAGCAGGGTCGTGTGTTCCCACTACGCAAAATATCAAGTTGGCCTTAGGGGTGGTGTATAGAAATGGCTGGGCAGAGATGTCTGTCAGCTGGCGAGAGAGATGTGTTTACTGGCTCCTAGTTCAGCACTGCAGAGGCAGGTACCTGCAGTTCTAGACTGGCTCCTGCTATATTCACCCACTCTCCAAAATCCTGAAGATTCTGTCACTTCACAACAGCAGCAACCCCCCTCCCACCACCACCACCACCACACTCGCCCCCTCCAGCAGAAGCACTGGTCCATCCAAACCCTGGAGTTCACACTGAACACAGAGCAGTGAGGGCAAGCTTCAGAGGGAGGGGGAGCAACCTTCTTGCTCATTCATCACCGCTGACAGGAGATAACACTGCTGACTATGGGCCAGGGGGCGATGAAGGGGGAATTCTAAGACCCGGCAGGGGCACAGGCAGAGACTCTGCAGCTGTCTCCTTCCACTCCAGATCGGGGCGCTTTGTGAGTATATAGAACTGATACCTCTGCAGAGATGCTGGAGGGAGAACGCTGGCAGTGTTACAGGGTATCCACAGGTGTCACAAGGCAGTACAGCTGGCTCTCCTCTCCTGAAGGTGCTCGGGCCTGGTACAGGAGCGCTAGCTGTACTGCCCTATCAGTGGCCCTGAGTGCAGCTGTCCAATGCTGGATCTAAGACAGAGAACTGAGCAATCACATGACCACTCTGTCAGCTTTCTGTCTGCTTAGAGCAGAGAACAGTGACTGTGCTTACTGGGGCGCCAGGCTGGGACAGATGCAGGTGGCTACGACTATCAGCCACGCACTGAAAGGTGGGGATATTGGTTAATCAGGCATCCAGGTGGATTCTGACAATATTGTCAGGGTCCTTCCCAAGCCTGGCATGGCTCTCCTTTGTCAGCTCATACTGGGCAATAGCCATTGGCTTTGGTCATACTTCTATTTGTAAGAATGTTCCATCAGTCTGGGACAGACAAGAGGAAACATTTCCTCAGTTTCCTCTCCCTAGTGATCAGATTGTAAGTTTGTAATAAGTCACAAGGTAAGAGGCTGCAGGAGGGGCTAATCTGTGTCAGACATTTATGAACAGAAACTGCATAGGCATCAAGATTTACAGGATTTAATCCTGACATCTCTGAGCTAACATCTTAGTCGAGGAAGTAAATACTGATTGTGGATGAAGAGTAAACAAAGATGGATCCGTCCTTCTGGAGAGAAAGCAGATAAATGAATTGTAAGGAGTAGTACTGTGATGTTTACGAAAGGTAAATAACTGGCACACTATAAGAAAATTGGGTGTACATTTTCGTCCAAAGAATTTTCGTACAATTTTCGTGTAGTGTAGTACACAACTTTCGACAGCCGATTCCGAATTTTCGGACTCTAAATGTTTCTTGTACGTGAACAGAACGAAGGATTTTTATTTAATGTGTACTGTTTTGTCAGATTTTCGTACAAGAAAAATCTGAAAACAAAGACTGCGCATTATCAGAAATAATAAACAACAAAAAAAAAAGCTTTTGTTGTACAAGAATTTTCATACGAATATTTTTATATAGTTATATACAGTGTTGAAAGTTGAAAACAAGTTCTTTCAACATCAACTTTTTTTTTTTGTTTAAATCTTTATTTAAATAATTTTTACAGTGATCAATCGGTACACCATTTCAATAAGAAAATACATATAATTCACAGTTTGATTTTGTAACCAGATCCCTTTTGCACCCCGTCCCGCCCTCCCCCCGCCCCCCCCCCTCTTTGTATGACTTATTTTTAGGCTATCTCCCTTACTCCTGAATTTCCGACCTTTCCGACATGTCCGACATACAACGTGTGGGCCTTCTATCGGGTAATCTCGATATAATATCTCCATGAGTTTCTAAAGTCGTTCCATTCTGACCACTTATTTCTGTGTTCCCCCTTCCCTTGCCCTCCTGTTTGTAGTTCGGTGCTATCTAATCGTTGAATCGCGTTTACGCCAAGAATCCAATCACGTGTCGTCGGGCAATCGGTCCTTCGCCACTTCACCGGTATTAGATTCTTGGCTTCATTTAAGAGGGTAGGTATTAGGGATGAAATATATTGTTTCCTTGGCGTCGCAGTCCCGTGGAAGAGAACCACCCAAGGGTCCTCGGGTATCTGTATCTTGGTGATATAAAAAATTAATTCTAATATTTCTCTCCAGAATTTTGCAATTACCGGGCACCCCCACCAAATATGGGCAGCCGTTCCCTTTATTTTACATCCCCGCCAACAGTCCGAGGCGGAGCTCCCCTGTATCTTACTTAGTCTGTCGGGGGTGAGGTACCACCTGGATAAACATTTGTAATTTATTTCGACTGATTTCATGGAAAACGAAACGCTATGTGCAATTTTAAATATTTTCCCTAAATTATAATGTGAACATTGTGATCCTAACTCTACCTCCCATTTCGTGACGTATGGAGGCACACTCAGTGCTCCCTCATTTATTAGAAGTTTATATATCCTAGATATATTGTTCTTGGAAGATTCCCGTACGCATAGGCTCTCCAAACTATTCAAATCGTCCATGCCACGTAACGGCTGAGGGAGACTCCTTACAAAATGTTTTAACTGAGTGTATCTCCACAGGTTAATGTGCATTAACTCCTTGTTTAAACTCAATTCGCGGAATGTGCAAATTTCCCCATTTTTTATAATGTCTTTTAATCGTGCCCCTGCTTGTTTTATCCAATTCCCCCCCATGTCCCCCCTCCCTGGTAAAAAAAGTGCGTTATTTTTTAAAGCTATTAGAGGTGAGTTGTATTTCCAGTTCTGCCTTTTGAATATCTTATCCCAATTATCTAGTGTTACCCGTGTTATTTCGTGCTTTTGGTGGATTCCATAATTCATGTCCTAAGTGGGTGTTACTTACGATGTTCTCTAGACTGTTCCATCTCTTGTCCCCGTCCTTTGACCATACTATTGCCCTTGAGATTACTATTGCCATGTAGGTTTTTTCGAAGTCCGGGATAGAAAGCCCTCCCTGTTTTTTTTTTTCCCTGGTTAGGATCCTAGCTGGGATGCGCGTTTTTTTTTTTGCCCAAATAAATCGTGAGATTATCTGGTTCAAGGTTTTAAAAAATATTTGAGGTAGGGCTAAAGGGAGCATCTGAAACTTATAATTTATTTTAGGGGCTACTATCATTTTAATTGCATTTATACGGCCCGCCCAAGAAAGGGGTCGAGATCCCATACGAAGGGTTTCTTTTTTGATCTCGTTCAAGAGGGGGATATAGTTTAACAGATACATTTTTTTTGTAGTATCAGCGAGGATTACCCCCAAGTATTTGATGTTCGCCCGCCAAGGAAAATTAAATTCTTTTGAAAGCGAATCAACCTCCCTCTTTTTGATGTTGATGTTCAAGATTTCCGACTTGTCAAGGTTGATTTTCAGATTTGATATCCTGCCAAAGGCTTTAAGCACCTTCAGCAGGTTGGGCAGTGTGAAATAAAGAAAAGGATATCATCGGCAAAAGCCGCTATTTTGTGTTCTTCGCCACCCGCTCTGATCCCTGAGATATCTCCACAGTCCCGGATCCTACAAAGCAAGGGTTCCAAGGATAGAATGAACAAGAGTGGTGAAAGGGGACACCCCTGCCTCGTTCCATTCTTCATTGTGAAGGCTTCGGAAGACATCCCATTCACCCTTACCGACGCCTGCGGCAGCTGATATAGGGAAACGATCCACTTCAGTAGTTTTGGGCCAAACCCCATTACCTCCAATGTTCTCCTCATATGTCCCCAGTCTACCCTGTCGAACGCTTTTTCGGCGTCAATCGACAGGAGAAGACTGGGGAGCTTACCTGTCCTAGCGACTTCCAGCAGCAGGACGGCCCGAACCCCATTGTCGCGTCCTTCCCTCCCCGTTACAAATCCGACCTGGTCAGAATGCACTAGTTTCGTTATCTTTTCTTTAAGCCTATTGGCTAGAACTTTGGCGAATAATTTCGTATCGACGTTTAATAACGCAATTGGACGATAGCTAGAGCAGAGCGTCCTATCCTTTCCTTCTTTATAAATTAATGTGATAGAAGCCAAAAGAGCTTCCCTGCCCAGCGAGCACTCCGACCCCAGTTTGTTCCAAAAGTGACATAATTTAGGGACCAAGATTTCTTTATATTTTTTATAATATGCTAAAGAGAAACCATCAGGGCCCAGACTCTTCCCAACCGGGGAGCTGTCAAGGGCCCTAAGGATTTCCCCCTCTGTGATGGCACCGTCCAACTCCAGTCTATCATCGTAGGAGAGGACAGGGAGGACGCACTCACTAAGAAACGCACAATCCCCATCTATCCCAGATTGGGTACTGCTGACCCCTTGTCTGACGTCATACAGTTCTGTATAGTAGGCCTTGAATTCGTTTGCTATTTCTTTTGAAGAGTTTACCGACAGCCCAGATTTATTCTGTATCTTCTCTATAAAGTTCCTTTCTCTTTTCTTTTTAAGCATATTTGCAAGGAATTTTCCACTCCTATTACTCCCCTGGTATCGCTCTCTAGATATTTTAAAAAAACACTTAGAGGATTCCTGCTCCATGACTGTGAGTATCTCCTCCCTTTTATTAAGCAATCTATGATAAATATCTTGTTTATCGTGGAGTGCGTTTTTGTGTTCCTGTTCTAGTTTAGCAAGTTCGGCCGAGAGGTCTTGGATCCTAGCCTGTTTTTCCTTTTTTTTTTCCTGCCCCGATGGAGATGAGGATACCCCTTATATAGGCTTTGTGGGCCTCCCAGATTGTCGCTGGAGAAACGTCACCTGTCTCATTATAATAAAAAAAAGACTCAATTTCCTTTTTGATTATCTCTGATGTTTCAACATCAGAGATAAGCTTGTCATTCAGCCGCCATGTATATGTTTGTCTCTGGGGGTCGGGGTCCCTCACCTCCATCGAGACTGGGGCATGGTCCGAAAGCGTCGTTACCTCAATCCTTGTTGTCTTTATGTGGTCCAGAAGTCTATGGTCGATAATAAAGTAGTCCAGACGGGAGTGGGTCCCATGAACCGGGGAAAAAAAAGTATAGTCTCTCTGTTTTGCATGGAAGATGCGCCAGGCATCTACCAGCTGGAGGTCCCGCATTTTATTTTTCAGTTTTTTTATCTGCGTATAGCTTGGGGTCTTAGCCTGAGAGGTGGTATCCTGGTTGGGGTCTAGACATAAGTTGAGGTCCCCCCCTATGATTACCCCCCCCTCCTGGAACCCTCTTAACCGACCCAAAATCTGGCTAAAGAATTTATATGGGTTTTTGTTGGGGGAGTATACGTTCACCAGAGTATAAAGCTTCTCTCCTATGCTTCCCTTAAGAAAGAGAAATCGTCCCTCGGGGTCTACCTGCCTGTCTGTCAGTTTAAATCTTATACTTTCCGCAAACCCAATGGCCACTCCTTTAGAGCCCCTAATAGAGGAGTCACAATAAAACCACAACGGAAAGTCCCTAGAGTAAATCTTAATGTTGTTCTCATGGGTGAGGTGTGTTTCCTGTAAAAAGACTATATCTGCTTGGAGCCGCTGGAGTTCTCTCAGGATTTTATACCTCTTCACCCCCGAATTTATACCCCTCACGTTGTATGTCAGGAACTTTATGCCTCGCTTAACCATTCTCTGTCCAGAGCATCGGAAGAAGCCTTTTATTATTCCTTATACACCTTTTAAATAGTCTAACAAAGATATTGCCCCCCTCCCCATCTCCCCCCCTCCCCCCCTCCTCCCGCCCCCCCCCCCAATTCCCAACCCCCCCCCCTCCCTCCCGGCCGTCTTTCGGCCATCCGCAAACCTTGGGGCGTCTGTACAAAAACCCCCCCTGTCTGCCTCCTGGGCTAGGGTGTAGCTCAAACCCTTGGGCACCCCCCTGACTCCCCCCCCCCCGGGAACCGAGGGGGGGAGGGGGAGCTCCCCGGGGCCGCCGGGACCCCACCCCCTTTCCCCCGGATGCTCGTGGCCTCCTCCCATCCCCACCTCCCGGCCGTATCCTACCCCCACTGTATGACTCGATGGGGGGCGAATAAAGAACCCCCAGTGACTAATAATATGCAATAACAGTAAGTAGTGAGCGTAGGGAATAACACCAAAGAAATATAAATAAAGTTCTCTGCTTTGATACTGCCCACCTTCCCTGCATTTTACATCAACTGAATATTCCCCGCCTGGCCCCCTCACCCCCTCCCCCATCCCGCTCTCCCCGGGAGTTCCCCAGGGATCCCCACCAGGGCCTACAAGCCCCCTCCCCCCAAGGTCTAGGGAGGGATGGCAGGGACGGGAACCCCCACTTCATGACAAAAACCCTGAAGGTCGTCCAGGAATTTCAGCCTAGACGTCTTCCCCTCTTTAGTCACAATTAGTGACGCCGGGAACCCCCAGCTATATTTCAAATTTGCGTCTCTTAATGTGGTCAGCAGCGGTTTCAATTGTCGTCTTCGGGCCAGTGTCCCAGCCGAGAGGTCGGAAAAGATCTGTAGGTCCGCAGTCTCAAATTTCAGTGGTGGGGAAGACCTCAGTTTTGTCCAGATTTTTAATTTATCGTCATATGCATGGAATTTCAGAATGACATCTCTGGGGATAGTGTCTCCTAGGCCGGGGGGCTTCCTGATGCGATGAACTCTGTCAATTTTGAGAATTGATCCCTCTGGTCTACCCAAAACTGGGTTAAATATACATTGCATTTTTACTACCAAATCCTCCCCCTGCTGTTCGGGTAAGCCCCTAATCCTAAGATTCTGCCTCCTGTTCTGGTTCTCTTGATTTTCAATTTGGTACTGCATGTCTCTGTGTTTAAGATTCAACTCTGTCATTTGTGCTTTCAGTTCCGAAATTTCCTGGGCTTGGATTACTGCAAGGTCCTCCACCTTCCCCACCCTGTTCATAACCTGATGCATGTCTGTCCTGACGTTGGCAATTTCAGATTTAATAACGCTTTCAAGCTTGATAAACATTTTGGTTATTTCTAATTTAGTTGGGATGGGCGAGGTGGTTCTTTGCTCCCCGGTGAAGCTAGCTTCCCTGGTTCCCTCTGTGGTACCGGCCGCTCTGTCTTGTTCCACCTGCTCTGCCCTCTGTTTCTCTGCTTCGCGTTTTTTCTCTTTTGGGGCCTGTTTTTTTCTCCATCTCGGGGCTCTTGAGACTAATGTCAACATCAACTTGAAATAATTTGTGTGTTAATGCAAAATTAAACCCGTCTGGCTTGTATACAACTAGCAAAGGGTGAATTTTCCCAGGTGCGATGCACCATGGGGTCATTGGTTCTTGTTTAAAATTCAGCCAACCCAAATTTAAAGGTGAATCCCATTGAAGTTTATGGGGCAAATCTTGTTATTAAATTCTGGACATTTTAGGACTAATAGGTAAATCATTGTCAAAACAGGCATGAGCACTGCCATGATGGACATGTACCAATGCAAAAATAGGGCAGGGACTAGATGGAGTGTCTGGGTAGACCTTAGACCATAGTTGGGAGGAAGATCAGAAAAGGAACCTATGTTTTGAAAAGGACACCCCCACACACACATACTTGTCTTATGCCCCTTTTCGCTTTCTCTTTTTTTTTTTTTCTGCGGTTTTAGGGGAAGAAGCTTCTAGGAGTCACACCTTGTACTATATACCATATTTATTGCATGTTGGTAATCATATGCATATTGTGGGGTATAGAAAGAATACTACCTTTGTTTTTGATTGTTTTGTATTGTTGTTATGTCTTTTCTAAATTTAATAATAAAAAATAACTGAAACAAATGGATGTGCTTTGAAAGGACCAGGAGTTCAATGTGGCTGTCCTTATCTCTATGCCTCTAATCAGGCCCGTCGCAACAGGACAGGCAAAACAAGCATTTGCTTGGGGCCCGAGCTGACCTGGGGCCCCAGCCGCACCGCCGGCCGCCACTTCCTATAAGCTGCAGGCAGGGCCGGATTTCCCACGGCAGTGGTGCAGGGGCGGCCTGCGCTACTCGTGAATTGGGGCCCCGAAGACAGGTTTGCAGAGCGCACAGAGGACACCAGAGGCTGTATTCCCGATCTAGCCAGCAGTGAGGGGGCGGGGTTCGGAGCTCCACTGACAAGCTGACTCCGCCCCATGTAGCCTGTATGCTCAGAAAAGAACGACTGTTGTTAGAGCAGTGATTGGAGTGGGCACGTCAGTGGAGCTCCTGGCCCCACCCCCTCTATACTGGCTGGGGAATACAGAGGTGGGGCCAAAAGCTCCACTGACGCGCCCACTCTGATCACTGCTCTAACTACAGCCGCTCTGTTCTGAGTGGAGCTCCCGGCCCCACCCCCTCTCTGCTAGCTAGTGCGCAAATACCGCCTCCTGTGTCTTCTGTGCACTCTGCAAAGCTGTCATCGGGGCCCCAATTCACAGGTAATCTCATGCAGTATATCCAGTCTCTGATAATCTCATGCAGTATATTCACAGTCTCTGGTAATCTTGTGCAGTATATCCGCAGTCTCTGATAATCTTGTGCAGTATATCCACAGTTTCTGGTAATCTTGTGCAGTATGTCCGCAGTCTCTGGTAATCTTGTGCAGTATGTCCGCAGTCTCTGGTACTCTCGTGCAGTATGTCCGCAGTCGCTGGTAATCTTGTGCAGTATGTCTGCAGTCTCTGGTAATCTTGTGCAGTATGTCCGCAGTCTCTGGTAATCCCCATGCAGTATGTCAGTAGTCTCTGGTAATCTTGTGCAGTATGTCCGCAGTCTGGTAATCTCGTGCAGTATGTCCACAGTCTCTGGTAATCTCCTGCAGTATGTCTGCACTCTCTGACCCTCTCCTGTAGTATGTGTATTAATGTGCCGCTTTACTTGCTCAATTATTTGGGATTGCTCCACTGCTCAGTGAGTGGTAATGATGTGACTTAACCTATAGCAACAAATCAGTGAGTGCTAATAATGTGCAGTAACCTCTAGCAACCAATCGGCAAGCAGAAATTGTTGGTGAACTTAAAATGTATCGCCATGCTGTGATTCCTGTAGGCTTTGCGTGTGCGTGTGTGTGTGTGTGTGGGGGGGGGGGGGGGGTTGGCTTGGGCCTCCATGTGCATTTTGCTTGGAGCCCCCAAATTCCTTCAATATAGGAATAATTAGGACACCAGATTTGATACAATAGTATAAATTTGGTGAGCAACAGGATATTATAATAACAAAGAAATGCACTAGAAAAACATGTATATGCAGGTGCTTTACTAGAGACCATAGATGGCACAGCACTGTAAAATCGTCTGGCAGCACAACCGTTTGAATCAGGGATAATAGGTCTAACTGATTTATGTCTAACTTTTATTTTATCTATAGTTATGGGGGGGGGGGGGGGGGGTGAATGTGAAACACATAATGTGAAGTGGTTTAGGTGCCTACTGTTTATTTAATTAGTTTTTTCCTTTCAAATGATGCAGCTGCATGCTGCATACAAAATACATTGTGAAGAACTCTTTGAGCACCCCAAACTGAAAAAAAGGACCTACTAAAATAAACTCAAATACAATATACCGCATAAATAAAATCCAAAAATGCCACTCCCTTTATGGCTGCTCTGTGCCCTGCCTTTTATAGTGAGGGTGTTGGCTTATGCAACAGCCCCTTATTGGCCCATCTAGGCCTCCTGGCCAGAGTTCAGAGACCATTCAGTGCACTTGAGATTGGGCTTTTTAGCGCTTGATCCTGAGGCATTTGCCGCAAACTCATGGTAGCTGTAAACCTAATCTGTGAACTGAATCTAATTCCTATGAACAATCTGCTTTTAAATTGGTCTATACTCAATCTGCAGTTTATGTCTTTGAGTTTGAGTTTTAAATTTCCAGCTTGAGTTCACCTATCAAAAAAGAGAAATTGGAACATTAATGAGGGAGCTAAACTCTAGTAAATGTGTTAAAAAAAATATTGCGTCTTCTGTAATAATGTTTGCCACTTCAGTCTGATGTTTTCTTTTCCAATGGATGCATATATTTTAAACTTTCACTTGTTAAATAGACATGGGATCCGTCAAAAAATTTGTTTCGTTTCGTTCCGTTTTATTTCGTATTCGAAAAAATTCGTAATTCGTGTTTCGTATACGGAATTTAATTCGGATTCGTACGAAATACGAATTTCGTACGAATCGTAAGAATCGTTAATTTGGTTAACGAATATCGACACTCTACGAATAATATCCGAAAACGTATTAAGGTTGCATAACAACAGTCTATTGTGTGTGTGTACTGTGTAGACAATAGCTCTGCCTATGCCTAACGTGCTTCTAATGGATTCGTAAATTCGTTACTTTTTTTTGTTTGTTGATTGGTCATTTTACATGTCTCTCTCACAATGGCGCTGTCTAACGTGCTTCGAATGGATTCGTACATTCGTAACTTTTTTTTTTTTTTGTTGATTCGTAATTTTCCATGTCTCTTAAAATGGCGCTGCTTATGCTTAACGTGCTTCGAATGGATTCTTAAATTCGTTACTTTTTATTGTTTGTTGATTTGTCATTTTACGTGTCTCTCTCACAATGGCGCTGTCTAACGTGCCTCGAATGGATTCGTACATTCGTAACTTTTTTTGTTTTTGTTTGTTGAGTCGTCATTTTTCGTGTCTCTTACAATGGTGCTGCCTAACGTGCTTCGAATGGATTCTTAAATTCGTTACTTTTTTTGTTTGTTGATCTGTCATTTTACGTGTCTCTCTCTCACAATGGCGCTGTGACTGTCTAACGTGCTTCGAATGGATTCGTAACTTTTTTTTATTTGTTTGTTGATTCGTCATTTTACGTGTCTCTCTGACTCTCTCACAATGGCGCTGCCTAACGTGCTTCGAATGGATTCTCAAATTCGTTACTTTTTTTTGTTTGTTGATTTGTCATTTTACGCGTCTCTCTCTCACAATAGCGATGTCTAACGTGCTTCGAATGGATTCGTAACTTTTTTTTTTGGTTTACTGATTCGTCATTTTACGTGTCTCTCTGACTCTCTCACAATGGCGCTGTCTAACGCGCTTCGAATGGATTCGTACATTCGTAACTTTTTTCTTTTTGGTCGTTGATTCGTAAATTTACATGTCTGACACAGTGGCGCTGCGGCGCTGCATGCTTCAAATGGATTCGTACTTTTCTAATACATCGCTGTTATTCGTAATTATTCGAAATCTCGTTTATTTTTTACTTTCGTTTTTGACATGTGCCTATAGTCTCCGCCCCTGGATGTAGTTTTGAGAGGCCGGCCCCTGTATGTAATTTAGAGAGACCGTGTGACTGTAGTGTAGTGAGGGAGGAGCAGAGAGCAGAGCAGAGAACAGAGCAGAGACTGAGAGCAGAGAGAGTGGTATTGTTGGAGTTGTGGTTGTTTTTGTGTGGACTGAATTTGTGATTTGTGTGGAATTAGAATGTCTGGGAGTGAGAATGGATGTGTGAGTGAGAGTGTTGGTTTGAAAGTTGTTGTTGTGAGTGAGAGTGGAGAGGACTCAGGGGATCGGATGAGTGGAGGGGAGCGCCGGATGAGTGGAGGGGATCGGATGAGTGGAGGGGAGCGCCGGATGAGTGGAGGGGATCGGATGAGTGGAGGGGAGCGCCAGATGAGTGGAGGGGAGAAGAGTGGAGGGGAGAGGAGTGGAGGGTCAGGGGGTGGAGGGGAGCACAGGAGTGGAGGGGAGCACAGGAGTGGAGGGGAGCACAGGAGTGGAGGGGAGCACAGGAGTGGAGGGGACTGGAGTGGGGGTGAGAGGAGGATCAGTGGGGGGTTGAGGAGAGAGGAGGGAAGAGTAGAGAAGAGGAAGCGTAGCAGAGAGGACAGGGAGAGGAAGCGTAGTAGAGAGGACAGGGAGAGGAAGGGCAGAGGGGACAGGGAGAGGAAGGGCAGAGGGGACAGGGAGAGGAAGCGCGGAGGGGAGAGGAGGCGTGAAGAGGAGAGGAAGAGTGGAAGGGAGCATGGCCATGGAAGTGGAGTGGAGCGGGAGCGGGAGCATGGCCAAAAAAAGAGGCGTATGCCCCCCCACATCAGAAGATGAAATGTCTGACACCGGCGACCACCAGCGAACCAAGCGCAAGCAGCAGCAGAAGACGTCATCAACAAGGGGGCCAGTCTTTACCCCCCAGGAAAATGCTGCTCTGGTGGCTGCTGTTAGGAGGGACAAGGCCACATTATTCAGCCTGAACGTCCCTACTACCCAGAAGACAGCAGCCTGGGATCGAGTCCGGGACTCTGTGAATGCCCTGTCGAAGGTTCGCAGGACCACCGCTGGTGTCAGGCACAGGTAATAATTATTCAAATTTTATATCACTCTTAGAACACACCCCATATTTGTGAAAAAACACACACACAGTATAGTAGGCTACTCAATAAACTGATTTGAACGTAACACAAATATATTTAATATATTTATTTGACACAGACACAGAAAAGTAACATGTAAAATAAAAATAATATTAACGTGTGTATTAACTAAATATACTATTTTCATTTGCAGGTTTTATGATTGTCGGGCCTCTGTGCATAAAAAAATTGAGAAGCAGGCCACTGGAGGAGGCAAGACTGTCTTATTTAGACAGTGGGAGGCAGAGCTGAAGGATGGCCTCCTACTTCACGAAGATGCCCCGCCCCCTGGAGTGAGCACTGCCATTGCCAGATCCGCCGCCAAGCACCAGAGACTGAGAGCTGGTGAGTAAAATAAAATATATCATTATATATTGCAGTTATATGGTTGTTGTTTCCAGCTCACTATATTTTTTATGACTACGGCATGTGAGACTTACGTTTTGCTTTACATTCATGTTTTCCAGATCGATCAATGTCATCATCAGTGGAGGAGGGAACAGGAACAGCTGCTTCTGCTTCATGCCCCCCTCAATATTCTGGCAGTGGTGAGTACCTACTACCTACCTAACCAACACAAAAGCAAACATAATAACAAACATCTATTTAACCACTTCAGCCCCCAACGATTTTCCCCCCTTCCTTACCAGAGCACTTTTTGCGATTCGGCACTGCGTCGCTTTAAGTGACAATTGCGCGGTCGTGCGACGTGGCTCCCAAACAAAATTGGCGCCCTTTTTTTCACACAAATAGGGTGGTATTTGGTGGTATTTATTTGATCACCTTTGCGTTTTTTATTTTTTGTGCTATAAACAAAAAAAGAGCAACAATTTTTTTTAAAAAAAATCTATATTTTTTACTTTGTTTGTCATAAAAATTATCCCCAAAAAATATTAAAAAAAAAAAAATGTTCCCTCAGTTTAGGCCGATACATATTCTTCTACATATTTTTGGTAAAAAAAAAATCCGTTAACTGTATAATAATTGGTTCGCGTGATCACGGACATATGTACGCAAATGATCATGTACAGATGACTGTGTGCAGGTGATCACGGACATATGTGTGCAGATAATCATTGGCACATGTTATTTTACTGGGACATATGTGAGGGACATGTGTTTTTATTATTTGGGGACATGTGTTTTTATTTGGGGACATGTGTGTTTTGGGGACATGTGTGTTTTGGGGACATGTGTGTGGGGACATGTGTGGTTACACTGTGGGGACACTACACTGGTGATCAGTGAGTAAAAAGCTGTAAAAAAACAGCTAATACTCACTGATCACCGGCTGCAGCGATCCGCTCTCCTCTCCTCACCGACGACTTCCGTGTGAGGAGAGGAGAGCCGATTGCCTAGCAAACGGCTGTTTGTTTACATCACATGACGGCTGTGATTCGACACGGCCGTCATGTGATCAGGAGGGCCAATCACCGAGCCCTCCAGCCGATCCGAGATGCGCCGTGTCCGGGTGACATGGCCGCATGGGGATCGCGCCACTGCGCTGGCACGCGCGCGATCCCTCTACTTCAGAAGGACGTTCCAGAACGTCCGATCAGAAGTAGACGGCTCCCACCCGGCCGTCTATGTACAGTGGCCGGGTGGGAAGTAGTTAAGTACCGTAGTTTATCGCGATTCCAAGAGCGTTTGCAATTTTAAACCATAACATGTTCGATATCTATCTATTTTACTTGGAGTAACATCGTCTATCGCAATATCCCCAAAAATTGGGCTAAATAAATTTACTGTAAATTTATTTTTTTAATTCAGTTAATTTTTCACCTAAATTTGCTTTTGAAAGGCCGCTGTGCAAATAAATACACAGTGCACATATATATATATATATATTATATAATTATATATCTATATAAATATATAAATGTTTGTGGTTCTCAGTAATTTTCTAGAAAAAAGTTTTGATTTTAAATTGTAAACAATAACTGTCATAAATAGGCTTGGTTCAGAAGTGGTTACCATAACTCTTTATTCTATCTTTAACAGAAAGCCTGAGCCGCCATATCCCAGACCCTCCAGCATCAGCTCCTTCTGACAGGAAGCAACGCCCCATTTCTCCTCAACGTAAGTACTAGAATACGCAAGCTGCCAATATAAAGAAACAGGACACAAGGCACCATCATCCACACTAAGTTCACTAACACATAAAAAAAGCTACAACCATCCATTTTTAAGTTCATACACACACACCCCAAACTAGGGGTCTACCGATTACTGGTGGCCCCTTTTTTTGTAATAATCTTTATCGTTGACAAACTTACCAATATAGTGCTTCAAGGTGTTGTACTCGGGTGATGCTTGCAGCGGCAGACATCACCCATCCAGTGCCGTTTTTTAACAACCAATGTGGCTAAGCAGCCGCTTGTCTGTTATTACAAACAGCTGGAGGGGAAGTCCTCCCAGAAGTGCAGTCGCTGTAAATCTGAGGAGAAACTCTGAATTGAGGGGAAGCTCTGCTGATTTTATCTTCCAATCGTGTACAAACAAACATTCTGTTTTTTTTTCCCTTGCATGACTGTCCCCCTCAGATCTACAGCGACTGCACTTCCAAGTGCACTTGTAGTGGAAAGTGTATTTTCCTTTAGTAAATAGACCCCACTGTTAGTATTGTAACCTATAATTGTTTATTCTATTACTACAATATTTGGAAATGCATCTGATCTTAGTATCTGAACGCCACTACAATCAGCCAGCCACCAGTAACAGTAAGTTAGTAACTAGGGTGGAACTTAGAAAAGAGTAGCGAAAATAAATGATTTGCTATATAATGAAGAGAAAAACAAACCTATTTTTATTGAAAGCGTTTGTTAACCTAAAAAAAAGAAACCTGTTCCCTTAAAAACTTAAGGAAGGACCACCCGCCGCAGTTATATGTCGGCTGTTTGAAGAGGACCACCATTGTTATGGCAGCAGATAGCTGCCATAACCCCGGTATCTTCTTCAGCGGGCGGTCCTCTTTCAGATAAAATTGGTTACTGCGGCGGACTTGCCGCAAGTTCACTTTTATCAGGGGCAGAAGAGGCGGTGGAGACGATCAGGTCCACTTCTGCCCTCCAATCTTAAAGGGGTTTTTTTTTGGGTGGGGGAGGAGAATATGACATTTCTTTTTATATTAATTTTTTATTGCATTTTAGTGTAAATATGAGATCTGAGGTCTTTTTGACCCCAGATTTCACATTAAAGAGGACCTGTCATTTTTTTTTTCTATTGCAAAGGATGTTTACATTCCTTGTAATAGGAAAATATATGTATATGTGACACAAAATGTATTTATTTTTTAAAGGACTATGTCAAAATAAAAAGGAATAAAATATGTTTTTATTATAATCTCTAGAAATCAATTTATTTGAATGCTAGCATCAACATTGGCTATCTTGTCTATTTCAGATCAACAAGACCTGTCAGATGGGATTTCGCTCCGGGATGAGACCGAGCTGACCCCTTTGGCCCAGAAGCAGACTCTAGGGCCACAGGAAGCTGCCCCCCCTGTACGTCCTCCACTGCCTCACCCTCCAGAGGAGCAGCCAGTGCCGCAGTTGCCACCACTGACACCAAGTCAGACAACTGTCCTGCTGACAGAGATGCGGAGGCTGGCCAAAGCCAACAAAAAAATGCAGAGGGAGAATCGTAGGTTGAACCGGACCCTCCACCGTGCCATCAGAAACCACACTGATGATATGGAGAGGATGTTGGTCCGGTTCAACCAACAACAGAACCAGGCAATGGAGCATTGCAAATTATGTTTGCTGGAAGCAATTTCCAGACACAATGCTCCATTGCCTGGTACTAGTACTAGCTCTACTACCACCATGAGCAGCCGAGAAGCCTCTCCATCATGAAACCAGCATCCACTGCGTGCTCCAGGACCATAGCTATTTTGTTTGTTTGTTCTGTTCAAATCTAATATATTATTTTATACTTTTATTTTGTGTGTAAAAATAAAGTTGTTTTGAAGTAATAAAACCAGCAGTCTTTAGTGCTTGATTTTGTTGAGGGCAGTGGCGTACCTAGGGTATGGCAGCCATGGCAAGTGCCATGGGCGCTATGGGGGGGGGGGGGGCGACAAAAAAGCCGGCCCGCACAAAAAATAATCTGACTCCAACCCTTCCTCTTGCGGCCGCCTCCCACACTAATCTAGTCCCCGGCGCCACGACTGGCCTGCTGGAGCGCGGCGCCGGCACATTAGGGAGTGAGGAGGGAAGCGACAGGTGCCCGGGCGCCCCCCATGACGGCCGATGCGTTGGTTCTGGCCAGAGTGAGCGCCCGGGTCACCTACGTAGCCATAGAGTAACTAGGGGAGGCGGAGCCTTAGGCTCCGCCTACCCTCCTCTGCGCAGCGGCTTCAGTTCCTCTTCTCGGGGGTCTCCCGGGTCTGTGTGCTAACGGTGCTGTGACCTGGTCGGTGAGGACTCTGAAGAACATGGAGTCTGGAGACCAGGAGAAGAGAGAGACACTAGAGGAAAGAAAAACAATTGGACCCCCCCCCCCCCCCAAGCAGCAGCAGCAGCAGGTACTAGTACAGCACAGTCTTGATCATCATCATGTGCACAGTGTACCAGTAACCAGCGCCAAATACAAAGCAAGTAATCAAAGATAGTGCTCAATTTGTATTAAATAAATATGCTTGGCTATAGATATTATAAAGTGTAATAAAGTGATTTGTGCAAGTAGTACCTGCTGTTGCACAAATCACTTTTATTACACTTTATTTATAATATCTATTGCTATGCATATTTATTTAATCCATATTGAGCACGATCTTTGATTGGCTACTTGCTTCTGCTTGGGCCTGGCACACACACAATCGCACATGATGATGACTTAGACCTCTTTAACACTGAGCCGCATCAGCGGTAAAGCGGCGCTATTTTTAGCGCCGCTTTACCGTTATTTTATCAACGCTATTCGCCAAAAAGGGGTTAAATCCACCCACAAAATGCCGCTGCAGCAGCGCTTTGCCGGTGGTATGGCGGCGCTGCCCCATTGTTTTTAATGGGCAGGAGCGGTGGAGGAGCTGTGTATTCACCGCTCCTCCACCGCTGCAAAGTAGCTGCTGGCAGGACTTTTTGTGATGCCCTGCCAGCGCAGCTCCCCAGTGTGAAAGCACTTGGGCTTTCTCACTGGGTTTGCAGCTGAGGCTTTTTTCAGGCGCTATGCTGGCGCTATTTTTAGCGCTGTAGCGCCTGAAAAATGCCTCCAGTGTGACAGGGGTCTTAAACTCATCATGTGCGATTCTGCGTGTGTGCCAAGCAGATAGGGCCGACGCTACCACTAGGCAACCTAGGGAACCCAGCTGTACAGTGTCAGAGATGCTGGCGCAGCATTTATGGGGGCTGATGTTACCGTATTTATGGGTGCTGATGTTACCGTATTTATGGGTGCTGATGTTCTGTATTTATGGGTGCTGATGCTACCGTATTTATGGGTGCTGATGTTACTGTATTTATGGGTGCTGATTTATTTATGGGTGCCGATGTTACCGTATTTATGGGTGTTGATGTTACCGTATTTATGGGGGCTGATGTTACCGCATTTATGGGGGCTGATGTTACCGTATTTATGGGTGTTGATGTTACCGTATTTATGGGTGCTGATGTTACCGTATTTATAGGGGCTGATGTTACCGTATTTATAGGGGCTGATGTTACCTTATTTATGGGTGCTGATGTTACTGTATTTATGGGTGCTGATGTTACCGCATTTATGGGGGCTGATGTTACCGCATTTATGGGGGCTGATGTTACCGCATTTATGGGTGCTGATGTTACCGTATTTATGGGTGCTGATGTTACCGTATTTATGGGTGTTGATGTTACCGTATTTATGGGGACTGATGTTACCGTATTTATGGGTGCTGATGTTACTGTATTTATAGGGGCTGATGTTACCATATTTATGGGTGTTGATGTTACCGCATTTATGGGTGCTGATGTTACCGTATTTATAGGGGCTGATGTTACCGCATTTATGGGTGCTGATGTTACCGTATTTATGGGTGCTGATGTTACCGTATTTATGGGGGCTGATGTTACCGTATTTATGGGGGCTGATGTTACTGCATTTTTGGGTGCTGGTAAGGCCGCACTTATGGGTGCTGATGTTACCGCATTTATGGGTGCTTATGTTACCGCATTTATGGGGGCTGATGTTACCGCATTTATGGGTGCTGATGTTACCGTATTTATGGATGATGATGTTACTGTATTTATAGGGGCTGATGTTACCGCATTTATGGCTGCTGATGTTACCGTATTTATGGGTGCTGATGTTACTGTATTCATAGGGGCTGATGTTACCGTATTTATGGGTGCTGATGTTACCGCATTTATGGGTGCTGATGTTACCGTATTTATGGGTGCTGATGTTACCGCATTTATGGGTGCTGATGTTACCGCATTTATGGGGGCTGATGTTACCGTATTTATGGGGGCTGATGTTACCGTATTTATGGGTGCTGATGTTACCGCATTTATGGGGGCTGATGTTACCGCATTTATGGGTGCTGATGTTACCGCATTTATGGGTGCTGATGTTATTGCATTTATGGGTGCTGATGTTGCTTCATTTATGGGTGCTGATGTTGCTTCATTTATGGGTGCTGATGTTATTGCATTTATGGATGATGATGTTACTGTATTTTTGGGTGCTGGTGAGGCCGCATTTATGGGTGGAGCCAGGGGGGTGAGACAAAATGAGGTTTCGCCTAGGGTGTCAAAAATCCTCTGTCCTTGTCGCACTGCGTCCCTCTCTGTCTGTCCCCAGTGTCCTCTCTGTCTGTTTTTTTTTTTGTTAAGGTTATCTGAAAGATGGGTTTCAAATGTTTTGACAGGGGCGCAGTTTCAGTTCTTGCCATAGGCGCCATTTTCACTAGATACGCCTCTGGTTGAGGGAGGTGTTTATGTTTACAGCACACTAGACATAGACACACTGTGATAAGCCACATTGACACAGAAATAAAAAGTTCCCTCCTCCGCCTGCTCCGCAACTCAAAAGGAGTGTTGCAAAGCGAGCTGTACATTCTGTCCCCCGCCCCCAGTGGCGTACCTAGGGTATGGCAGCCATGGCAAGTGCCATGGGCGCTATGGGGGGGGGGGGGGCGACAAAAAAGCCGGCCCGCACAAAAAATAATCTGACTCCAACCCTTCCTCTTGCGGCCGCCTCCCACACTAATCTAGTCCCCGGCGCCACGACTGGCCTGCTGGAGCGCGGCGCCGGCACATTAGGGAGTGAGGAGGGAAGCGACAGGTGCCCGGGCGCCCCCCATGACGGCCGATGCGTTGGTTCTGGCCAGAGTGAGCGCCCGGGTCACCTACGTAGCCATAGAGTAACTAGGGGAGGCGGAGCCTTAGGCTCCGCCTACCCTCCTCTGCGCAGCGGCTTCAGTTCCTCTTCTCGGGGGTCTCCCGGGTCTGTGTGCTAACGGTGCTGTGACCTGGTCGGTGAGGACTCTGAAGAACATGGAGTCTGGAGACCAGGAGAAGAGAGAGACACTAGAGGAAAGAAAAACAATTGGACCCCCCCCCAAGCAGCAGCAGCAGCAGGTACTAGTACAGCACAGTCTTGATCATCATCATGTGCACAGTGTACCAGTAACCAGCGCCAAATACAAAGCAAGTAATCAAAGATAGTGCTCAATTTGTATTAAATAAATATGCTTGGCTATAGATATTATAAAGTGTAATAAAGTGATTTGTGCAAGTAGTACCTGCTGTTGCACAAATCACTTTTATTACACTTTATTTATAATATCTATTGCTATGCATATTTATTTAATCCATATTGAGCACGATCTTTGATTGGCTACTTGCTTCTGCTTGGGCCTGGCACACACACAATCGCACATGATGATGACTTAGACCTCTTTAACACTGAGCCGCATCAGCGGTAAAGCGGCGCTATTTTTAGCGCCGCTTTACCGTTATTTTATCAACGCTATTCGCCAAAAAGGGGTTAAATCCACCCACAAAATGCCGCTGCAGCAGCGCTTTGCCGGTGGTATGGCGGCGCTGCCCCATTGTTTTTAATGGGCAGGAGCGGTGGAGGAGCTGTGTATTCACCGCTCCTCCACCGCTGCAAAGTAGCTGCTGGCAGGACTTTTTTGTGATGCCCTGCCAGCGCAGCTCCCCAGTGTGAAAGCACTTGGGCTTTCTCACTGGGTTTGCAGCTGAGGCTTTTTTCAGGCGCTATGCTGGCGCTATTTTTAGCGCTGTAGCGCCTGAAAAACGCCTCCAGTGTGACAGGGGTCTTAAACTCATCATGTGCGATTCTGCGTGTGTGCCAAGCAGATAGGGCCGACGCTACCACTAGGCAACCTAGGGAACCCAGCTGTACAGTGTCAGAGATGCTGGCGCAGCATTTATGGGGGCTGATGTTACCGTATTTATGGGTGCTGATGTTACCGTATTTATGGGTGCTGATGTTACTGTATTTATGGGTGCTGATGCTACCGTATTTATGGGTGCTGATGTTACTGTATTTATGGGTGCTGATTTATTTATGGGTGCCGATGTTACCGTATTTATGGGTGTTGATGTTACCGTATTTATGGGGGCTGATGTTACCGCATTTATGGGGGCTGATGTTACCGTATTTATGGGTGTTGATGTTACCGTATTTATGGGTGCTGATGTTACCGTATTTATAGGGGCTGATGTTACCGTATTTATAGGGGCTGATGTTACCTTATTTATGGGTGCTGATGTTACTGTATTTATGGGTGCTGATGTTACCGCATTTATGGGGGCTGATGTTACCGCATTTATGGGGCTGATGTTACCGCATTTATGGGGCTGATGTTACCGCATTTATGGGTGCTGATGTTACCGTATTTATGGGTGCTGATGTTACCGTATTTATGGGTGTTGATGTTACCGTATTTATGGGGACTGATGTTACCGTATTTATGGGTGCTGATGTTACTGTATTTATAGGGGCTGATGTTACCATATTTATGGGTGTTGATGTTACCGCATTTATGGGTGCTGATGTTACCGTATTTATAGGGGCTGATGTTACCGCATTTATGGGTGCTGATGTTACCGTATTTATGGGTGCTGATGTTACCGTATTTATGGGGGCTGATGTTACCGTATTTATGGGGGCTGATGTTACTGCATTTTTGGGTGCTGGTAAGGCCGCACTTATGGGTGCTGATGTTACCGCATTTATGGGTGCTTATGTTACCGCATTTATGGGGGCTGATGTTACCGCATTTATGGGTGCTGATGTTACCGTATTTATGGATGATGATGTTACTGTATTTATAGGGGCTGATGTTACCGCATTTATGGCTGCTGATGTTACCGTATTTATGGGTGCTGATGTTACTGTATTCATAGGGGCTGATGTTACCGTATTTATGGGTGCTGATGTTACCGCATTTATGGGTGCTGATGTTACCGTATTTATGGGTGCTGATGTTACCGCATTTATGGGTGCTGATGTTACCGCATTTATGGGGGCTGATGTTACCGTATTTATGGGGGCTGATGTTACCGTATTTATGGGTGCTGATGTTACCGCATTTATGGGGGCTGATGTTACCGCATTTATGGGTGCTGATGTTACCGCATTTATGGGTGCTGATGTTATTGCATTTATGGGTGCTGATGTTGCTTCATTTATGGGTGCTGATGTTGCTTCATTTATGGGTGCTGATGTTATTGCATTTATGGATGATGATGTTACTGTATTTTTGGGTGCTGGTGAGGCCGCATTTATGGGTGGAGCCAGGGGGGGTGAGACAAAATGAGGTTTCGCCTAGGGTGTCAAAAATCCTCTGTCCTTGTCGCACTGCGTCCCTCTCTGTCTGTCCCCAGTGTCCTCTCTGTCTGTTTTTTTTTTTTGTTAAGGTTATCTGAAAGATGGGTTTCAAATGTTTTGACAGGGGCGCAGTTTCAGTTCTTGCCATAGGCGCCATTTTCACTAGATACGCCTCTGCCCGCCCCATCCCATTCCCCATCCAAGGTAGCCAGGCAGACATAGGACAGAATAAGGTGACAGACACTACTGTACAACTGAACATAGAAATGTTTATTAGGTCTCTCTAAAGCATAAAGCAACTCCAACAATAAATAATAACTTAACAGTTAGTTCCCTTCTGCAATGGCAGAAAACACTCCCCTTCCCCCACCCAAACATATTGGGGCACATCAGGTCATACTGGGGCACATCAGGGCATACTGGGGCACATCAGGGCATATTGGGGCACATCAGGGCATACTGGGGCACATGGCATATTATTGGGGCACATTGGGGAACATCAGGCCACAGCGTTTACCAACAATTGAATGAGTATAAATATTTTTTGGGCATTTAAAAAACTTTGATTGTGGGGAGGGACAGGGTCCAACTAAAGAGTCTAAGACCAAGAGGCCATCTCTGCTGCAGAGTGCAGACAGTTAGTCAGTTCAAGGAATGTCCAGAGTAAGGGAGGGGTACCCCAGCTTTGGCAAATTTATTTTCAAAAATGCTAACTGCTCCATTAGCTGGGGGGACAACTGTGATCTTTGGGGTGACAGGATGTTTCCCGTCACAGAAAACACCCGCTCACTCTGGACACTTGTTGGAGGGCAGGACAGTAGCTCCTTGGCAATATCTGCGAGGGCAGCCCACTGCTCGCTCTTCTCCTGCCAAAAAGACATAGGATCTGTGGTGGGGTGCACTGGTGGGGATGACAAATATGACATGACAACCTCCTTTGATGAAATGCGTTTCTTGGGGCGCACTATGCTGCTGGAGGTTCCCACTAGGGTGTCAAATGCCTCAGTCAAGACAGAAGAAGATGCTCCGCGACCGCTGGCAGGAGCTCTGCTGCTCACTTCAGTAGATGCTGTTGCATGGGAGAGGGGGTTTTCAATATCTTCTTCCTCCTCTTCCTCCTCTCCCAGCTCTAGCGGCCTTACTAGCTGCCTTTCCCTCTGACGCACCCTGTCAATAAGTCTGTCCCGCCATGTTGTGAGAGCACTGCACTGCACAGCCATTTTGCCCTTGACACGAGGGTCACACATGGCAGCCAGCATCAGTTCTGGGCAAGAGGCGGTCAAATCCTGCGTGCACCTGCCCAATTCCAAGAGAAATGTGTTGAGCAGAGCCAACACATCAGGTTGAGGGCCACCACCAGGCAAAGGTTCCTGAGCTGACATGAACCGCTCCAATTTACTTTGAAGGTGGTTAAAAAGCGACAGCACATTAGCAATGCTGGCATCCTCGCGGCTCAGATGTTCTGTCACAGAGAGGAATGGTTTGAGGACTGCCACAATCTGCCCAATTATGGCCCAGTCCTCCCTGCCTAAAGGTCTCTCTATGCCAATATTATGTTCGCAGGCCATGGCATGGAGAGCCTTCTGCTGTTCAAGGATGCGTTCCAGCATTGCTAGGGTTGAATTCCACCTAGTCCCCACATCCTGTTTTAGGCAGTGTTCTGGAAGGCCTGCCTTCCTCTGTTCCAACCTGAGGAGGTGGCTGTCCCTCACACTTCGATGGAAGTGGCCAGCCATCTTACGACAAGAGTCCACCACTTTGGACAGCCTTCCATCGCCGCCAGAATTAGCCTCCACCAATCGAAAGCTGTCAGTTACCACCTGGTGGAGAAGGTGGGCTGAGCAGCGCACACCCACAAATCTGCCATCCCTTACAGCCTTCACCATGTTGCTGCCTCCATCTGTGACAATATAGCCAATCCTGTAGCTGTTGCTGTCAGTGTCTGCCTGTCCAAACCACTGCAACAACATTTTCTGCAGGGCTTGCAGGATATTTTGCGCTGTATGCTTTTCATCAAGCACCTCAGCGTGCAGGAGAAAGGAACGGTGCCCCTCTTTGTCAAGTGCTGATGACGAGGATCCAGATCTTTGTACAGCATGGGACAGTGACACCTTGCCCTGCCACCAATGTGCCGTCAGGGACAGGAAGGCGTGTCGGGCACTAGATGCACTCCACAGGTCAGTGGTCAGGTGCACTGCCTGTCCACCTGCCTTTCTAATCTCCTCCTTCAGCACCCCAACACAAGACCTGTATAAGGCTGGCACCACAGTTTGGCTAAAGGTCTTTCGTGATGGCACACGGTACTGTGGTGCAACAGCCTGCATCAACTGCTTGAAGGGCTCACCTTCTACCATATTGAATGGTGCTCCTCCAACTGCAATGAGCTGGCCGATCAGGCGTGTTATCTTCCGTACCTGTGCCTGAAACATTCCTTTTGTACTGTGAAAGCCACCAAAATCTTCCAGGGTGGCCTGGTGGCTGGTATGGGTTGGATGTGGGGTGGTGGTGCTGGTACTTATGGTGGTGGCTGTGGTGGTGCCACTATTGGTATTGGTTCCTCTTTTGGTGTTTGGAGGGGCCATACTTTTCTCCCCTAACAGCACAGCCTGGTGGTGCACACGCATGTGCTGGTTCATCCCACTGTTGCTGAGATGCCCTATGTCTCGGCCCCGGCTGATGTCCTTGCCACAATGGTTGCATTTGGCCTTCTGACCAACGCCAATTTTTGTGAAATCCAGCCAAACGCTGGAACGGCAGCCAGCACCAATGACACTCACATCACATCCACTGCAGTGGTTGGACTCTCTTTCTGAGGTTCAGCAGGAGGAGCAGGATGAAGAAGAGAATGTGATCTGAACATCACGGGTATTTTGGGTGCTGTCGCTGGGGCCAACATGGGTAGATGCCGATGCCGATGGTTGGTAATCCAAGTTCTCCATGTGAAAGCTTGTTTCCATCTCTTTCTCTTCTACATTGCCAGGGGAAGACTGGTGATCTTTACAATGTGTAAACTGACTCTCCTCAGGCTCCTACTTGCTTATCTCGAAGCTCCCTGGAGTGCTGATAGTGATATCATCATCATGAGCTTGCTCAGCCTGGGCCTCCTCACATGTCTCATGCAGCATGCTGTCCAAGATCTCCATCTTTGGCTGCACAAAGGTGTGTGCAATGGGAAGTTTACCTTTGGTCTGCCCTCGTCCTCTTCCATAAAAAGTACGAATGGGCATGCTAGTGCTACCAGCAGCAGTGGCAGAGGTGGTAGCGCCACTTTTCCTAGTATCAACTGTCGTGCTGCTGGTTGTACAAGGTAAGTCCTCCTTGAACAGATGGCGACGTGATGTCTGCTGTTTGGCAGGCTCTTTCACTCCTCCTGGTCGCCTCAACTTCATGGGAGGTGAGCTGAGCTCAGGGGGCGCAGACGCCGCAGAGACAGAACGTCCCACCTGCTGCTGTTGTACTTGACGCCGGCTCGAAGCTCTCCCTCTCCCAGCAGCAGCACTCTTTTTGCCTTGATCTCCTTGTTTGCTGCTCATTTTGCCTTCCAAGTCAAAAAAAGACAAAAAAAAAGATGAGCAGACTAAAACAAAAATCTGGAGTAAAAGAAGAAATCCAATAGCAAAATAAGCTATCAAAGATAATAATCTTGCAGACTCCAACAGATATCAGGGCAAATGAATATCAAAAATCCAAGGATCACGACGATATTTGAGCAGATGCACTGGCACAAATAGTTGACTGTATGATCTGCTCCACAAAGAGAAGTCATATGATCAGGGCGTGCCCTCTGCCCTGCCCTGTAGGCCTCAGCATCACAAGAAAACCTCTGATGTGATTGGTCAACCAACAGTCACATGTTTCTGTAGTAAAGAAATTTGGACCAACAAAGAATTCGTTATTATTCGTAGAGTGTCGATATTCGTTATACTGAATATCGAATTCATTCGAATCATTCGTTATATCCGCTATAATAATTTATTTTGTATTAGTTGAAATTCGATATTATTTGGTAGTTGGAGCCGAAATTCGAATCATTCGTTATATCCGCTATAATAATTTCTTTCGTATTAGTTGAAAATTAGAAATTCGATATATTTGGTAGTTGAATTCGAATAGTTTGGAGCCGAATTTCGAATCACTCGTTATATCCGCTATAATAATTTCTTTAGTATTAGTTGAAATTGAAATGCGATATATTTGGTAGTTGGATTCGAATAATTTGGAGCCGAATTTCGAATCACTCGTTATATCCGCTATAATATTTTCTTTAGTATTAGTTGAATTTGAAATTCGATATATTTGGTAGTTGGATTCGAATAATTTGGAGCCGAATTTCGAATCACTTGTTATATCCGCTATAATATTTTCTTTAGTATTAGTTGAAATTGAAATTCGATATATTTGGTAGTTGGATTCGAATAAATTTAGAATAATTTGGATCCGAAATTCGTAAACGGAATTTCGTATTCTGTACAGAATTCGTATCCAAAAAAATTTGTAATTCGGTTCCGTACAAATGTACGAATTTCGAAAAATTCGTACGAATTTTCGATTCGTACGAAACTAACCGCACATGTCTATTGTTAAAACAAAGTAGATGCAACCCTTACAGCTCCGGTACAATAAAATTAAATAAGCAGGGCTTGAGCAGTTAACTTTCCAGAAAACTAAGCCAGGAGTTAGGAGAAGCTGACCAAGGATCACTCATACTAGGGATTTTCCTATTTATCTGACCTGGTGTGTACTGTAGTTCTCCACTAAAAAAATATAGCTCTCACTTTTTCACAAAAATTGATATATTCTCTCCTAAAACCAGATCACCTAATGTGACATTTTAAGGAAGAGGATATGCATGCATATAATGTGAACTAAACTACATTTGGCATGTTACTACATCATGTTTCCTGTTTCTGTGTTTTGTTCCCGAGCAAAGCAGTCATATCCTCTCTAGCTTCCAGGAAAGTGCATATCAAGGGATGCCGAAAGGGAGTTGAGCCAGTGTGCTTATGAGAAAAGCCAGGGATGTGGCACTCTTGGCTTCTACTGTTTGCCTTGTCGCTGGGCTCGATACCTGTCATTTTTGTAGTCGGGGATGACAATTTTTGTTTCCCGACTGGTAATTGCTACACTGTCAACCCTACTGCACTGACATTTGATAAAGCGAAAATGACCTGTGGCTTCAAAGGATTTCTAGCAAGTATGAAAAACCAACAGGAGAAGAAGGAGATCTTGAATATTGTTTCTCAATTACAAGACCAGAGAAACATAAGCACCTTTTGGCTTGGACTGTACCTACCAGCATGTGTTATTGACAAGCAACTATATGGCTTTGTTTGGGTGTCTGGAGGAGATGCCACAGAGGTCACTGAATGGATTTACCCTCCTAAACCATCATGTACAACAAAGAGGAAATGTGTCATTCTGGAAAGCAAGAAAGATATTTCCAACATCAGATCTTCAGCTGTCACCTTGGTTTGGAAAAATTTCAGATGTGAGCGAAAGTTTCCATCCATTTGCCGATCTAATGAATCTGGGCCTTTTATGGTAACAAAAGACACAGAAGTGGTTACCAAGTCTTCTACAGATCAATACAGGACACATACTTCTGTCGCAAATCAATACAAAACACATACTTCAATCACAGCCCAACATACAGATATATCTTCTTCCACAACACAAGTCAATGTGCCAAGTGACATGCCTAGTTCTTCGGAGTCTCCTCTATCCCCAAGTACAGACCTGCACGCGGCCAGCAGTACATCTGCTCCACAGAGCGATGATGACAACTTATTGGACCGACTGGTAATTCCTTTAATCCTTGGATTGGTTGCGTTTGGGATTTTAGTAATGCTTGTATGGGGTGGAGCTCAAATGTGTATTAGGAAAAGAAAACCAAAGAGGAGAAAATCTATAATACCAGCCCTACCAGAAGCATCAGAAGGCAGTGAGACAGACTCTACAGATCACTCATCCAGTGAAGAAGAAGATGATGATGAAGAAGAAGCGGAATTACAGGACAGGACACAGGACCCATGACAATGGAATACAGCTGCAATCATGCTCGATACAGTTGTAAATTTGGAGTGTGAATACATAAATGCTTGTACATATCATCAAAAACTTTTACACTATTTGAATAAATGAATGCATTTGTGTTCTAAAGATATAGGTGAGTTGACACGTGTGTGTAAAATGAAGGGTATAACTGTAGCCATGGCAGACTTGTGACTGTAATGGGGCATAGAAGTACACGAGGCCCAGGACTACCTGTCAAACAGTGATTTATGCAGGGAACATTAGCATTTGGCAAATTAATTTAGATGACATTACTGTATATAATGTTAGGTAACTTTTATTCAATTGCTAAAAAAAAGTAATTTCTATCACTAAAGGACTTTGAGTTTGAGTTTGAGAAGGAGATTAAAAAGACACTGTGGGGGTTATTTACTAAAACTGGAGAGTGCAAAATCTTGTGCAACTCTGCATAGAAACAGCTTCCAGGTTTTATCACCAAAGCTTAATTGAACATGCTGAAGGTAGAAGCTGATTGGCTACCATGCACAGCTGCACCAGATTCTGAGTGCACCAGTTTTAGTAAATCTACCCCAAAATGTAAACCTAAAACCAATTCTCATTATGTTTAGCCTTTTATCACACTGTATCCAGTTTTCTTAAGCAAGTATTTTTTGTGAAAATATTGCAAAGCTGCTTTACCTGCAAATCCTTTAATAGGCTGAAAAGAACTAAACCACTGACTTGCAGCAGTGGCAGCAGTTTGATAGCCTGCCTTGCAACCTCCTTCAGTAAGCTGGCCATACATTATACAATTTTCTTCTTCAATTTCCTTTTGGAGTATGTAGTGCAAGGGCCTGCCTGATTGCATACAAATTGAAAGGGTTTGACCTCATATTACATGGTTTTGGTAAATCTAAAGAAAAATTGTACAAGAAAATTGTATAAGACGTACTTAACAGGTCTATCAAATACAAATGTTAATAGTTTTGCTATAGAACCACATCAGCCATGGTTACAGCTCTGTGTTCACTCTGGGTGAAGGTTTATCGGCTGCTTTCAAAACAAAATTCTGATGCTAATGCAAGTGTTTCAACCTGTAAATTATAAAGAACCAAGAAGTCTAGTCATTGTTTTCAATGACCTCACAATAAAACTAGCTAAACTAATGTAGAATCTTTATTTTAGTGGATATTGATGTGTCAGTAATGTTGTGTAGTTATAATGATGTGTAGTTTTAGTTTTGTAGGCTTTGAAAAAGTCTTGAAGTTCCAATTACAGTTCTGCCTACCTCATAACTCCCAGTTCCAGACACCACAGGACTGCTCAGACACGTTAAAGCGGTGTTCCGCACCAAAAAATTAAAAATTAAAAGCCAGCAGCTACACATACTGGAGCTGCTGGCTTTTAACAATAGGACACTTGCCTGTCCTGGAGTCCAGTGATGTCGGCACCGCAGCTGATGTTTCCATCAGCTGTCGGGTGCTGCTGCCGCCATTGTGGGTAAGGGTACCCGGCAGTGTAGACTTACAGCTTCACGCCGGGAACCCTACTGCGCAAGGCTCCTCTCTCCCACTGGCCTGGTGACACGGAGAGGAGGAGGAGGGAGCCCCGCAGTGATGTCACGGGCTGTGGCCCGGACTCCCCGGAAGTGGGAACAGGATACCTGTCAAAGACAGGTACCCTGTCCCCCCTCCCCACCCAAAAAGTGCCAATTGTGCAGGAGACAAATGAGTGTAAGTTCCACTTTTGGTTGGAACTCCGCTTTAAAGTGTAAGTAAACCCCCCCTATTGTTTTAGCCAAGGAAGCTGCTATCTTTACCTCTGTTTAATCTACAACTGCCATGATGCTGCACATGTGACACCAGCCATTGTATAGTTTGGCAGTTTGGTTGAGAGCACAACCAATGGGAGTGTTTCCGTGCTGGAAATGAAACTGTTTTCCCAGGAAACTTAGTAAAAAATACACTAATAATTTGTGTTTAAAAACAAAGTTTTCAGTTGTGCAACATATGCAAATATATTTGGATGCCACACAGCCGTGTCAAGGCCTCTCTGCTTATTACAGTCCTAACTCTATTCTATGTCCACCTCCATATTGGAGCATGAAACATTGTTTAGAAATGGATCAGTTAAGCTGGCTATACATTATACAATTTTCTTATTAAATTTCCTTCCAATTTATCTTTACTATGTAGTGCAAGGGCTGGCCTGATTGCATACAATTTGAAAATATTATATGGTTTTGGTAAAGCTAAAGGAAAATTGTAAAAAAAAAACGGTATAATGTATTGCCAGCCTAAGGGGACAGGTATGCCTTGAAGGCAGCTACCTGTGGATCCCATCTGTGTTCTGCTAGCGACCAGATGCTGGAATGTACATTTCAGCACCTGGCTGAGCGAAGAAATGACAACCACTCAAGATTTAGGCTATGCAGCACCATCGTATGTCTGAGCTAGCTATTATTTCCACCCCATTAGCCAACCAATGTGCAGCTTGCAAGCAGCTGATGGTGAGGGGGCTAAGGAGTAAGGCCAGCCATACATGGAGCGAATTTCTTTCCTTCAAACACGGGTGTGACAGACGGTGTTGACAGGGCAATCCCTCCTGCAGAGCCATAGTATTCTCCTGATGGGGGGGGGAGCCCAATCGGGTATATCCGGCACGCTGGTTGTACCCAAGTTGCTCGATTGATCAACTTGGTATATTCAGCCTGCCCATACACAGTTTGAATTGCCCGAGATTCAAACTGTGTATGGCTGGCCAAAGTCGGAGCACTCTTCCTCCCACTAATATCAATGATAGGACACAATTCTTTCCACTAATATCAATGATAATTCACTATTCCTCCCACTAATATCAATGATGGGGCACTATTCCTCCCGCTAATGACAATGATTGGTAACTATTAATCCCACTAATGACAATGATGGGTAACTATTAATCCGACTACTATCAATGATGGGATACTATTCTATCCACTGATACCAATGAAGGGACACTATTTCTCCCACTGACACCAATTATGGGGCACTATTCCTCCCACCGATAAAATGATTTTAATGCAAATGTTTGGTAAAATATAAAAGATGATCTTATGCTGAGTACATAGATACCAAACACGACATGTTTTAAAATTGCGCACAACCGTGCAGTGGTGGCAAACTACATACATTTTCAAAAGCCTTTAAAAGCCTTTACAGGTTACAACTTTAGATTTGCAGAGGAGGTCTACTTACGGTGATACCTCGCATGCATGGTGCAATTGCTGTTTACATACGACACAAGACCAACGCTTGCGTTTGCGTTTGCGCGTGAGCACGGGGGGACAGGGGTGCTTTATTTTTTAATTTTTTATTATTTATTTTGCTTTTTTATTTTATTTTTACACTGTTTCTTTCATTTATTTTTTTTTTATAATTTTTATTGTTATCACAGGGAATGTAAATATGATATGAAATATGATAGAAATAGGTAGTGACAGGTACTCTTTTTAAAAAAAATTGGGGTCTATTAAACTCTAGATCTCTCCTCTGCCCTCAAAGCATCTGACCACACCAAGATTGGTGTGATACAATGCTTTCCCAATTTCCCAATGGCGTTGTGTATATCCAGCGAAACCGAAGTCATGAAATGATCGTTGATCGCTTCCGGTTTCTTAGGCCATAGAGATGATTGGAGCCATTCTGGTCTCCAATCAGCTCTATGGTCAGCTGGTGGAACCACCAGCTACATTCTCGAGAGCCAGAGAAAACCATGGAAGACCACGGGAGTAGGGGGGACGTTCCCTCCCACTGCTTGTTAAAACAGTCTATCGGCTAATGCTCCGCTAGGATTGCTTTTACATGAAATCTGACCACCAGTGAAAAGAACGATACCAAGATGATGCCTAAACTTGCATGCATCATTCCGGTATAACCACTCATAACTACTCAATACCAGTACGTTGATGGTCCTTGAGTGGACATATATTGTAATGTTCTTTTTTTTCATGCAGCCTGTGGGTCAGGAACAATACTCAGGTAGGACGTGGCATTTAAACGATGCTCATTTGGTAAAAGTGTGCCAAGAAAATATCACTCACACCATTACACCAACGCCACCAGCCTGAACTGTTGATAAAAGTCAGGATGGATCCATGCTTTCATGTTGTGTATGCCAAATTCTGACCCTACCATCTGAAAGTCGCAGCTGAAATCGAGACTCATCAGACCAGGCAATGCTTTTCCAATCTTCTATTGTCCAATTTTGGTGATCCTGTATGAATTGTAGTCTCCATGGCACCTGGTGTGGTCTTCTGTTGCTATAGCCCATCTGCTTCAAGGTTCGATGTGTTGTGCATTCAGAGATGGTATTCTGCATACCTTGGTTGTAACAAGTGGTTACTTGAGTTACTGTTGCCTTTCTATCATCTCAACCCAGTCTGCCCATTCTCCTCTGACCTCTGACATCAACAAGGCATTTTCATCCACACAGATACTGCTCACTGGATATTTTCTCTTTTTTGGACCATTCTCTGGAAACCCTAGAGATGGTTGTGCATGAAAATCCCAGAAGATCAGCAGTTTTTTTAAATATTCAAACCAGCCCATCTGGCACCAACAACCATGCCACGTTCAAAGTCACTTAAATCCCGTTTCTTCCCCATTTTTATGCTTGGTTTGAACTTCAGAAAGTCACCTTTACCATGTCTAGATGCCTAAATGCATTGAGTTGCTGCCATGTGCTTGGCTGATTAGCAATTTGTGTTACCAAGCAATTGAACTGGTGTACCTAATAAAATGTCCGGTGAGTGTAAATTTCCATTGCGTACAGTATTGCATGACCATGCAATTGTCAGTTAAGGTAGCGCAGTGTTGAATAGCAAAAAATGGCCTGTTCATGAAGGGGGTAAAACCTTCCGGAGGGTAAGTGGTTAAATTAAGCAGCCAATAGGTGGGTCCATGTGGCCATCTCTGGTCAACAGAAATCATTCTAACGATCAACTTTTGTTGGACAGGAATAGTGGAAAACTTTTCACGATCTTGGCTGCAGCGCTGATTAGTGTATTCTGAGGAGTCTCCCTGTCAGAATACAAAGCTCAGTGGGGAGGATTCCTCCATTCACCTCGCTTGTATGGATGAAGGAATTCATTTTTGTTTTTTGTTTTGTTTTTCAGCCCACTGGCTAAATGAAAATACAAGATTAACCAAATGTGATATCTTTTTGTGTGCAGAAAAGCATATGTAATCCTTTATCCTCAGGTTTATGTACAGAATATCTGTGAGACTGTCACTTGTGGCATATTATTTATGTTTAATCATCCCCCTTTAAGCCACTGCCACCGTTAGGCGCAATCTGACCAGTCAGGCTGAAACCCCCCCCGTTCAGAAGGAAAATGTTTGCTAGCACACCATGGCTCAACAAGGAAGCGTCCAAGAGAATTTTTTAATGCATGATCACTTCAAAAGAGTAGTGCAACGTTTCGGAGTCCCGTAGGACCCCTTCATCAGGCAACCCCTGTTCAGTTCGCACCAGAAATCTCGAACATCGCAAAAGTTCAGAGTCGAACCGCAAACCCCCATACCAGACCCTTATCTGAGCATGCAGCCCGGCAGGCCAGAAAAGGGGGGGATGAGCCAGAGCCTCCCCCTCTCCTTAACCATACCAAGCCACATGCCCTGAACACGGGAGGGGGCTTAGGGCGGAGGGGGCTCTGTCCCCCCACCCCAAAGCACCTTGTCACCATGTTGATGGGGACAAGGGCCTCTTCCTGAAAAACCCTGGGCTGTGATTGTGGGAGTCTACCCCTACTCATTCACCAAAAAAAGTGTAAAAAATAAATAAAGACATGAGGCAATTTTTGACAATTCCTTTATTAAAAAAAATAAAAAACAATGTCCCCGATGTAGTTCCATTGTCAATCATGACGCTCGTTGCACTGCCGAACCTTCAAAGGCTAACCACCAATTCCTGCTCCGCCATTCTTAAATAGGTAAGGGGTGGGGCCACCTGGTGATGTCACCTGTGGCACCGCAAACTTTTGATGTCACTGACTGAACATCCAGCTGAGCAAATTTGAGTGTTCGCCGAAAGGGCGAACAGCCAAAGTTTCAAACTTTTGCTTGGCTCAAACTGTTAGTCCAATTGTACTGATCATGACCATCATTTGCCACGGCACGCTACCTGTGCCACTGGACCTGTTTTCTGCTTAATCCCAGGGCTCCTCAGGTTTTTCATAATCTTAGTCATGCTCACTTTTTGTGACACTGGGGTTTATTTACTATAGAGTGCAAAATCTGGTGCAGCTATGCATATAAACCAATCAGCTTCCAGTTTATTCAGTCAAACCATAATTGAACAAGCTGAGGTTAGAGGCTGATTGTCTACCATGCACAGCTACACCAGATTTTGCACTCTCCAGTTTTAGTAAATCAACCCCACTGTTTTTACTTTTTTCATTGTAAAACTGGGTAGACTACTTGTTATGGGTATTGTTAATATTTACATATTGACAATCAAACAAGCGCAGCTTCTACATACAGTGCCTTGAAAAAGTATTCATACCCCTTGACATTTTCCAAATTTTGCCATGTTACAACCAAAATCGTTTTTTTGGCATTTTATGTGACAGACCAACACAAAGTGGCACATAATTGTGAAGTGGAAGAAAAATGATAAATCGTTTTCAACATTTTTTTACAAATAAATATCTGAAAAGTGTGGCCTGCCTTTGTAATCAGCCCCCTTTACTCTGATACCCCTAACTAAAATCTAGTAGAACCAATTGCAAAAATATACATTGTACACAAAAGACAGCAGGGATCTGATCAACCATATTTAAAAAAAAATATCCTTTAAACCAGAATTCATTATTGGCAAGTATAGATGTAAATTCATTTGTCCCATAGCAACCAAAAAGTGTCCCTTTTTGTCATACCAACATTAGGCAAAAAAATTTCCAGATTTAAAGCAATTGCCTGCAGATTTTATGCTGGACATACACTGGGAGGCAAAGCAAGTGGGAGTCTTTCATGAGCAAGTGGGTCCAGGGAGAAATTTGGTCAGAGTTTTGGTAAACCCAAAAGACTCAACACCTACAGGAGCCAGAGCTACAATGTAATATGAGCACAAAAGCAAAATTCGCGACTGGTACCTATGAGGACCTACTGGTTACGGGGGTTCTGACGCAGACAGACACCTGAAATTGCATGAGAGGGACCAGAGGAATTTCTCCAACAAATTAATATAAACAAATACAACATCTCTTTCACGGCAAGTAGGAAGAAAGTGAATTATCTAGATCTAGAAATTTATAATCAGGGAGAAAAAATGTATACACGTTCACATTTTTCCTACTTCTAGTGGCCACCACCCTAAATGGTTAGCAGGCATACCGAAAGGACAACTCACGAGAATAAAAAGAAACTGTGATCGATTAGAGGCTGGGAAAAACGCAGGCCTTAATGGCCGAAATTAAAACCCTGGAGCAAAAGCACAAATCTGGGGGGGGGGGGGCACTTAGTCAGAAGTATCCACACAGAGCTTATGGACAAAAGAGAGGTGAACTAAAAGACTTATAGCGGAACAGGAAGTCAGACAGAAGATTCAATAAATTGGCGAGGGAACAGTATATCTGGGGCAACAAGCCAGGGAAATATTTAGCAAGGAAACTACAAAAAAAGAAAACGAGAAATTTTATGTGAAAAAATTCAAACAAAAAATGGAGATGATGAAGTTATATCCCCGGTGAAATTGCCTCCACATTTAGAGACTATTACAAAGAACTCTATGAGGTGAAAACTAAGGAAAACGGCGACAGCATGGGAAACACCATAAAGCCTCTGAGTTCCTATGGAGGGCAGGGTTAAACGCTCTGGAGGGGAGGAGAGAGGACGAGCTCCGAGAGGCCAATAACCGAGAGGAGAGTATCGCAGCAGCCATAAATAAGTTCACCAACAGAAAGAGCCCGGGTCCGGATGGCTTCACGGCGTTTTATTCTAAAACATATAAAGAGATTCTCATACCGAGATTGCTGCGGTACATGAATGGCCTAGGATAGACTATGACATGAGTGCAGAGGCCCTAAAGCCACGATCACCCTCTATGAGGAAGGAAGGGAAGGATGGATCAGTGTGCTCGAATTATAGACCCATCTCCTTGTTAAATTTTGATACAAAACTATATGCTAATGATACTGGCGGATCGAATAAAAGGGCATTTGGGGCACACTGATCCATCCGGACCAGGTCGGGTTTTGTCCCAGGCAGAGAGGGGAGGGACAATGGAATCCGGACACTGCTAGCCATACAGAGGATGGAGATACGAGAACCCCCAGGTCTACTACTCTCAATAGACGCTGAAAAAGCATTTGACAGGGTATGACTGGGGGTTCATGTTAGTACTCTGCAGAGGATGGCTTCGGGACCCAAAATTATTCAAAAAATTAAAACATTATAATAATCACCCGAAAACAAACATCAAGGTCATTATGGAACGACCTCTGCTGAGTTTGAACTGTTAACGGAACTAGGCAGGGCTGTCCACTCTCCCCAGCTCCTTTTTATTTTATCTTTGTAACCGCTGCTAGCAACAATCCGCGAAACCCTGAGGTGGAAGGCTGTAGAGTCGGCAGCGAAGAGCACAAACTGGCCGGCGTTCGCGACGATGTCCTCTTTTACATAAGTTCACCCCAGAAGTCATTTCCCTATATTGCTTAAAATCTTAAAGGAATATGGGGAATTAAACAAACTTCAGAATCAACGCCTCAAAAACATTTATCCTCAGTTATAATATCAACCTCAATAAAACAGAGAAACAGAACCTACAGAAAACAGTTAGTTTTTGTTTGAAAAAAAGGATAAAATATTTAGGAATTGAACATGGCAAACAACCCGAGGAATATACTTAATAAATTACATCCCGCTCCTAGAAGACATTAAAAAAAAATGCCACGAGCTCAAGGGAAAACTCCTATCCTGGACAGGCAGGATTAATTCGTAAAAATGATGATCTTACCAGTCATCACATACAAATTCCAGATGCTCCCCCTTCCTCTCCCAAACAGTACCTAGGCAAACTAAGGGGAGCTATTATAATGAATTTCATATGGAATTACAAAAAACATAGAATCTCCCTCCAAGTTTTTAAAAACAAGATAAAAGTCAGGGCGGCCTTGCGTCCCAGACATTGAAAGCTACTACCACACGCTATAGCACTATTGAGAATCGGCAGAATGGGGTAAAACAGGCAACACGAAAAGATGGTTAGTTTGGAGGAAGCACTGAGTGAAGTTAGGCTGGGGAGGATAGTGTGGAATCCTCCGAAAAAGCGACATTGGGAGAAAAAACACACATAATCACTATCACACTTTGAAAATCTGGATAAAATATATAAAATATTCAATAAAAAATAAAACGAAAGGACAACACTCACTGCACGAGTTACAGAACAATGAGGCTTTTTGCCATAGATGGATGGCGGCATCGCCAGCTAGCCCACTTTGTGGGCTCTCTCCCCAGCCCCCTAAGGGAGGCTAAAGATCTAACAAAATTAGAGAGAAAGGACAACTCACGAGAATAAAAAGAAACTGTGATCGATTAGAAGATTATAAAGAACAATCGAATATATTAATAGACAGGTTTATAGAAAAAGGGTATAAGCGCCCATATTTACAAAAAGTCCAGAAAGAAGTAAATACTAAGAATAGAGAAGAACTACTAATTCCCAAACACAAAAACAATGAAGGATTTGATATAGCATTCTGTACAGAATATAACAGACAGTGTAGGCAAATAGAAAAAGTTGTAAGAAAACACTGACCTTTTTTACTCAGAGACCCCATTCTTGCCAAAATGTTACCTAAACGGCCACGGTTTATATACAGACGCCACCAATATTAAGGGACAAAATTGTAAAAAGTATCAAAGGACCAGGTGGGGTTCTTTAAGTGTGGTAAATATCTAACATGCAGAAAAAAAATAGACAATGCATTTTCAATCAAATTCCACAAGGCAAGTCTACAAAATATCTAGGTTCATCATGTGTAGCAGCACACACGTCACATACCTTTTGGAGTGTGAGTGTGGGCTGCAATATGTGGGCTGAACCACAAGGGAACTGAGGGTGAGACCATGTAAACAATATTAAGAAAGGTTTCCCCAATCACAGCCTCTCAAACCATTTCAGGAGATACATAGTTGGCAACTATCCCGAATTTCCCGCGACATTCCCGGGATATAGACCTTTGTCCCGGTCTTACCATTACCACAGGAAATCGCTGTTTTCCCATTTTTTCCACTGCCACTAGAGGTTCTTGGCCCGGCACTGGTAAAATGTCTCCGCCAGCTGCCATTTTACTGAAGACCAGCTATCGTGAGGAAGAAAGAATAGGCGGAACACAGGCTTCGCCTCTTGGTTCTTCCCTTCGGCCTCCGCGAGTTGGTCTTCCTTAATGGTGCAGAGGCCAAATCACCAGTGGCCCGCACCCGGGTGAAGAGGGGACACCTGATGTAAGGAGGGACTCCGCTGGCTGGGGACACCTGATGTAAGGAGGGACTTCGCTGGTTGGGGAAACCTGATGTAAAGAGGGACTCTGCTGGCTGGGGACACCTGATGTAAGGAGGGACTCCACTGGCTAAGGACACCTGATGTAAGGAGGGACTCCGGTGGGAGAACCTGATGTAAGGAGGGACTCCTCTGAGGGGACCTGATGTAAGGCGAGACTTCGCTGGGGGCACCTGATGTAAGGAGGGACTCCGATGGGGCACCTGATGTAATGTGGGACTCCGCTCGGGGCACCTGGTATAAGGAGGGACTCTGCTGGGGACACCTGATGTAAGGAGAGATTCCACTGAGGACACCTGATGTAAGGAGGGACTCCCCTGGGGACACCTGATGTAAATAGTGACTCCGCTGGGAACACCTGATGTAAGGAGGGACTCCGCTGGTGGCACCTGATGTAAGGAGAGATTCCACTGGGGACACCTGATTTAAAGAAGGACTCCACTAGGGGCACCTGATGTAAGCAGGGACTCCTCTGGTGGCACCTGATGTAAGGCGAGACTCCGCTATGGACACCTGATATAAGGAGAGATTCCACGGGGGGCACCTGATGTAAGGAGGGACTCCGCTGGGGGCACCTGATGTAAGATGGGACTCCGCTGGGGGCACCTGATGTAAGGAGGGACTTTACTGGGGACACCTGATGTAAAAAGGGACTCTGCTGGGGGCACCTGATGTAAGGAGGGACTTTACTGGGGACACCTGATGTAAAAAGGGACTCTGCTGGGGGCACCTGATGTAAGGAGGGACTCTGCTGGGGGCACCTGATGTAAGGAGGGACTCTACTGGAAATGCCTGTAGTAAGGAGGGACTCTACTGGGAATGCCGGGTGTAAGGAGGGACTCTACTGGGGACACCTGATGGCATCTGGTGGTAGGCGACGTGGCAAGTGACGTAGTCAGGGCTCCCACTGATTCTGCAATATGGTGAGTTGAACTATTACATTTTATATTATAATGTAATAGTAGAAATAATGCGCTTCAATTATCCTGACACCATACCAACCATGGTGCCATGATGATTGAAGCGCAAACACCAGGTGTTTGGAGTATCTTTATCTGCTAATTGTTAAACTTTCTGGAATAAACATATTTCTATTGTGGTGTAGGATCTGGGCATGCTCTCCCTCCATCCCACTTTCTTTCCTTCTTTCTCTCTCCTTCCCTCCCTCTTTCTTTCTTTCTTTTTCTTTCTTTCTTTTGTTCTTTCTTTCTTTCTCTCTTCCTTACTTTCTCCATCCATCCCTCATTCATCTCAGACTTTAACCACACCCCATTTGAGCCAAGCCCCATTTAAGCCACACCCCAATTTCCACGCCCATTTTCTTTCATTGCTGTTTCCTGCCTTCAAATGAATGCCCCATCCCCTAATTATAGCAATATTCTGCCTACAGACAAAAAAGTGTCCCTATAATTTTTATTGCAATGTTGGCAACTATGGAGATGCCACAAGAGGGGCCCAACAAAATTGTCCTTTTGTAGAATAGACAGAGTAGAAAGACACTGGAGGGGTACAAATATGAAAAAGGCCATCTCACAAAATCAGACAAAATGGATATACCAGCTACATAAAATGGCACCCTCAGGGTTAAACGTAGACCTTGTTTTATTACTAATATTTTAAAAATATGATTACAGTGGGTCTTAAATATAGTTTTCTATATCTTATAAATGTTTTTACTTATTTTTTATATATTTTTGCATAATTAAAAAAAAATAAAATGTTGATATATTTTTTACAATATATATGTTGTACATTTTTTATATATATTTTATGTCTAACGCATGATCATTTTGCCGGAATTATGAGTAGCGAATGATTTAACCACTTCAGCCCCGGACCATTTGGCAGCCAAAGGACCAGAGGTCTTTTTTCAATTTCGCACTGCACTGCTTTAACTGGTAATTGCGCGGTCATGCAATGTTGTAACCAAACGAAATTTGCGTCCTTTTCTTCCCACAAATAGAGCTTTCTTTTGATGGTATTTGACTGCCTCTGTGATTTTTATTTTTTGCGCTATAAACGGAAAAAGACCGCAAATTTTGAAAAAAAAAGATATTTTCTACTTTTTGTTATAAGAAAAATCCAATAAACTCAATTTTAGTCAAACATTTGGGCCAAAATGTATTCAGCCACATGTCATTAGTAAAAAAAATGCCAATAAGCGTATATTTATTGGTTTGCGCAAAAAGTTATAGCGTCTACAAACTAGAGTACATTTTCTGGAATTTACACCGCTTTTAATTTATGACTGCCTATCTCATTTCTTGAGGTGCTAAAATGGCAGGGAAGTACAAAACCCCCCCAAATGACCCCATTTTGGAAAGTAGACACCCCAAGCTATTTGCTGAGAGGCATGTTGAGCCCATTGAATATTTTTTTTTTTAGTCCCAAGGGATTGAATAAAGACAAGCACGGGGCCCCGAAACCCAATCAACGCCTTCAGGGTTTCTAAGGGTGCAAATTTTTGATTTCACTCCTCACTACCTATCACAGTTTTGAAGGCCATAAAATGCCAAAATAGCACAAAACCCCCCCAAATGACCCCATTTTGGAAAGTAGACACCCCAAGCTATTTGCTGAGAGGCATGTTGAGTACATGGAATATTTTATATTTTGCCACAAGTTGAGGGAATATTACAAACTTTTTTTTTTTTGCCCAAAGTTGTCACTAAATGATATATTGCCCACACATGCCATGGGCATATGTGGAATTACACCCCAAAATACATTCTGCTGCTTCTCCTGAGTACGGGGATACCACATGTGTGGGACTTTTTGGGAGCCTATCCGCATACGGGACCCCGAAAACCAAGCACCGCCTTCAGGATTTCTAAGGGCATAAATTTTTGATTTCACTCCTCACTACCTATCACTACCTATCACAGTTTTGAAGGCCATAAAATGCCAAGATGGCACAAAACCCCCCCAAATGACCCCATTTTGGAAAGTAGACACGCCAAGCTATTTGCTGAGAGGCATGTTGAGCCCATTGAATATTTTTTTTTTTAGTCCCAAGTGATTGAATAAAGACAAAAAAAAAAAAAAAAAAATGTATTCAAAAAGTTGTCACTAAATGATATATTGCTCACACATGCCATGGTTATATGTGGAATTGCACCCCAAAATACATTTTGCCACTTCTCCTGAGTACGGGGATACCACATGTGTGGGACTTTTTGGGAGCCTAGCCGCGTACGGGGCCCCGAAACCCAAGCACCACCTTCAGCATTTCTAAGGGTGCAAATTTTTGATTTCACTCCTCACTACCTATCACAGTTTCGAAGGCCATAAAATGCCAAAATTGCACAAAACCCCCCCAAATGACCCCATTTTGGAAAGTAGACACCCCAAGCTATTTGCTGAGAGGCATGTTGAGTACATGGAATATTTTATATTTTGCCACAAGTTGCGGGAATATTACAAACTTTTTTTTTTTTGCCCAAAGTTGTTACTAAATGATATATTGCCCACACATGCCATGGGCATATGTGGAATTACACCCCAAAATACATTCTGCTGCTTCTCCTGAGTACGGGGATACCACATGTGTGGGACTTTTTGGGAGCCTATCCGCATACGGGACCCCGAAAACCAAGCACCGCTTTCAGGATTTCTAAGGGCATAAATTTTTGATTTCACTCCTCACTACCTATCACTACCTATCACAGTTTTGAAGACCATAAAATGCCAAGATGGCACAAAACCCCCCCAAATGACCCCATTTTGGAAAGTAGACACCCCAAGCTATTTGCTGAGAGGCATGTTGAGCCCGTTGAATATTTTTTTTTTTTTTAGTCCCAAGTGATTGAATAAAGACAAAAAAAATAAATAAAAAAAATGTATTCAAAAAGTTGTCACTAAATGATATATTGCTCACACATGCCATGGTTATATGTGGAATTGCACCCCAAAATACATTTTGCTGCTTCTCCTGAGTATGGGGATACCACATGTGTGGGACTTTTTGGGAGCCTAGCCGCGTACGGGGCCCCGAAACCCAAGCACCGCCTTCAGGATTTCTAAGGGTGCAAATTTTTGATTTCACTCCTCACTACCTATCACAGTTTCGAAGGCCATAAAATGCCAAAATAGCACAAACCCCCCCCCAAATGACCCCATTTTGGAAAGTAGACACCCCAAGCTATTTGTTGAGAGGCATGGTGAGTATTTTACAGCTCTCATGTGTTTTTGAAAATGAAGAAAGTAAAGAAAAAAAAAAATTTTTTTTATTTTTTCAATTTTCAAAACATTGTGACAAAAAGCGAGATCTGCAAAATACTCACCATACCTCTCAGCAAATAGCTTGGGGTGTCTACTTTCCAAAATGGGGTCATTTGGGGGTGGTTTGTGCCATCTGGGCATTCCATGGCCTCCGAAACTGTGATTGGCAGTGAGGAGTGAAATAAAAAAATTACACCCTTAGAAAGCCTGAAAGCGGTGCTTGGATTTTGGGGTCCCGTACGCGGCTAGGCTCCCAAAAAGTCCCACACATGTGGTATCCCCGTACTCAGGAGAAGCAACAGAATGTATTTTGGGGTGTATCTCCACATATGCCCATGGCATGTTTGAGCAATATATCATTTAGTGACAACTTTTTGTAAAAAAAAATATTATTTTTTTTTTTTTTCATTATTCAATCTCTTGGGACCAAAAAAAAAAAAATATTTAATGGGCTCAACATTGCTCTCAGCAAATAGCTTGGGGTGTCTACTTTCCAAAATGGGGTCATTTGGGGGGGGGTTTGAACTGTCCTGGCATTTTATGCACAACATTTAGAAGCCTATGTCACCCACTCTTCTAACCACTTGAAGATAAAGCCCTTTCTGACACTTTTTGTTTACATGAAAACATATTTTTTTTTTGCAAGAAAATTACGTTGAACCCCCAAACACTATATATATTGTTAAAGCAAAGGCCCTACAGATTAAAATGGTGGATGTTGCATTTTTTTTTTCCACACAGTATTTGCGCAGCGATTTTTCAAACGCATTTTTTGTGGAAAAAATACACTTTTTTTATTTTAATGCACTTAAAAACACTATATTGCTCAAATTTTTGATGAAATAAAAAATATGATCTTAGGCCGAGTACATGGATACCAAACACGACATGCTTTAAAATTGCGCACAAACACGCAGTGGCGACAAACTACATACATTTTTAAAAGCCTTTAAAAGCCTTTACAGGTTACCACATTAGATTCACGGAGGAGGTCTACTGCTAAAATTACTGCCCTCGATCTGACCTTCGCGGTGATACCTCACATGCATGGTGCAATTGCTGTTTACATATGACGCCAGACCAACGCTTGTGTTCGCCTTTGCGCAAGAGAAGGGGGGGCAGGGGTGCTTTTTTTTTTTTTTTTTTTTTTTTAGTTTTTCTTTTTATTTAGCTTTTTTATTTTATTTTTAAACTGTTCCTTCCATTTTTTTTTTCTTAGTTGTCATTTTTATTGTTATCGCAGGGAATGTAAATATCCCCTATGATAGCAATAGGCAGTGACAGGTACTCTTTTTTTGAAAAAATTGGGGTCTATTAGACCCTAGATCTTTCCTCTGCCCTCAAAGCATCTGACCACACCAAGATCGGTGTGATAAAATGCTTTCCCAATTTCCCAATGGCGCGGTGGGTATGCCCACCATTAGAATACCTCCCTTCATCCACCCACTTCTAATGATGGGCATACATGCACCATTTATATATGCCGAAGCATGGGGGCATCCTCCTGCAAAAAAAGTTATGCCACGTACACATGGTCGGACTTTTTTCGACCGTATGTACGTGGCATTAGGAGCAAAATCGCTCCTCCGCCCTCTGCTGCCCCCATGCCTCGGCATATATGCTCTTTTTTTTTAACTGTGGTGGTGAAATCACCTCCTACAGCATTGGAGTCGCGGCTTTATGTATCGTGGGAGCAAACGCTGTTGCTGTCAAGATAAATAAATCCACGCTGCAACTGAATGGCGTACCTGCTAAGCAAATAATGGTTAACATTAAAACAAAGTAACATTACAGTATAACAGTAAGACCTTACCATACCATACCTGCAAAGCAAATACCAAAAAAAAAACATAGTAAAAAAATAAAACATTTTGTTAACGCAACCGGTGCCTAAAATATATATATGCCGAAGCATGGGGGCATCCTCCCGCAAAAAAATTATGCCACGTACACATGGTCGGACTTTTTTCGACCGTATGTACGTGGCATTAGGAGCAAAATCGCTCCTCCGCCCTCTGCTGCCCCCATGCTTCGGCATATATGCTCTTTTTTTTAACTGTGGTGGTGAAATCACCTCCTACAGCGTTGGAGTCGCGGCTTTATGTATCGTGGGAGCAAACGCTGTTGCTGTCAAGATAAATAAATCCACGCTGCAACTGAATGGCGTACCTGCTAAGCAAATAATGGTTAACATTAAAACAAAGTAACATTAGAGTATAACAGTAAGACCTTACCATACCATACCTGCAAAGCAAATACCAAAAAAAAAAACATAGTAAAAAATAAAACATTTTGTTAACGCAACCGGTGCCTAAAATATATATATGCCGAAGCATGGGGGCATCCTCCCGCAAAAAAGTTATGCCACGTACACATGGTCGGACTTTTTTCGACCGTATGTACGTGGCATTAGGAGCAAAATCGCTCCTCCGCCCTCTGCTGCCCCCATGCTTCGGCATATATGCTCTTTTTTTTAACTGTGGTGGTGAAATCACCTCCTACAGTGTTGGAGTCGCGGCTTTATGTATCGTGGGAGCAAACGCTGTTGCTGTCAAGATAAATAAATCCGCGCTGCAACTGAATGGCGCACCTGAAAACAAAAAAATGGTTAACAATAAAACATACCTGAAAAGCAAGCATGATAAAACATAATAAAACATTGCAGAATAGAATAGAGTAAAAAAGAGCAACAATAGAGAGAGAACAATAAAACGACAACTATTTTTGGTTTTTTATTTTATATTTTTTGGGGGTTTTTTTTTTTTTTTTGTACTTTTTATTTTTATTTTTATTTTTTACACTTTTTTTTTAAACTATAACTATAATTTTAACTGTAACGGTCGGGTCTCAAAATGCGATGGCATTCTTGAGACCCTGTAACTATAATTTTAACTGCAACGGTCGGGTCTCAAAATGCGATGGCATTCTTGAGACCCTGTGAAAGTGTATCCTAGCCTGTGAAATGCTGTACCCTACGCTAAAACCTCACTAGTGAGTGGTAGCGTTCAAAGCATTCACCAACGCAGAGACCAGGATTGTCAGGACAGAGTGGACAATAATAACGGGTGTCACGCCTACATCCGCGCTTGCTACAGACACGACATCTTCTTTGGGGGGCTCGTTGGGTAGGGGTACTCGGGAGGACATAAGGGTAATGCCTCTCATGCAGCCGGCTTACTGCATTTGGTAGGGGATGTTGAGGTGTGGAACCGCCTGGATACAGGAGTTCCATGACAACCGCTCCCTGGAATTCAAGGAAGGGTAACGTCCCGCCTGAAGCTCCGTATAGCACATGAGCATTCAGCAAAGCCAATTGGAACAAATAAATAGACACTTTTTTGTACCAGCGTCTAGCCTTACGGACAACTAGGTACGGCGCCAACAACTGGTCGTTGAGGTCCACCCCCCCCATATTAAGGTTGTATTCGTGGACACAGAGGGGTTTCGTCACAACACCAGCCGCCGTACGAATTTGGACTGTCGTGTCTGCATGAAGGGAGGTAAGAACGAAAACATTCCTATTATCCCTCCACTTCACAGCGAGCAAATTATTACACTTGAAGCAGGCTCTCTCCCCCAGCCTAAGACGGGAATCTACAAGCCGCTGGGGAAAGCCCCGGCGATTAGGTCGCACGGTGCCACATGCTCCAATCTGATGATCAAACAAGTGACTAAACAGTGGCACGCTCGTGTAATAATTGTCCACGTACAAGTGGTACCCCTTTCCGAATAAGGGTGACACCAAGTTCCACACTATCTTGCCAGCGCTCCCTATGTAATCTGGACAGTTCTCCGGCTCTACGTGACTATCTTTTCCCTCATAAACCGAAAAGCTCCACGTATAGCCTGTTGCCCTGTCACAGAGCTTGTAGAGCTTGACCCCCGTATCTGGCACGCTTGCTGGGAAGGAACTGTTTGAAAGACAAGCGGCCAGAAAACTTAATCAGGGACTCGTCAACGCAGACAACTTGATTGGGCGTAAACAAGGCTGCAAAACATTGGTTGAAGTGGTTTATGAGGGGCCGAATTTTGTAGAGCCGATCAAATTAAGGGTCTCCACGAGGACGACAAAGTTCATTGTCACTGAAGTGCATGAACCGCAAAATCATCTCGTATCGTGCCCTGGACATGGAGGCAGAGAACACGGGCATTTGGTGGTGCGGTGAGGTGGACCAATAAGACCTCAGAGTCGGGAATTTGTGTATGCCCATGTTGAGGGAAAGGCCCAGAAAGGTCTTAAATTCGGAAACCGTAATTGGTTTCCAATCTCTGGCAAGGGAAGGCACTTGGGGATTAGCGGCGATGTATTGACCAGCGTATATATTACTTTGGTCCACAATAGATCTATAGAGATCTTCCGTGAAAAACAGCGAATAAAAATCGGATGGCTTAAAATCAGCTGTTTCCACCTGAATACCGGGTTGGCCAGTGAATGGGGGAAGTACGGGTTCTGCAGAAGTGGTGGGCACCCAATCAGGATTGGCGAATTCTGCAGGAAGGACACTATGTGATCGACGGACCTGCCTTTGTCTTCTTCTTGGTGGCAGCGGGACACTACTTGTGCTTGCCACCTCGCCAGCTTGAACTGCACTTATGGGACTCGCCACGTCACCAAGTGTTACTGCAGTGCTGGTTTGACTACGTCCAGGGTGTACTAGGCCGCTGGTGCTTGCCAGTTCACCAGAAGGAATAGCGGCGCTAGTACTTCTCTGCTCCATGCGAGAGACCTGCGGTTCCTGCACCTCAACAACATCAGAAGATCGGGATCGGGTACGCCTGACCTTAGCAGGGACCACACCTTCGTCGCCAGAGCTATCTGTCATGGAGCCGCTGTCGTCTACTGGATCGTATTCTGAGCCTGATTGTGACAGATGAGTGACCTCCTCTTCACTATCTGACATACTCAGAAACAAGTAGGCCTGTTCACTAGTGTACTTGCGATTTGCCATTTTGGGCTCTAAATTTAGTAGTACACTAGTGAGATTCACAGGAAAAAAAGCTCCTAGGCTGCTGGCAACTGAATCAAAACGCTACCAAAAAAAACTGTTAGCGATCGCAGGGATCAGGCCTGACTCTGCGAACGCTGCAGTTATGTGTGCTTAGTGTTTTGGAAGTGACAGTGATCGATCGATACTGCACTTGGGTGGGCTGGGCTGGGCTGGCGGAGGGGGAAAACGCAGGTGCTAGCAGGTATCTGGGCTGATCCCGCTAACAATGCGTTTTTTGGAACCCTAAACTGCTGGGACGCTAGTATAGATCTGATCAGATCAGATATTGATCTGTTCAGATACTATACCACTAAGGGAGGTGTATGCTTTGCGCGTGGGTGTTTGCGGTACTGGCACTAACCTGGGGCGACGCAGACCTTATTTGACCCTAAAACCTAATTGATATCACCCGCCGGGCGATCAGGGGGTTAAACCGATAGTTGGGTAATAAATGGCGGGTGCCCTGACAGTATAAAAAAACAAACTAACTAACCAGCGTCACCCGTAACAGTTATACGGTGATCACTGGTGAAAGGGTTAACTAGGACCTTTATTAGGTAATATATGGGGGTACCTGACGATATATAAAAACCTGACGGGGAACCTAAATAACTAAATAACTAACTGGCTAACCAGTGACACTTATACTGTGATCACTGGTGAAAGAGTTAACTCTAGGGGCAATCAAGGGGTTAAAACCTTTTTTTAGGTTGTAATATGGGGGTACCTGACCTATAAACCTATTTATAATCCTATATAAACCTGGCGGTTACCTAAAAAAAAAACTGGCTACCTAGCGGCACCAGTGACACTAATAGAGCGATCAGAAAAACGATCGCTTAGTGACACTGGCAAAAGGGGGTGAAAGGGTTACCTAGGGGGCAATCAAGGGGTTAAACCTTTATTGGGGGGGGGGGGGTAGGGGGCTACCTTAGACCTAAAGGGGCCTAAAACTAACTGCCCTGACAGTTATTGCAGTCACACTGACACTAAATGCAGTGATCAGTAAAATAAATGATCACTGCAATCAGTGACACTGTGACTGGGGGGGCAGGGGGTGATCTGGGGGGTGATCAGGGGGTGACAGAGGGGTGAAATATGTGCCTATGTGTGACTGGTGTCAGTGTAGTGTTTGTGCACTAACCTGATGTCTTCTCCGCTCGGCGTCCCGGTCAGAAAGACCGGCACGAGGAGCGTGACATCACTTCCCCTTGCCTGTGTTTACAATTACACAGGAAGGGGAAGCATCTCATTGGCCAGAGCGATCGCGAGGGGGTGGCCAGAAACGACTGGCCGTCCCCTCGTCCCGCATCGCTTCTCGAGCCATCCCGACCGTCCCCGCCGGCGGAGGGGGGTCCGATCGGACCCCCCAACCGCCTGAAGAATGGCACGTACAGGTACGTGATTCTGCCTGTACGTGCCATTCTGCTGACGTATATCTACATGGGGCGGTCGGGAAGTGGTTAATAGAAACAAACACTAATCACGCACAAGACGTTTACGTTTAAATTTAAGTCCTTTAAAACTTATAACTCATCTATGAATTACATTTAGTCAATTTCATTATAATTCAAATATAGATCAAAAAAAATTTGTCAGTATGAGATTACTATTGTACACCGTGGCGTTAGAATGATATTAGAAATGTTTTAAATGCAAACGGTGGAGTAAAATGGGGGACCTTAAACATTGTAATATCAGGACACAAGGGAGTACCAATATGGCCGCTGTGCCACTTCCAGCGGCAGCAGGAAGTGACGGGATCATAGAACAACAGGAAGTAACAAAGTAGAGAGGAGTAGGAGGTTTTGGGTGTAGTGGGTGGAGATTAGAACATAAGAGAGAGACAGTCATGAGTGGCCCCAGCTTCTGAAGACACCCAGTGGGAGGGGCAAAACGCTTCAAGTGGGGAGGAGATAGAGACTTTAATCTGGCAGCTGGAACACACGCTATGGCGGTGACTATTTATTACATACATGCCCAAACGTTTTCTATTGCTGTAAGTACATTTGTTTTTAAATATTTCTAATAAACCAAACAATTAATATTTTCTCTTCATTGGTATATTTAAAGCGGGACTGTACCTGCAAAAAATTTTGCTGACTTTTAATAAATAACATACAGGTTTGGTAAAGTGAATTTGCGCTGGTTCTAGTAATATATGTTAACCATCTGATTGCTTTTGGGAAGGGAACAAATGGGTTAAGGGAAGATATAGGGGAGATAAAACTTGGGGAAGGGAAAAGCACAGGGGAAGGATGGGCCAATCAAACTTGCATGTAGATTGTCACAAAATAAAAAAGCAATAGCTTAAAATATTGTTCAGTGACAGTCCATGTCATGTGGTTGGGGAATGATAGCAGCAGTTTTAGAAGGCAGTCCAGTTTGAAGACTTAAGAAGCGGCAAAGAAATCCTCTGGAGACACTGGGAAGAGAAACAAAAGGCGCCACTCTAAGTGCAATAAGTAGTGGAAATTTTAATGTAAAGGGTTAAAAATAGTTGTAATCACAAAGGTACAATGTCCAAAGGCATGTAGAATGAAATTATGAGCCGGATGTCCATGGAGGGTGTAGAGAAAAGCGATTTCCGTATCCTGGAAGGCTGTCTTATTGCCAAGTAGAGATGGGGCATCCACTGCTGACACTTCCTGGTCAGTGGAGCGCACGCCAGCAACCAGGTGGATCAGTTCACTTCCGGGGGCAGGAGCCGGTGTCATCCAATAGGCGACGCGTTTGCGGAGCATGCACTCCTTCCTCAGGCCTAACAAGGGTGGTGATTGGGCTTGGTTTATGTGGATGAGACCGGCTCCCGCCCCCGGAAGTAAACTGATCCACCTGGTTGCTGGCGTGCGCTCCACTGACCAGGAAGTGTCAGCAGTGGATGCCCCATCTCTACTTGGCAATAAGACAGCCTTCCAGGATACGGAAATCGCTTTTCTCTACACCCTCCATGGACTTCCGGCTCATCATTTCATTCTACATGCCTTTGGACATTGTACCTTTGTGAGTACAACTATTTTTAACCCTTTACATTAAAATGTCCACTACTTATTGCACTTAGAGTGGCGCCTTTTGTTTCTCTTCCCAGTGACTTTTAATAAATGGACACTTACCTGTCACAGGTTCCAGCGATGTCGGCAGCATAGGCCGATCTTTCGCTCGGCTCTCTGCTGCTGCCAGCGCCATTCTCGGTGAAGGAATCAGAAAGAGAAGCTTGCGGCTTCACTTACCGGTTACCTACTGCGCATGCGCGAGTCACGCAGCGCAATGAGAATTGTCCCGTGTGTGTCCCGGCAGACAGCTCGCCAGGACAGGAAGTGGCGTAAACTCCTGTGGGAGTTTATGCCCGGAAGTGGGTGTAAATACCTGTCTTAGACAGGTATCTGCACCCCCCTCCCCCCTGAAAGGTGCCAAATGTGACACCGGAGGGGGGGAGGGTTCCGAAAAACGTAAAGTTCCACTTTAGGGTAAAATCCTGCTTTAATACCACCATGATGGGGATCCTGTAATTGGAGGAGTAGAAAGGGGAGCACCGAGTGGCACCTGGATCTTCACAAGCAAGAATGAACAATATTCGGCACTTTGCTTGCACAGATGGACTTTTTCCACTTATGATTGCACTATGATGTATTAGTGATTGTCTAGGCACTTTATATACATGTTTATTATTTAGTATATGTGTTTGATATATAGAAGCAGCGCTGAGTTAAAAATTTTGTTTACATAGTTACAAAGTCAGGTTGAAAAAAGACAAGTTCATCTAGTTCAACCAAAAAAAAATTAAAAATACAATCCCATATAAACAATCCTTCACCCACAGTTGATCCAGAGGAAGGTGAAAAACCCCAGCAAAGCATGCTCCAATTTGCTACAGCACTTATAAATGTTAGTACCCAGCTATATTATGTACATTTAGGAAAGAATCCAGGCCTTTTTTAAAGCAATCTACTGAGCTTGCCAGAATCACCTTTGAAGGGAGTCTATTCTACATTTTCACAGCTCTTACTGTGAAGAAACCTTTCCATATTTGGAGATGAAATCTTTTTTCCTGTAGACGTAAAGAGTGCCCCCTAATTCAACACCAAGTGCCTTTGGCCAATCATGGCTCAGGGAGTCCACACCCCACACTATATAATGCAGCTTTCACGGCGGCCCTGTGTAGTGTTGTTGGCGTGGACAGAGAGATAGCTTAAGTTACATTAAGCAGGCAGGTTATTCAGTTAGTGGTAGTGTATTTGATATATATATATATATATATATATATATATATATATATATATATATGTATATATATATATATATATATATATATATATATATATATATATATATATTATATATATATATATATACAGTCAGTCTAGTATACACACACATATATATATATATATATATTCAGTGTTTACTCTATATTCAATCAGTGCAGGCATATATATATCTATATTCTGCATCCAGTGTAGCCTATATCTACAGCGCATACTCTGCATCCAGTGTAGCCTATATCTACAGCGTATACTCTGCATCCAGTGTAGCCTATATCTACAGTGCATTCCGTGATGTACTGTTCTAATACACTTCAGGCGGTGTCTATTGAATTTGCAAAAACCTGTGAAAATTCCACCACCATATAGTCCCCACTGTAATATCCACAATCTCCCCCACTGTAATATACATCTCCCCCACTGTAATATCCACGTCATCTCCCCCACTGTAATATCCACATCATCTTCCCCACTGTAATATCCACGTCATCTCCCCCACTGTAATATCCTCGTCATCTCTCCCACTGTAATATCCACATCATCTCACACACTGTAATATCCACGTCATCTCCACCCACTGTAATATCCACATCATCTCCCCCACTGTAATATCCACGTCATCTCCCCCACTGTAATATCCATGTCATCTCCCCCACTGTAATATCCACATCATCTCCCCCACTGTAATATCCACGTCATCTCCCCCACTGTAATATCCACAAATTCCCCACTGTAATATCCACAATCTCCCCACTGTAATATCCTTGTCATCTCCCCCACTGTAATATCCACGTCATCTCCCCCACTGTAATATCCACGTCATCTCCCCCACTGTAATATCCACGTCATCTCCCCCACTGTAATATCCACATCATCTCCCCCACTGTAATATCCATCTCATCTCCCCCACTGTAATATCCATGTCATCTCCCCCACTGTAATATTGGTTGAGTATGGCTGGGTACGGCTGAGCATGGCTGGGTATTGCCGTGTATGGCTGGGTATTGGCAGAGTATTGGCAGGGTATTGGCAGAGTATTGGCAGAGTATGGCAGAGTATGGCTGGGTATTGCTGAGTATAGGCATGGTATTGCAGAGTGTAGGCAGAGTATAGGCAGAGTATAGGCAGAGTATAGGCAGGGTATTGGCAGAGTATAGGCAGGGTATTGGCCGCGTATAGGCAGGGTATGGCAGAGTATAGGCAGGGTATGGCAGAGTATTGGCAGGTATTGGCAGGGTATGGCAGAGTATGGCAGAGTATAGGCAGAGTATAGGCAGGGTATTGGCAGAGTATGGCAGAGTATAGGCAGAGTATAGGCAGGGTATTGGCAGAGTATTGGCAGAGTATGATAGGGTATAGGCAGGGTGGCTGTGACTGCAATTGTCACAGAGCAGTGCTGTGGGCACTACAGATCCAGCCCACAGCGCTGCTGCCATCCGAGCTCTCCCCTCCACTGTACAGATCAGTACACAGAGGGGAGAGAGGAACTGGCGTCATCATGGCGCCGGTTTGTTTACAAGTGATCGCTCCGTCATTTGATGGAGCAATTACATTGTAAATGGCCAAAAGGGTGCACCAAGATGGCCTCCGCTCCAGGGCTAGGCCGAAGCCACGGCCTTTCCTAAGGCCGAGGCCGCGGAGCGCCCTGCAGATCGTGGCTTGTGCCGATCTGAACAGCGTGACCTGTTCGGATCATGGATCGGTGACGATCCGTTGCACCCCTAGTACACAGTATCTCATACAGTGTGTATAGTTTCTACTACACTTCTTGTGGTGTACACAGTACACAATACAGTGCAGCCGTAGTACAGTTTTTACTACTTTTCTGGTGGTGTACACAGTATCTAATACAGTGTGTACAGTTTCTACTACACTTCTGGTGGTATACCCAGTACGCAATACAGTGCAGCCGTAGTACAGTTTCTACTAATTTTCTGGTGGTGTACACAGTATCTAATACAGCGTGTACAGTTTCTACTACACTTCTGGGGGTGTACACAGTACACAATACAGTGCTAATACTTTTCTGGTGGTGTACACAGTATCTAATACAGTGTGTACAGAGTTCTATTACACTTCTGCTGGTGTACATAGTACACAATACAGTGCAGCCGTAGTACAGTTTCTACTACTTTTCTGGTGGTATACACAGTATCTAATACAGTGTCTACAGTTACTACTACATTTCTGGTGTGTCAGAAACCATGAATCCTACTGAGACAGAAGTACAGTTAAATCATACTTGTTTAATAATAATAAAAAAAGGTAAACAGAGTAAACGTAGTCAAAACATTTCCAGAGTTCAGGAACTGGAACAGATAGTCAGACAAGCCAAAACGCCAGGGAGCCAGAGATGAGCATAGTAGAACAGCAAGTAGGATCTGGAGCCAGAAGGAATGTCAGCCAAGCAAGTCTTTAACAGGAACACAGGAGAGCATCTCTAGTGATGTGACCAAGGTGAAGGCAGAGATCACCTGGGCTGGATGGCTTAAGTAGGCTGGACTGTTGAGCAGGATATCCTCAACAGGTGAGTCACTGTGGAGAGATAGGAGCTGGCAATTAGCTGACAGCTGAGCGGTCAGCTTTGAGAAGGAAGGGCTGAGCCCAGCCCTGACATGGTGGTGTACACAGTACACAATACAGTGCAGCCGTAGTACAGTTTCTACTACTTTTCTGGTAGTGTACACAGTATCTAATATAGTGTGTACAGTTTCTACTACACTTCTGGTGGTGTACACAGTACACAATACAGTGCAGCCATAGTAAAGTTGCTAATACAGTGCAGGAGGTGTACCCAGCATCTAATACAGTGTGTACAGTTATTACTACACTTCTGGTTGTGTACACAGTATCTAATACAGTGTAGTGTGGTGTTGCAAAACAAAATATACATCATGTCCGGAAGGCCACAAAGGAGAGGCAGACACTCACAGGCCACTAAAAGAGGGCAAGCAGCCTCTGTGACTACAGTCAACAGTGCTGGTCATGGACATGGTGCATCCTCTGCAGGTGGCAGTGGGGCACGCTTGTCCTTTTTTTCTGCTGCTGGCTGTGTTATTGAGCCAGAACATGCAGAAGAGTTGGGGGAGTGGATAACAAAGCCTTCCTCATCCTTCTCATCCTCTGTCACCCAGGCTCAGAGTAGTTTGCCTTCCAACGCAGCTGCCAAAGCGGCCTATTCCACCGACTCCTTGTCCTCAGTCACTCCTTCCATAGCCCCACCATCATGCACGAAGGAGTCCCAAGAATTATTCAAACACAGTGTTGGGTACATGCTTTTGGAGGATGAGCAGCGATTTGAAGGCTCCGATGTTGGTTCCCAGGTTGAAGAAGGGATTAACCTGAGCTTAGAGAGAGGGGGTGCCCAAGAAGGACAAGAAACTGGCAGTCACGTTCCCCCAGCTGCATCATACTGCCAAGTTTGCTCCAGTGACAAGGAGGGAGGGGATTGCTGGTTGTTAAGGATGCCGTTGGGTGTTGGTTCCTTAAAAACTGGCTAATTATTGCTTATTAAGGATGCTGGCGGGTGGTTGTTAAGGATCCAGAACCCACAGGTATCCTGAACAAGCAGATACCAACACATACAGTGCTCCCCTGTACCTCACAATAGTGGGAGGAAGAGGAGGAAGAGGAGGACTTCCTTACCTCTCAAGGCCCCCTTTATCCAGATAGCATCCCTGCGGGCCCGCCAAGCACACAGGAAGAAGAGGAGGAGGAGGAATTTGTCAGCATGGACATGGAGGATAACACTCAGCAGCAGTCTTCAAGGAATGGTTTTCTGTCCCCAGAAACCCAAGGAGTTTTAAGTGGCTGGGAGGAGGTTGTTACGGATGATGTGATCATTAGTGACCCAGAGGACTCAGAATCGAATGCCTCTGCAAACTTACGCTGCAAAGTTGATCCAGGGAAAATCCGATTGCCTCTAGGGGGATCAGGAAGGTTTTTTTTTTCCCCTGCTGTAGCAGATTGGAGCATGCTCTTTTTTTGGGGGGGGGGGGGGGGTTGCCTTCCTCTGGATCAACTGTGGGTATAATATGGGGTTTATTGGATTGTACGATATATTTTATTTTTATTTATTATTTCTTTTTTTTTTTGGTTGAACTGGATGGACTTGTGTCTTTTTTCGGCCTAGCTAACTATGTAACTATGTAACTATGTAGCTGCTATTGTGTCTAGCTTGTATATACACATGTACACATGGAGACAGATTTGCTCATTACATGTGAAAATGTAATAACAGTATATCAGTTGATGCTCGCCTTGAGTATTAATAATTTAATCCATAGCCCAATAGTGGAAGAGATACAACATAAATAGCTCTACCTATTCATATTCTTGAATAAATTTGTATAGCTCAGAGATTCAGCTGGGAAGGTTCCTCTCTATGGCAAAACATCTTTTTCCTTCAAGTTTAGCCAGAAGTCAAATAACATGCATATCCTATAGATACAAGTGCATGGTAAATCCTGTAGGTCCTCACAGGTTCTGAAAATGGAGACAGTAATGCCAAATGAAGTTTGTGTGCAATACATTGTGAAAGCCCGAGCCAGAGACAAGGTAACAAGTAGGCAGCTGTGTGAAAAAAATGAGTACACATAGGGAGGATTTCATTTATGGAAGTAGGAGCAAACAATATGTCACACATGCAATGCTAGACTCAGTTTTCAATATTCAAGTCTTTCCTATAAAGTGAAGGGCATCTTTGCAAAACATTGGCATCTCCTAACCGGTGGTGATCTGCTTAAAAAAATGTGTTTCTCCACATACGCAAAGTATGTTTAGAAAGCTACAATAATTGGGTGATTTCACCTGGGGTCAAAGATGGGTTTAGGCATGCATAAATGTGGGCCCTGTGATTTTTTTTTCCAATTTATGAATGAGGGTCCAACTTTGAAATTGTCTAGGGGAAGGCTTCTCAGGATCAGAAAATATGTGAACTAGAGCACTACGGATGATGTGTATGTCCTAACCTGCACCTGCAGGGCTTTCTATATTGAAAAGACTATCAGATCAGTCCGCAAATGTTTACAGGAACATGTGAATAATATTTCATCATATAATCTGGAATCTACAGTGGCCAAACATTTCTGTCTTGAACATAATGGTGAATTTTTTAAGATGTTGGGTAGTGGAATATGTCTCTATAAGTTTATGAGGAGGCAACTTTGACCAATTGGTTCTACAGAAGGAAGCCAGGTGGATTTAGGAGCTGCAGGCTACAAATCTGTCTGGTTTGAACGGCGGCCTGAGCTTTACTCCCTTTCTTGAGCACTGAAAGACTTTTTTTTTTTTTTTTATTGTATTCCTATTGGTTAAGTGAGTACTTTTGCCATGGTCCAAGTTCCTCAATGTGGGAATGATCATTTTGAGAGTATGATTTATGTTTTTTGTTTTTTTTGTTTAATGATTTATTATTGCTTCTATAATACATTGACTTTTTTGAATGTGCATATTTGTTGTTTATGTATATTTAAAAATTATTTTTTTTCCTCTGCACTAGGTCTCTGGAATTGTGTGGAGCAGTGGTGGAGACTCTTTTTGTGTCCTTCCCTAGATAGATGCTGCCGTGGGTGGTGGGTTTATTATGTGCATGCTTGGTGATGCCACCAGATGTTTGTTCATGTGGTGGTGTTGTCGGGCATGTGCACGTTGACATCATCACGTTCATGCGCTTGATCCTAAGGTTCGGTGAAGTTATTGCGCTGATCCTGTCTGGCACAAGGGCGTTATCTACTCTCCTCATTTATGGTGGCCACATGCATGGAACACACAAGCCTCCAATATAGGAGAAACCAGTTAGGCTATGGTTCTGTCATTACTCCCCACCAGATGGCTTTTCCTACTATGTGATCTAAAAGAAGAAAGTGGACAGATAAGTATATTCTTATAAGTTACATGAATATTTTTTCTGTGAAACCATCTTTTCTTTCACAGTGACACTTGGACATTTATTGCTGCTTTGGGTGGATTAGGCAAAAGTATGGTAATATAACCCACTCTGCATCTCTCATATTCTTTCTTGATGCATTGTTTATTGCAGTCTGCTCATTGTGTAAGTGTTTTATTTAATGCAACTGACACCCTATTAAATATGCAGTGAACACTATGATTTCTGGCTTTTGTGCTTTCTTACATGGGTGTCATGCTGCATGGAGTGAAAAAGAGTTAATCCTTTCCTACCATTGTGACTACCTTTCATGGAGTTGGATGTGAGGATTGTATGTCACGTTATAAAAAAGCGCAGTTTGACCTCCTATAGCTTTGGGGGTCTAACCAGAAGGTAAGCAGTGCGTGTATCTATTTCACGGATGGATTTGGAAGAACACAGCTTTTCACAAGGAAGTGTGTATACTAACAATAGGGTTTGCTGTCTCATGTTATCACTGTATTGCACTTCATGAACTTTGGATCCTCTTTTCCCTGCAGGTTTCAGTTCACATGGGATGAGAAAGCTGATGATTTGGGATTAGTGGACAGTAAACATTTTGATTTAGATTTTTTAAGCTTTGTGACTGATTTATGTTTTTGCATTGTATGTTTTACACAAGTGCAGGAGAAATATTCACAAGCAGTACCGGTATAGTAAAGAGGCTGTGAAGGATTTTAACTAATGGGCATACATATGAGTAGAGTAGACGCAATGAGGTATACTCTTCCAAATGTAGCAGAAGATATAAAGAAGGGTGCCACAATGTAAAATTGTTCCCCAGATTTTGGTACAGATATTTCAATTATTTCTTATTTTGCCTTTATAATTTTTTATGCTTTCTATATAATATTGAGTTGAGACCAACACCTGGGATGGAGTCTTTTCTGGGACTTTATATATAGAATAATCTGCTGCTTTTTTGATATACTGTATACAGGTGCATCTCATAAAATTAGAATATCATCAAAAAGTTAATTTATTTCAGTAATTCAATTCAAAAAGTGAAATATTTTATATAGATGTGTTACACACAGAGTGATATATTTCAAGCATTTATTTATTTTAATTTTGATGATTATGGCTACTTGGTCAAGGCTCCTTTTGCTTGAATTGCTGCATTAATGCGGCGTGGCATGGAGGCAATCAGCCTGTGGCAATGCTGAGGTGTTATGGAAGCTCAGGTTGCTTTGATAGGGACTTTCAGCTCATCTGCATTGTTGGGTCTGTTATATCTCATCTGCCTCTTGACAATACCCCACAGATTTTCTATGGGGTTTTGGTCAGACCAGAGGCGTAACTAGAATCTTCAGGGCCCTGGTGCAATAAACCATGAAGGCCCCTATTAATATACATCTGTGTGTATATATATATATTATCGTTACATATCTAAGTGCGGATCCCTCATTTACATCAGGGTCCCCAGAGATGCTCCACTTACATCAGGGTCCCCAGAGCCCCCCCATTACATCAGGGTCCACAGAGAGCCTCCCCTTACATCAGGGTTCCCAGAGAGCCTCCCTACTTACACCAGGGTCCGCAGAGAGCCTCCTCTACATCAGGGTCCCTAGAGAGCCTCCCCTTTACACCAGGGTCCCCAGAGAGCCCCTTCCTTACATCAGGGTCCCCAGAGAGCCCCTCCTTACATCAGGGTCCCCAGAGAGGCTCCCATTACATCAGGGTCCCCAGAGATCCTCCCCTTACATCAGGGTCCCCAGAGAGCCTCCCTACTTACATCAGGGTCCCCAAGGAGCCTCCCCGTACATCAGTGTCCCCAAAGAGCCCCCCCTTACATCCATGCTCCCAGAGAGCCCCCCTTACATCAGTGCCCCCAGAGAGCCCCCTTACATCAGTGTTCCCAAAGAGCCCCCCCTTACATCAGGGTCCCCAAAGAGCCCCCCTTACATCAGTGTCCGCAGAGAGCCCCCCTTACATCAGTGTCCCCAGAGAGCCCCTCTTACATTAGCATCCCCAGAGAGCCCCCCTTACATCAGGGTCCCAAGAGATCCCCCCTATACATCAGTGTCCCCAGGGAGCCCCCCTTACATTAGTGTCCACAGAGAGACCCCACTTACATCAGTGTCCCCAGAGAGCCCCCCTTACATTAGTGTCCACAGAGACTCCCGCTTACATCAGTGTCCCCAGAGAGCCACCCCTTACATTAGATTAGTGTCCCCAAAGGGCCCCCTCTTACATCAGTGTCCCCAGAGAGCCCCTTCCTTACATCAGTGTCCCCAGAAAGCCCCCCCTTACATTAGGGTCCCCAGACAGCCACCCGCCTCCATTCCATAGGTTCCCCTGTACCTGACTGGTCTCCGCTGTCTGTGCACCTCCAACCCCCAGCACATCTCTGTACCCCCCACCCGGGGGGAGGTGGGAGCCAGCGATCAACAGCTCCATGGTGTCTACGGGCGGCTGGATCTCCCTGGGGCTAGTAGTTCTCTTCCTGAGTCTATGCAGTGGAGAGGGGAGGGGCCTCTGACCTGGGCATGTATCAGCAAGAGTGTACAAGCAGAGCGACTCACTTGTACACTGAATAAGAGTGAAACTGTTATCAGAGGCCTCCCCCCTCTCCACTGCATACACTGACACTTGGTAAGAGAACTACTAGCACCAGGGAGATCCCGCCGCCCATGGGCTAAATAGAGTTGCCAATCGTCGCCTCCCACTTCCCCCTACTGCATTCTAAATGGACAGCCAGAGGTGCAGGGGGAGATGTCTTGGGGCCCCGCCACAGTGGCAGAATGGCAGGGCCCAATCGCAAGTGCGACTGCTGCGACCGTGATCTTGACAAAGTCTTGAAAACTTTGTCAAAATCGCCCCCTTGCTGTGAGTGACAGGTGATTTACATATCATGCACTAGCCTGAGACAGGCACATCCTGTGTAAAAAGTTCACAATTCACATCCCCCTCCCCTCCCCTCCATCTCTCCCAGCTTTACTGTGTTTTGACTGGATGTTTCTCATCATGGGATGCAGTGAACAGTCAGCAGACTATAGACAGACAAGAGATTTAGGGGACATGTATGTAGTCAGAGCTGGGCAGAGTAGAACATCCAGTGATCTCAGGCTAGTGCATGAGATATGTAAATCACCTGTCACTCACAGCAAGGGGGCGTTTTTGACAACGTTTTTAAGACTTTGTCAAGATTTCTCTAACTGAACAATAAAAGAGGATTGCTCAGGCCTCAAGTAAATCTGTGTGGCAAGACTGGGCTCAAATGTTTACATCCATTTTAAGTTAACCACTACGCGCCCGCGCTATAGCCGAAAGACGGCTGCAGCGCGGACGCTCCCTGCCGGGAGGACGTCCTCTTGTTTACTTCCCTAATGCGCGCTCCTGAGAGCGCGCATCGGGGAAGTTCTGTGCTGGCCGTGTCCGTCGGACACAGCCGGTCACAGATCGCTGTAAACGGCCAATCACAGCGGCTGTTTACAGCGAGATCGGGCTGTCCAATGAGAGATGATCTCATATGTTTGCATATGCAAACATATGAGATCATCTCTCAGCACCGCTCTGCCTCCTCACACAGACAGCGTGTGAGGAGGGAGAGAGGAACGGCGCCGGTGCGCTGCAAGTAAGAAAAAATTAATAAATAAAGTGATCTGTCCCCGCTGCCACCTGTCACCAGTACCACCTGTCCCAGCTGCCACCTGTCACCAGTACCACCTGTCCCAGCTGCCACCTGTCATCAGTACCACCTGTCCCAGCTGCCACCTGTCATCAGTACCACCTATCCCCAGTACCACCTGTCCCCAGAGTGCCATCTGCCAGTGCCACCTGTCCCCAGTACCACCTGTCCCCAGTGCCATCCGTGCCATCTGCCAGTGCCACCTGTCCCCAGTGCCACCTGTCCCCAGTGCCATCTGTCATCAGTGCCACATCAGTGCCACGTCAGTGCCATCTGTCATCAGTGCCACGTCAGTGCCATCTGTCATCAGTGCCATCTGTCATCAGTGCCACGTCAGTGCCATCTGTCATCAGTGCCACGTATCAGTGCCATCTGTCAAAAATGCCACCTGTCAGTGTCACGTGTCATCTGTTATCAGTGGCACGTGTCATCAATGCCACGTATCAGTGCCCTCTGTCATCAGTGTCACGTGTCATTAGTGCCATGTATCGGTGCCATCTGTCATCAGTGCCACGTATTAGTGCCATCTCTCATCAGTGCCACGTATTAGTGCCACATGATATCAGTGCCACGTATAAGTGCCATCTGTCAGCAGTGCCACATATTAGTGCCATCTGTTAGTGTCACGTGTCATCAGTGCCCCCGTATTAGTGCCATCTGTCATCAGTGTCACGTGTCATCAGTGCCCCGTATTAGTGCCATCTGTCATCAGTGCCACGTGTCATCAGTGCCACCTGTCATCAGTGCCACGTCAGTGTCACGTGTCATTGTCCTGGTGCTCCAGGGCCTATAAAAGTGTAAAAGGTAGTCAACAATTTAGATGTGTAATTTATGCTCCTAGAACACGTGATGGCGCTCCCTGCATGTTGGGCCTCTCTAAGTGACCAGGCTGTGGAAAAGTCCCACACATGTGGTATCGTAATACTCAGGAGGAGTAGCAGAATTTATTTTGGGGTGTCATTTGTGAGAAATAACCTATTACAATGACAATTTTGTGGAAAAAAATAAAAAATAAAAAAATAATTCATTTTGCAAAGAATTGTGGGAAAAAATATGACAACATCAAAAAGCTCACCATGTCTCTTACTAAATACCTTGGAATGTCTACTTTCAAAAAAGGGGTCATTTGGGGGGTATTTGTACTTTTTTGGCTTGTTCGGGTCACAAGAAATAGGCCCTCAGTACACCAGGTGTGATCAATTTTGTATAATTCGCACCACAGTTTGTAGAGTCTGTAACTTTCACAAAGACCAAATAATTTCCACTAATTTGGGTTATTTTTACCAAAGATATGTAGCAGTATAAATTGTGGCCAAAATGTATTAAGAAAAATTAATAATTTGCTAAATTTTATCACAGAAACAAAGAAAAATGCGTATTTTTTTCAAAATGTTCGGTCTTTTTTCATTTATAGCACAAAAAATAAAAAACCCAGAGGTGATCAAATACCACCAAAAGAAAGCTCTATTTGTGGGAAAAAAAGGACAAAAAAATCATTTGGGTTAAGTGTTGCATGACTGAGTAATTGTCATTCAAATGTGAGAGCACCGAAAGCTGAAAATTGGTCTGGGCAGGAAGGGTGTTTAAGTGCCCAGTAAGCAAGTGGTTAAAAAAAACTTTTGCCTTTACAACCACTTTAATTTTGCTTTAGTACTACGGTGATTTAGACTGTAGACGCATTTCTGTCCCCATAGCAAGCGCTTGCCATGGGGGCAGATGCAGAAGAGGAGGAGCAGACAGAGCTGGCCACCATTGCACAAAGCAGATAGGTATAACATGTTTATTATTTGAATTTAGAAAAATCTGCCATTAGCAGCACTTTAAATTATTCTATATACAAATAGAAAAAAAATCATCTACGTGAGGATGGTATGCTGCTAAGTGAGTGTTCCGTCCCATCTGCTCTGTCAAGTCTATGAAAGTATCACCACCTTTTTCTTATGTGCACATCAAGCAATCCATGATTCACAATTGCCTTGATTTCTGAATTACATTATTGCCTAAAGAGCAGACAGATCTGCATGCAAATAGTAAGTCAAACATTTGCAAGTGAACAATGCAAAATTTCTCTGGCACTCCATCTAGGATTGCCACCTTATCCCTTTAGGCTAGGTTCACACTGCTGCTAATTCAATTGCGAATTTGAGCCGTTGCGATCGCTCAAATTCGCAAGTCATTTTAATAACATAGTTTTCCGTGAGTGACGTTTACATCAATGCGTTGCGAATCTAAGCTGCGTAAAAAAAGGGTCCTGTCCGAGTTTGATCCATGTGCGATGCGAATTCAGCTCCATAGACTGCTAAATTTGCAGTAGAATCGCAAGAACACATAAAGAATTCGCAATGCAAATTCGCAACGCAATTGGATCAAAATCGCGCTAGATTTGCAACGCAGCAGTGTGAACCTAGCCTTAAACCCAAACACATATGAATTGCACAGGTTCTGAGGCTAATTTAATGCAGATAAGGCACCAAGTGAGTATAATTACCATCTTAATCAGCCACAGAACCTGTGTAATTAATATGTGTTTGGTTTTAAAGGAATGAGGTGGCAACCCTAACTCCATCCCATAAACAAGCAAAGAGAACCTAACTACTATAATAAGATTCTAAAATTCAGTTTATAAAATGAGGGCATTTCACATCAAATATTTGCAGAGTTACATGGCCACATACAGATGACTGGGTGAAGGATTGTCCTACTCTAATCCATGGACGGGGTGGAGATAATCCATCTTGTCCAATTAATGAATGTCTTGTATTTATTAGGAAAATACAAAGCTTTCTCTGAATGGTGGCAGTGCCAACACTGCCAAGTGAATGACTCCCAGTGCAGACTATGCAGAATTTCAGCCAACCTGGAAGACTGTTGATGTCACAGTAATGGCGGCGACTACTAAGTAAAAAAAACTTCTGAGAATAAAAGGGACCTCTAGGATTTTCAAACCCATTGCCACCTACCACCCCTCACCCTCTAATGTTTTTCCCCAGTATCCTATACTAAAAAAATACTGTTTTCTTCCAGTGATGTCAATAGCAATTCCTTTTCTTTCTCCAGCAGCAGCAGCAGGGGGCAGGCCTTCTTCTAGGACTAAGCTGTTCTCATGTAATGATGTGGGAGCATCTCTCAGTCCTGAAGTACTGTGTGCCCAGCCTGTATAATGGAATACACCCTCAGGGAACTATAAACAGGCTGGGTTCACAGGAAATGCCTGGAACAAAACAGTGAAGAGGGCCATTGGTTCTGCACAGAGGAGGAAGTCAGGAACAGCGCTGGAGAGGTTAGGAGGAGGCCAGGAATCTTTATGCTGACACCAGATAGGGGTTACCAATTAAAACTAAAATCATGGAGTTCCCTGTCACGGACTTTGGGCTGCAGGAGAACCATTGCCTGGAGAACTCTGTTTTTTAATGTGTTCTTAAGTTATCCAGACAGAGCTTGTCACTAATTGCTTTTGGCTTCTTATGTATAAGTTAGTCCTTTGGGGGAAAGGGACTGTCTAAGGTGGTCATTGTTATGATAACAGGATTAGCTCTACTGTTTAAGGTGACCATTGTCTGGGGTAATGGGAGTAGCCCTTATCTGATGGTTTTCTGTATAAATTCAGTGTGTTTCTCAAATAAAGCTATATCTTTATGTTCAATTTAGATACATCACACATGCATCTACCCCTGAGGAAGCGAGATACGTCTTGCAAAACTGTATCACTGGCGGCACCAGACCTTTCCTCTTTTCTGTATTGAACCCGGTGGAAGACACCCAATTGGCCCAAATCTGGTCTGTTGCCGCCATTGGCAACATTATATAACATTTAATTTTCCCAAATGCTTGTTTCAGCCCCAATTATTGCTCTGACCAGTGATTGTGATATTTGCCATGGTCCCTCATGCGTTCCCTCTGGTGCCAGCGGCGCTTTGTTTTTGGTTTGGGAGATGCAATATGTTTACAAGGGAGGTTCACACATCTCCTGCTGTCCCCCCGCCCCTCAAGATAGGTGGGGCCACCTGCATATTGGCGCCATGTTACTACACCCATCGGGTGACGTCCACGTTGTGGCATCATCCTGTTTGGGTGTAGTGTGTCATCCAGGATGGCTGTGGATTGTCTGCACATGCGCACCCGACCCGGCGGCTGACGCCATGGCGCTAGCGTACCCTGCCATCCCTACATGGTGTTGTGGGGGGGAGCTCGCCGGACCCCTCCGGGAATACAAATTGGAGGGCGGATATGGCTGTGATTCCCTCATTCCTTTTTTTTTTTCACTCCACTTGGGACAGTTGATTCTGCTGTTGGCAGCCATTGTCCTACACAGGTACACTCATTTCTTATACTTTTTACACTTTTATGCCTGACATTGGGTCTCTCTCATACATATTTACATATTTGGTTTGCACATATTGTAACCGTCCATTTGCTTGTGCTCTAGGGATTGTTTTCCTAGATATCCTTTTTTGGTTTGTGCACTTTTCCCACATTTCTTTACATCTACCCTTGGGTCTCCATGTCCTGCTCCATCGTTAGTTTGGTGCATATACATATACTCAATTGTACAATTTGTATGTACACTTTATGTAATTAACGATATTGATTCACCAATATTTATGTTACAGCTGACATTTACAAATTAACTATATGAGACCTTCAGGGTTAAACACTCCCACCCTTGCCATGTCTGCCCTCCGTTTGTCCCCTGGTGATGGTTTAGATCGGTCCCTCCCTCTCAGCTCCCATGCCATAACCTGTCCCTGCCACTTTTTGGAATACAGAAATTTGGCACTTTGGCTCTGCAGATTGCCGAGTATGGGGTTCCATACCCTTGAGCCCCTCTCACCATTTGCTTTAATATCTATCACTGTGTCACACATATCTTTGTGTTCAATTTAGATACATCACACGTGCATCTACCCCTGAGGAAGCGAGGTACGTCTCGCAAAGCACGTAGGTTTACTTTGATGCCTGTGCCTACTGTATGATATCTACATGTACCAATGTTACTTTTATCATGTGCACTATTTTATTGGCTATGCTACTGTCCACCATCATGCATGTATGTACATTACTTCTTGAATAAATGTTTTTACTGTATTTACTGCTGTTATTTTGGCCTACTGTGACCACCTCATATAAAGTCCCAGGGTCACTCTCTGTGTATTCTCAAATAAAGCAGTTCTATTTCTGGTGTACTCCAAGACTGGTGCTGTCTGTTTTTTGGGGTTACTATAGCCAGATCCATTGGTCTCATGTTCCAGGACTTGGGAAGCAGCTTCTTGACGGAAATACCCAACAGGGTGTCTGGAGTCCATCACATTCCCCATTAAAGCTGAACTCCAGGAATTTAACCACTTTTTAAAATGTGCTGACATGCTATGAGTTAAGTCCAACGAGGTGCATTCCACCTCATAGACTTATGTCTTTAATTTACATCAGACAGTTTAATGAACTCCCGGAGCACAGCTATTGATAGATTCCCAGGGCTCTGACAGGAGGGATGCTGCTCTCTCATACAGAAGCATTTGTATTTTGTGAATGAGTTCATATATTAGAAAGCACTCTGTGGTTGGGCAGGGGAAGGAGAGGAGTGGGCACAACATCTGCATGCGACCCTGTAGCTGCAGGAGCTGAGACCAGAAGGTTCAGCATCGGAGCACTGAAGTATAGCAATAGCTATGCTGCTGGCTCAGTAAAAATATAAATAAATTAAGGAGAGAAGTCCATTAGGTGGCATTCATTGAAATGAACCCCTGGTAATCTAGCACATTGTATAAAGTGGCATGAATTCCTGGAGTTTACCTTTAATTTTTTTTTGTAACTAATTTAGTTTACTATTGGCACCCATAAGTGATTAAACATTATAACAGAAAGGCATCCAAATGAAAAAGAACAGCTGGGCTTTCCTACACAAGCAAAGTTAGTATTGTAATATATTGCTACACACTGGTAAGCACTGATTTCCATGCTGACTCTGGAATGAGGTGAATATAATATTAAAATAAAGGAGAAAATAGAATGTGATAAAGCATCACAAAGCACACAGATTTAACAAGCAAGAAATACATACAAGGAATGACTCACAAAACAGAGCTTGTTGCCTTCTAGTCATATTATACAGGTCACCAGCTTGTTCTGCAGCCAGATGTTCTCAGTACTATTTCTGTATGGTTACGTACTATGTACATGTGGTGCAAGAAACCAGCAAAAAAATTTTCCTTTTTAAACAATAAACCTCTCTGTAAAAATCACTCAGTTACTGTTTGAAATAAAAAAGATATTTTTGGATCTATTTATTTGAAATTTATGTAACAAGATTTAAAAAAAAAACAAAAAAAAACAATATACTGTTATTGAATGAAGCTGCACAGTTAGGCCTGGTTCACACCTATGCAGTTTGCTTTTGATCCATTTCTGCAGTGCGTTTTGCGTCTTTGCACACACGTTTTTGAAAAATTTTTAAATGCATTTTGCATTCATTATGCTTTTTTTTTTTTGGGAGATGTTTTTGTTGTTAGGCAGATTAAAAAATGCAACACACATCAAAAATGCATTAACCACTTCACGTAAAACAACGTACCTGTACATCAGTAGTTTGACGCTAAATACCGGGGTTGTGGCAGCAGCTAGCTGCCAAAGCCCTGGTATTTTCGGGAATGCTGTGCATTTCTCTTTAGGATAAAAGTGGTCTCTGCGGCGGATTCGCTGCAAGATCACTTTAAACGGTGGTGGGATAGGTTCACATCCCCCTCCCGCTGCGCTCTGGTCGTCTCCGCTGCTTACCGGACCTGCCGGTAATAGCGGAGACAATTGTGTCCTCTCCCATCGATGCTTGGCTGCCTACTGAGGGGATGATGGCCCCAGCTCGGCTATATAGCATGGGAGGGCAGAAGCGATGTCAAACGTCACTTCCGCCCATAGCTCTTAAAGGAGTTTTTTTTTTCAAATACATTTTTTATTTATTTTTTATTGTATTTTAGTGTAAAAATACACTCTCATATTTAAGAGGTCCTGAAATGCTTTTTTTTTTCTATTACAAGGGATGTTTACAAAAAAAAGACCATGTAAAAAAATAAAAATAAAAGTTAAATACATAAAAAAAAAAAGCACCCAGTCCTGACGAGCACCCAGAAGCCAACGTGTACGTGAGTAGCGCCCGCATATGAAAACAGTGTTCAAACTACACATGTGAGGTATTGCCGCGATCGTTAGAGCAAGAGCAATAGTTCTAGCCCTATACCTCCTCTGTAACTCAAAACTGGTAACCTGTAGACATTTTTAAACATCGCCTATTGAGATTTTTAAGGGTAATAGTTTGTCGCCATTCCACGAACAGGCGCAATTTTGAAGCGTGACATGTTGGGTATCAATTTACTCGGCGTAACATTATCTTTCACAATATAAAAAAAAAAAAAATCAGCTAACTTTACTGGTGTCTTATTTTTTTAATTCAAAAAAGTGTATTTTTTCCCAAAAATGTGCGCTTGTAAGACCACTGCACAAATACAGTGTGACAGAAAGTATTGCCATTTTATTCTCTAGGGTGTTAGAAAAAAAATAATGTTTGGGGGTTAATTTTCTAGCATAAAAAATGATTTTAACTCGTAAACAACAAGTGTCAAAAAGACGCTCTGGGCTGAAGAGCCTAAGGCCTGGTTCACTCCTATGCATTTTTTAGTGCATTTTCAGTCCTGCAGAAACACACTACAGTCCAGTGGCAACTGGTGCTCACTATTTTGGAGTGGGGTGCACAACCAACACTCCACTCACCCCGCCCCCCGCGGAGATGGACGGCAGGTCATTCATCACTCCCAATCTCCCCCCCCCCCCGGGAGAGCAACCCTCCCCCCGGAGATGGACGGCGGGTCATCCACCATCCCCCTGGGAGACACAGATGGAGGCAATCACCCCCCTCGCAGGAGACGGGGACCCTATGGAGGCAGGGAGAGAGAAGAGCCGGGTCCACTTTGGCAAGCACACAGGAGACACTTTGCTTCTGGCTGAATAGAAACCGTTAAACACGATTGGCCACGGAGTCCTAAGACTCCCTGGCCAATAGGGGCTTCCTGATTGGCCGAGAAAATGAGGAAGACTAGCGAATATTCATTTGCTAGTGTCACACAACTGGGTGGGATCATGGTGCAGTACTCTATGCCCTGAGCCCACCCTGTTTTGAAGCCTATTAGAGCCTCTGGCTCCAATCACGAGCTTCAAAAAAACCTGAAAGCACCTAATGTGCAGAATTTAGCCTGGCCAGACAGAAACCAAATACGGTCTCCAGGTAGAATGGCGTGTCTCTATCCTTTCCCTACTCTGGAATCTGTACCTGTCAGGGGTTGGACTTGAACCTGGGACCTCTGCAGCGTCTGGCAATGACTCTTCTTGCTAAGCCACCTGGAATGCTGGACAGCTTGCATCAAGTTGGTCTGCATGGCTGTCATCCCAGAAGGAAGCTTCTTCTAAAGATGATGTACAAGAAAGCCTGCAAACAGTTTGTTGAAGATAAACAGACTAAGGACATGGATTACTGGAACCATGTCCTGTGGTCTGATGAGACCAAGATAAACTTTTTTGGTCTAGATGGTGTCAAGCGTGTGTGGCAGCAACCAGGTGAGGAGTACAAACACAAGTGTGTCTTTTTTTGGGCCCTTTACACAGCTTTAGGCCTGGCCCCCCCAGGCCTGACCACTGACATTCCCCAGGGCCCAGTCCCCTTCACAGCCCCCTTCCTTGCACTCTGGTCCTCTTTACAGCCCCCCCTTTCCTTGCACCTCCATCCCTTTCACAACCCCCCTTTCCTTGCACCTCCATCCCTTTCACATCCCTTTCTGTGCACCTCAGTCCCCTTCACAGCCCCCTCCTTCTTTGCACCTCAGTCACCTTCACAGCGCCCCTTCTTTGCACCTCAGTCCTCTTCACAGCCCCCCCTTCTTTGCACCTCAGGCACCTTCACAGCCCCCCTTCTTTGCACCTCAGTCCTCTTCACAGCCCCCCCCTTCTTTGCACCTCAGTCCCCTTCACAGCCCCCTTCTTTGCACCTCAGTCCCCTTCACAGCCCCCCTCTGCACCTCAGTCCACTTCACAGCTCCCTCTTTGCACCTCAGTCCCCTTCACAGCCCCCTTCTTTGCACCTCAGTCCCCTTCACAGCCCCCCTCTTTGCACCTCAGTCCACTTCACAGCACCCCCTCTTTGCACCTCAGTCCCCTTCACAGCCCCCCCTTCTTTGCACCTCAGTCACCTTCACAGCCCCCCTTCTTTGCACCTCAGTCCCTTTCACAGCCCCCCCCCTTCTTTGCACCTCAGTCCCTTTCACAGCCCCCCCTTCTTTGCACCTCAGTCCCCTTCACAGCCCCCCTTCTTTGCACCGCAGTCCCCATTCACAGCTCCCCCTTCCTTGCACCTTCATCCCTTTCACAGCCCCCCTCTCTTTGCCCCCTTCTTTGCACCTCAGTCCCCTTCACAGCTCCCCCTTCCTTGCACCTTCATCCCCTTCACAGCCCCCCTCTTTGCACCTCTGTCCCCTTCACAGCCCCCCTTCCTTGCACCTTCACCCCTCCACCCCCCCCCTTCACACAGCCCCCCCTTCCTTGCAACTCCACCCCCTTCACAGCCCCCCCTTCCTTGTAACTCCATCCCCTTCACAGCCCCCCTCTTTGCACCTCCATCCCCGTCAGCTCTCACCCTCTGTCCAGACATGCAGGGTATTCTCCCTACTACCTGCTGTGTAAACTTGAATGGGGGGGGGGGAGGAAGGATAATACAACCCAGGCTGCAAAGTGGTGAAGCCAAGGTCCAAAGTCCAAAACCGCCGGGAGTCATTCACTGCAGCCAGCAAAAAAAGTGAGCCTGGGCCCTCAGGATGCTCGGGCCCCATACATGTGTGGGCCCTGGCTGCCGGCACTGGGGAGCTACAGTTCATTGAGGGAACCATGAATGCCAACATGTACTGTGACATACTGAAGCCGAGCACGACCCCCTCCCTTCAGCGACTCGGCCGCAGGGCAGTATTCCAACATGATAACGAGCCCAAACACACCTCCAAGACAACCACTGCCTTGCTAAAGAAGCTGAGGGTAAAGGTGATAGACTGGCCAAGCATGTCTCCAGACCTAAACCCTATTGAGCATCTGCGGGGCATCCTCAAACAGAAGGTAGAGGAGCACAAGGTCTCCAACATCCACCAGCTCGGTGATGTCATCATGGAGGAGTGAAAGAGGACTCCAGTGGTAACCTGTGAAGCTCTGGTGAACTCCATGCCCAAGAAGGTTAAGGAAGTGCTGAAAAATAATGATGGCCACACAAAATATTGACACTTTGGGCCCAATTTGGACATTTTCACTTAAGGGTGTACTCACTTTTGTTGCCAGCGGTTTAGACATTAAAGGATGTGTGTTGAGTTATTGTAGCAAAGTGTAATTTCCTCAGTGTTGTCACATGAAAAGATATAAAAATATTTACAAAAATGTGAGGGGTGTACTCACTTTTGTGAGATACTGTATATATATATATACTTACCCCCAAAGGAGGTGCTGGTAATTATTTGGACTTGTACTCTGCTCTTGCTCCCCTTTAGAAATTTCTCAAGCCCCTTGACACAGCTGTGTAGTAGTATTGATGTGAAACCCAATGGCAACAACAACCCAACAATAACATCAAATACTGTATTTTAACGGTTACCTGGGCATCCACCTGCTGTCATGATTAGAATCAATCTCACAACAATCGTGCTTTAACCAACTGGTAATTGTACTGGAAACTGGTTCTTAATCACAAATACAGTAACAGGTAATAATATACAAGATAGTACAATACTGATGGTAACATACAAGGTCAGAACAATGCAATAATAGAAGGGCATTCAAATATTCAGACCCAATAATATACTGAATACTACATGCAGGCGTGTCTCCAAGTGGGACTGGTGCTCAGGGTGGCAAAACTGTAACACTGGGCACCTTCCCACTTCCAGTACAGCCACGCAAACTCACACAGCTTGTAGTCTGCTATACTGCACTGAATATCAGTATGTTATGGTACATATGCTCAAGGTCTCCCCCTAGATTGCAATACATATCCCTGTGCACACTGCAGGATAAAAGGTCTTATACTGGATGATAAGTCTCTTGTCTTCTTTCTTCAGCTAGCTCAGTTAACTGCAGTATTTGTAATCCGATGCGTAAGCAGAGGGCAAAGTAGAATAATAATGATGAGTAACTGCAAACTTGGTTATGTAACACACTTGTAACTCTCCTCTTCTATGGCAGGTTAACTGGAGCGTCACTCAGTAGTTAAAGAAAGGCAGGCTTTTGGGCCTTGTTAAGCATAGTCTATCTACGTGAGGCCGCTTTGTGGAACTTTAGATCTCAGCAACACTCTGGTGTAGTCTGTAAAGTGTGGTTTAAGTGTTATATGAATCTTGGGCAACAGCCCTCTCACCACTCCAGGCCTGGATAGTTTGATGACTCTGCTCCGGTACTCTCCGCCCTGCTGTCAGCCGGTACCGTCACGCTGTACCGGTCCGCAAGATGACCGGGACCCTCGGGTGGCTCTGTTAAGTGATCCCGTCACGCTGCTGCTCCAGCACACTGTGGTAAAACACTCTCCGGTGGCTTGGTTTCCGTTCCGTGCCAAGCAGGCCGCGGCTTTTCCAGACGCACACCCACAGGTCCCTGCAGACAGGTCTCACATCCCGGGTAGAAGAGAAAGTAGATGGCCACGTTGGGCCTTTTATTTCCTACCCAGCATGCAGTTCTGTCACTTAGCCTCATGGGTAGGTAATTGAGCACTGTGGGTAGGTGAGACTTTTGGCAAATAAAACTTTAAGTCACAAGAAGCATAAATGTTCTGGAGGGAGACGAATACTAATCTTATAGCATTACATTATTATATAGCATTTACATGGCAAAATTTTCAGCGCTACATATATATATATATATATATATATATATATATATATATATATATATAGTGCTGTGAAAAAAGTATTTTCCCCCTTCCTGATTTTTTATTATTTTGCATTAATGATTAAATGCATTAAATGATTCAGATCATCAAACAAATTTTCAAAAAGATAACCGAAGTAAATCCAAGATGCAATTTTTTAATTATTATTTAATTTATTAAGGGAAAAAAACTGTTCAAACCTGCCTGACCCTATGTGAAAAAATAATTGCCCCATCCCATGCTGAATCATGAATGAACTATGATTAGCCACATTTTTTTGGAAAGCTAAGTTAAATTTCACTTGCCACACTCAGGCCTGATTACTGCCAGACCTGTCGAATCAAGAAATCACATAAATAGAAGCTGTCTGACAAAGTGAAGCATGCTAACAGGTCACAAAAAGCCACACATCATGCCACAATCTAAAAAAATTTAAGAACAGATTAGAAACAAAATAATGAACATGTTTCGGTATATGAAGAATTTCAAAGCCATTCTAAGGCTTTGGAACTCCAGTGAACCACAGGAAGAGCCATTATCCACAAATGGAGATAAATTGGAACAGTGGTGAACCTTCCCAGGAGTGGCCGGCTAACAAAAATCACTGCAGTATTTGTCTTGAGAATGGCAGGCTGTGCTCTGCCAAAAGATTGACATTGAGTAACTGCTTGCGGACTGCCCACCATACATATACTACGGCAGGGCAGCTGATCTGTGCTGGATCATGTAGCTAGAATGTAATCTGGGGTAGGGGGCGCTCTCGCATGCGCTACAGCCCCCAACTGTGCTGTGATTCTCTGCAGCACAAGCCAATCAGTGGGTACCGGCTGCGGGCACCCACCGATCTGCTCCTGTAATTACCAAAGAGAGCCCTGTGCTTGTAAACAAACATGGGGCTCTCTTCTGACAGCAGGGAGTAAAAACTGGTACATTGCTTAGTAAAAACAGTACACAGCACACACATTAACACGTTAGGCACACATTTAACCCCTTGATCATCCCTAGATGTTTAACCCCTTCCCAGCCAGTGTCAGTACAGTGACAGTGCATATTTTTAGCACTGATCACTGTATTAGTGTTACTGGTTCCCACAAGGTGTCAGTCAGTTATTTGCTGTGAGAACAGAGATCAAATTCGCACTGGACATGTGTGAACCTAGCCTTACTGTTTAATCAGAGAACAGCAAAAGTACTATGATACAAACACAAATATATACATTTATCTCTGAGAGAGGTATTACCAACCTGCAAGTGTTATACTTACACCTTAGTTACCATGTAGGCAGCTGCAGTCTATTTTCTCCACAGCAGGTGGCGCTCTTCTGCAGTGGCCTTGTTGCTGGAGGGGAAGCCAGGAGGAACACAGTTCCTCTATGGTTTCCTGTGTCACTGGAGAAGTTATCCAATTGGATGCTGCCACCCCACGTGACCCAAGCAGCCATCTTGGGTCAGGCAGAGCCTTTTTAGGGCCCTGGCTCCAAGGTTTTGACGCACTTACGCGAGTGAACAGAGTAGGGACAGATACCCCATTTGCGACAGTAATAGCGCTGGGGAAAGATTCCTGATGAGGAAGGTAAGAGTAGGGCTTCATCTTCTCTGGACATTCTCCCGACTGGGGACAAGACGGTCAGACCACATTCAGCCCCCTCTCAACAGATGCTGTCATTCCGGCTGGAATCTACGCCTATCAGCTACTGAACTGTGAGTGCACCTGGCTGGGTGGCTTTCCCATCGGGCTTGTTGTGAACTGTTGCTGCATTTCTTCAATACAAGTTTATTGCACCTGCCTGTGTAAATTATTTACTCCACACCACAATGCACCCCCCTTCATCCATACATACACATAACCCGCCACTTTAGTCTGTTTTATTATTTTATAGAGATATTATCAGGGAACCGAATGGTCTGCCACACTTGAATTCTTGAATCGATAGATGCAATCTGCTGTCTTTTTAGTTTTAGGGGGCACAATAAACAGTGTTAGTTTATATAATATACTGTAGAGTACGTACAATGGAGAAGTGTACAGTATATAACAAACAGTGGAGTGTAGATTGTGGAGAAATGCTCAGCTTAGGTGAGCTTAGGTGTCTTCCAAACTCACCTCTGTCCTAACTCGCACTCTTTGTTAGCCCAATCAGCTGTTGGCGGGGTCTTTCGTCCCCCTGCAGCTAACGTACACCAAGGAGCAGTAGGTATGCTGTGACGTCATTGCTATTATGTGGACACATGCCCATATTTTGTCAATGTCAGGCTAGGAGAGTTCACGAGTTTGGTGCAAACCCAGAAGTATGCTGTCACTCCCATCAAATCAATGCCTGATCTAGTCAGCACATTCCCAGCCCCGCAGCCATATGCAACAAAGGGATGTGATGTGATGTTTGTGACATCATTGACCTAAAATATGTAACATTTAGGCCCCTTTCACACCGGGGCATTTTTCATGCGGTGCAGCGCTAAAATAGCGCCTGTTCACCGCATGAAAAAATCCGGCCCCTTTAACTCCAGTGTGAAAGCCGGCGGGCTTTCACACTGGAGCGGTGCGCTAGCAGGATGACAAAAAAAGTCCTGCTAGCAGCATCTTTGGAGCGGGATAGGAGCGGTGTGTTCACCGCTCCTATACCGCTCCTTCCCATTGATTAGAATGGGACACCGCGGTGAAACCGCGGCAATACCGCCACAAAGCGCCGCTACGGCGGCGCTCTGCGGGGGGTCTTTAACCCCTTTTCGGCCGCTCGCGGGGGTTAAAACCGCACCGCGAGCGGCCGAAAACCGCGGTTAAAACGACGGTAAAGCAGCGCTAGATATAGCGCTGCTTTACCATCACCGCGGCCCCCCGCCCCAGTGTGAAAGGGGCCTAAGAGATTGTAACATTTTTTACCTGTCTGTCCCAATTAACTTGAGGGCAGGAGCTCAGACAGGAAAAACTCATTAACCCTCATGTAGGCATCTGCCTACACATTAACATGTTAAAGCATATATCATATTTTAGTGACTTGGATTACATATACTAAATCTGAACACCCTTCAGGAGCACCGAAACAACACAGAGATTCTCCCATTTATCCTAATGATCTTAGGGCCAATGCCAGCATTTCCAGATTTTAAGTAGGGACCTGCTTTGGCTTTCTATAGTAGTAAAATTTAACTCTGTCAAGCCCTGAAGACTTTTTGGATTAGAATACTAAAAAAAGAGACCTTTATTATTTCTACATAGACATATTAACTAATGGAGCACATTTCCTCTGTGATGTCAGCATGCCAATTAGTAGTTGCTCAGCAATGTGTGATATATTTCACATCATAGATGGAACAAATTAGCATTTAAAAAATCGCAGGTGTGAATTGTGATACTGATTACCCTCTCTTATTGCAATAACTGATAACACAGAAAAAGCTTTGTAGGAACTGACTGAACTCATGGAAACTATAACATCTCTAGATGTAAAAAAAATAAAAAATATTCCTCCATTGTAGGAACTGACTGAAATTATTAAGTATAACATCTCTAAGTACCTGTGCAATTACACTTGTAGAAACTACATAAATGTGTGCCCATTGAAACATAAAAAAAGAATACCGTAAAGTATATTTCATTTTTAAATTACAACTGGGCACAGTTTTGCTTAAAAGTGTTGTTTTGATTGGGCACTTGGGGAATGATGAAATTGTTGTCATTCTGGAGTGAGAGTGATAGTTATATAGTTACATAGTTAGTCAGGTTAAAAAAAGGCACAAGCCCATCTAGTTCAACCAAAAAAAAATTAAAAATAAAATCCCATATACACAATCCTTCACCCACAGTTGATCCAGAGGAAGGCGGAAAAACCCCAGCAAAGCATGATCCAATTTGCTACTGCAGGGGAACAAATTCCTTCCTGATCAACCGATGGGCAATTGGATTTTCCCTGGATCAACTTTACCTATAAATGTCAGTATCCAGTTATATTATGTACCAATGTATAGATGTGGTCAATCAGAGGGGTGCAAGCGGCCAGCAGTCCATTTGGGTGTTGTGTGTTTATAAGTGAGTGAACAGAAGTCTTCAGAGAGGAGTATGGATGACTGCAAGTTCAGGGATAGGCCAGTCACTAGTGTGTGTGAGGAATAGTGCTATCAGTAAGAGGGGTGTGAGTGGCTGGTCACCAAACTGCGGTAGATGCATGTGGGTGTCAGTAAGTACCAGAAAGTTGTGTTTGGCCATCATTCTAGGATGTTGTTTTGGGGTCTGTCAGTTCTTGGGTTTGTGAGTATTCACCATAAAAAAAAGTAGCTAGCATCTTTTAGTCTATGGGGTATGTGCACAAGAGTCCATTAGAGACTATTCAATTTCCATTATAATGGACTTTTGAGGTACCCTAGGAAGGTTACACGGTACACAGATTAAAACATGGGGGAATGAACACCCCTGTTTACATTTTATTAATCCACAATTAAAAGACATATATGACAACAAAATCAATAATCCCCTACTGATATATTATACACAGAGGTAAGAATCTCTCGCCACGCTTCTTGGGAACTTATGCCCGCCTCCTCAGGAGGATAAATACAGTGGCTCTGCTGCTGTGCAGTTATCACTAAAAAGGGAAGGGAAAAAACCCTAATAGTACCAATTGCAAACATAATATGGCATTGTACATAATACATGAATACAATATTTACATACAAGGGACACATCCAAGATGAGTAAACCATGGGAGGCCAAGAAGAAACCCCTCTATTCTGTCCATCTTGGCTTTTTTAGGGTGGGTGTTCTAGAGATAGGGTGTCTTACATTAATACACAGGTTGCTTGTTGGGGGATCAGGAAGGATAAGGCTGGGTGAGATCATTGTTTTTTTTTTATTCATGGAGCGCAAAAGGTGATTTTTGACTTAGTATAGATTATTTCTAATATGGTTAATTCTAATAAGATAATGGCACTGCACACAGCACACTGTAATGTCACGTACACATGATCGGAATTCCGGCCAGAAAAAGACAGATGAGAGCTTTTCATCGGAAAATGCGACTGCGTGTAAGTTCCATCGGAATTTTGCTGGCCGAATTTCTGACAGCAAAAAATTAAGAGCATGTTCTCAATTTTTCCGACTGAAAAGGTTTCTATCAGAAATTCCGATCGTCTGTAGCAATTCTGAAGCGCAAAATTCCTACGCATGCTCGGAAACAATTCGACGCTTGCTCGGAAGCATTGAACTTCGTTTTTTCTCGGCGTTGTAGTGTTGTACATTACCGCGTTCTTGACGGTCGGAATTTGGTGTGACCGTGTGTAGGCAAGACAGTTTGAGCGTCGGAATTCCGTCGGGAAAACCATCAGACCTTTTTCCGACGAGAATTGTGTGTACGTGGCATAAGAGTCTTCACCCACCTTCCTTTAAAAAATAAAAATACAAACCTTTTGTTTTGCAGTTCTATATGAGAAACGACTAAAGGAGGTATAAATGGTCAACTCAGCTGTTACTTAACACAACTCAGGATGCCTCTCACTTCCATCAGAGCAGGACAAAAGGTGGACCACATGCTACAGGGCTAAACGTACACAGTGCACTTGAACTAGTCTCTCCCCTCTGTCATAGACAGGACCCTACCAAAACTCTCCAACTCATTGTTACTTTAACCTAGCCCCTCTCCATGTTGCGGGCATTCATTTGCTACCCATTCCTCTGAAAGAGTAACAAGGAAGTGGTTCTAAAGGCTCAAGTTTTTTTTTAATCTTAATTCATTCTATGCATTAAGGTAAAAAAAACCTTCTGGGTGCAGCTCCCCACAGCCCCCCCCCCCCATACTTACTGTTTCAATCCAGTAATGTGCATGAGAGCAGCAGCTCTCTCTCTTCTCATTGGCTCACAAAGCAGCCGGAACCATTGGCTCCTGCTGCTGTCAATCACAGCCAGTGAGCCAATGGGGGGAAAGCAGGGGGTGGGGCAGAGCCATGCTGTGTGTGTGAAAAGAGGCTTGCTATGAGGGCACTCAGCAGGGGGGAGGAGCCAGTACCGCTGGTGGGGGACCCAAAAAAAAGAGATTAAGGGCTGCTTTGTGCAAAACCATTACACAGAGCAGTTACGTATAATGTTTGTTATTTAAAAAACAAATCTTTTCTTTAGAATAACTTTAATTGACTGCATCTCTCCAGAACTCAGCAGTCTCTGAACTCCATTTTCACCTCAATACTGTCAAAAAATAAATATATATTTTTTAATGTAAAGTCTCTTTTCTGCAATAAACATAACATTCTTTGAACCTAATGAGTCAAGCTGTATACTTGTATCACAATTGGTGACAACAACAAGCGTACTCTCTCACAGGCCACTCACTCATGGAGGACCAAAACCCTTCTTCTTCTTCATTTTGACTCCACCAGGGAGGAACTTATAAAAGCTCCTGTAGCAACTAAATGGTGACTTCTCATCCATGATTTTCTTCAAGAAAGTAGGTTAGTATTGTTGCTTTTCAGCACTAAAGGTCCTGAGTTCATATGTTATCTCTATAATGCCATGAAATTCTTCTGGGTACCCTTTCCAAGATCATCAGGTTGTAATCTCTGGGGGAAACATCTCTGAGTAACCCAATGTTCTTATGTAAGTGCTACATAAATAAAAATAATAAAAATAAACATATAACATAAAAGTAGACAATTTTACATTTACAAATCTCTCTATAACTGACAGTTATGTGTTTTTTTTTAACACTTACATGCAGAAGTTTTAAAACATAAAATCTTTGTATGCTGAATATATTTAATTCAGGTATAAATACACATTGACCTCATTCTTTCTGTGGAGCAGAAGTTGAATTGTGTTTTACACCTCTGGATGTATTTATTTTAAAGAATTCAAAGCATCATAATCGCATTCCTGCTAACATTTCTATAGAGCACTTGTGAATGCTTTATGTAATTAAAGACTAATAGACTATAAGGATGGTGGAACATTAAATATAGATGCTTCAGTAGATTTTAATGTGCATTTTAAGTGTTTCTGAAAGGGCAAAATCTACCGGATTCAAATCAGACATTGTAAATACTTAAAAAACAAATCATGGTTTCCTTAGAATGCATCTTTCAAAGCACAGGAATAAACAATGTAACGTACTGTGACACAATACAATGCTCTGTCAATATTCACAAAGAGAACACCTATGCATTCTCAGTGTTATATTTGCTGTGCTGCTGAGTAAATACTACCTAAACCAGTAATAAAGGTTTTGGTGTACTTTGCAAGTGCCAAGGCCTGTGGTCATCCCGTGTGCTTCTTTACTGATTTACTGTTCCCGTGGTGGCTTTAGCAAGGTAGCCATCCTAAAGCCTAGTACACATGGGCCGAATGTCGGGTGACATTGGCAAGTTCAATAGAAACCAGACATTGGGCCTGTGTCTATTGCAGCTGGTCCAACAGAGGTTGGCCGTTCTCCGGCTTCTGTTGAAGAGCCATGACCAAGAAAGGTCTGCTGATCAGGAATGCTGACAATAAAGCAATGGAATCTTCAGCCAGAGATATTCCACCCATGAGAAAGGGAAGGAACAAACTTCCACATTCACATCGGTGTGTACATGTACCTTACGGAATGTGTATGACCCCCAATCATGGAATGGTCAAAGAATGCTTATGGTGCAAACAACATCAAGGCATCCAATGATCTTCATCGGGTTTAAATATACAAATCACTCCGAAAATGGAAACACAAATATGGGAAGAAAAACTCCTCATAGTGTAGCAAACCCAGACACTCTATGTCGGTTCCTTTCAGTCGGTAAGTAACCGAGATAGAGTGGTTGGGTTTACTCACGGGTGGAATATCTCTGGCTGAAGATTCCATTGTTTAATAATGTTGGGCGAACAGTGCGGCCCTGTTTGCCCCATTTGTCCAACTCCCGAAGGGGTGTTGCAGGGTGTTTGGCAGGTGTTCGCACCACTGAACGTCCTGCAATTTACTGCATGCTGCACAGTGCATTTTGCGCCCTGATTGAGCAAAGCTTTTCCCAATCAGGGAGCAGTATAAGCTGGTTGTTAGGGAGCAGTTCTGGGAATCTGGCTACAACATCCTTAACAACCGATGAGTCATCAGCTGTCAATGGGTTTCCCCGCTGACAGCTGAATAAAAAAAAAACATTTGGCAGTTAAAAAAAAAGAAAGAAAAAAAACGTCATGGGGTCTCCCCCCCAGTCCATGCTAGACCCCTATGCAGGCATTCAGCCTGGCAAATCAGGAAAGGGGAGGACAAGCGAGCACACCCCCCTTTGAACCATACCAGGCCACATGCCCTCAACATGGGGGGTGCTTTGGGGCAGGGGGGGCTCTGTCCCTTGTCCCCATGTTGATGTGGATAAGGGGCTCTTCCCACACAACCCTAGGCTGTAATTGTTGGGTTCTTTGGACAGGGTTTTTTAACAAGAGGGCCCCCAGATCCTGGCCCCTCCCTATGTGAATGAGTATGGGATACATACTATCCCTACCCATTCACACAAAAAGTGTCAAAAAGTAATAAAAACACAGAGACAGTTTTTGACAATTTCTTTATTAAAAAAATAAAAATAAAAAATAAAAAAACAATGTCCCCCGATGTAAATACATCATCAATCACACCGCCGCCGCCACCACCGGACCCAAAAAAGAAGAAAATAAAAACCGCTCCCACCGCCGTCCCTTACCTAAATAAGAGCTGTCAAGCGGTGGAGCTTGCAGTAGGCCCTCATGGATGGCAGGAGCGTTTATTTTTTTCAAGCGCGGCGGTGTGATTGACGATGGATTGACAATGGACATTGATTTTTAATTTTTTAATAAAGAAATTGTCAAAAAGATTTCTTTAAACTTAATGAAGTCCCAGAGGCAGACCCCTTAATGGTGTGGGAAGCACACAAGTGCTCTGTGAGAGGGGAATTTGATGAAAATGGGAGCCCTACATAAAAGAGAACAGGAAACAGAAATCAAACGATTAATGGGTACAATCTCCCAACTGGGGATGAAAAATAAACAATCCTGACTGAAAAATCGTCTACAGAACTACTGAAGGCCAGGAAAGCACTACAACAGACACTAGAAACCAAAACGAAACGCTTACTTTTCTTCAAAAAGAAGATCTACTATGAGGCAGGAGACAAATCGTGCAGATTACTAGCTAGGGCCTTACGAGAACCTAATACCTCCAAGAATATCATGGGCATCAAACGACCAGACGGAACTCTTGACGTAACGACAGAGGCCATCGCGACTAATTTTCATACTTATTACTCCAAATTGTATAACCTACCACCACAGCACAGGCCCCCCAGCATAACAGAAGACAGAGTCCAGGCAATACAAGATTATCTAAATAATAACGGACTCCCTAAACTATCAGAAGCTGACATAACCCAAATAGAAGACCAGATCCCCTCCACTGAGATCCAATAGGCTATCAAAGCCTTAAAACCAGGGAAAAGCCCAGCCCCAGATGGTTATACATCCATCTATTATAAAACTTTTATGAACATACTGATGGAACCTCTAAGGAAAGCCTTTAACTCCATGACCAGAGCCCGTACGGTACCACCTGACTTCCTCGCTACACATATCACGGTTTTAGCAAAGCCCAACAAGGACACCACAGACTGCTCCAGCTACCGGCCTATCTTATTATTGAATGTAGATCTGAAGCTGCTGGCTAAAATTTTAGCAAATAGGCTGCGACCACTCCTAGACATTATCATAGGCCCAGAACAAGTCGGCTTCATGCCTGGCCGAGAAGCGAAAGACAACATCATTAAAGCACTTCTCTTAACACATGTTTCCTAGACTCAGAGAATCAAAAGTCTTCTCCTATCCACGGACACGGAGAAGGCTTTTGATAGAGTCTCCTGGGACTTCATATTCACAACCTGTAACCACATAGGACTAAACTCCCACATGATAGCGTGGATCACTGCACTCTATCAAAAACCCTCAGCCAGAATAAGGTGTCCTTTTATGAAGCAGTGATCAGCGGAGATCCCGAGGATCACCACTGATCACAGCCCATAAACAGTTTATAAACCAGAGATAATGGGGGGAGAAGTGTTTGAACTTGTTCTCCCGCCGATTATCTCTGCACATGGAGAATCCACATAGAATGACACAGTAACGGCCAGTGTATGAAGCTGCGATCTGATCGCTTCACTGGCGATCTGTGTCAGAATTCACACTCCCCGATTCACCAATAGGGATGAGCCGAACACCCCCCCGTTCGGCTTGCACCAGAACCCGCGAACGGACCTAAAGTCCGTGCGAGCTTTAGAACCCTATTAGTCATAATGGATGCGAACGTTCGAAATTAAAAGTGCTCATTTTAAAGGCTAATATGCATGTTAATGTCATAAAAAGTGTTTGGGGACCTGGGTCCTGCCCCAGGGGACATGTATCAATGCAAATTTTTTTTTAAAAACGGCCGTTTTTTCAGGAGCAGTGATTTTAATAATGCTTAAATTGAAACAATAAAAGTGTAATATTCCTTTAAATTTCGTACCTGGGGGGTGTCTATAGTATGCCTGTAAAGGGGCGCATGTTTCCCGTGTTTAGAACTGTCTCTGCGCAAAGTGTCATTTTTGAAAGTAAAAAAGCTATTTAAAATCACTCGCGGCTAATGTTAATTCACGGCTCCCGTAACACAGAGAACAGTGATTCATTGAAACTCATTCATAAAAAAAAGTCATTGATAAAAAATAAAAAAAATGGAAAAAAAAAAGCGTAGGGGTCCCCCCAAATTCAATAACCAGGCCCTTCAGGTCTGGGATGGATATTAAGGGGGATCCCAGCCAAAAAAAAAAAAAAAAAATGGCGTAGGGTCCCCCTCAAAATCCATACCAGACCCTTGAGGTCTGGTATGGATTTTAAGGGGAACCCTAGCCAAAAAAAATGGTGTGGGGTCCCCCTCAAAATCCATACCAGACCCTTATCCGAGCACGCAACCTGGCAGGCCGCAGGAAAAGAGGGGGGGACGAGAGCGGCCCCCCCTCTCGCCTGAACCGTACCAGGCCACATGCCCTCAACATTGGGAGGATGCTTTGGGGGTCTAAGACCCCTAAAGCACCTTGTCCCCATGTTGATGAGGACAAGGGCCTCTTCCCCACAACCCTGGCCGGTGGTTGTGGGGGTCTGCGGGCGGGGGGCTTATCGGAATCTGGAAGCCCCCTTTAACAAGGGGACCCCCAGATCCCGGCCCCCCCCCTGTGTGAAATGGTAAGGGGGTACAAAAGTACCCCTACCATTTCACCAAAAAAGTGGCAAAAATGGTAAAAATGACAGGAGACAGTCTTTGACAATTCCTTTATTAAAATCTTCTTTCTTCATCCTTCGGATTCTTCATCTTCTCCTTCCTTCATCTTCTTCCATCTTCTTCTTCCATTTTCTTCTTCCTCCGATCCGCTTCTTCTTGCGCTGGTCTTCTCGTCCTTCTCGTCCGGCATCTTCTTCCGTCGGCGTCGGTGTCGGTGTCTTCTTGGGCCGCTCCGCGCAATGGGAGGCTCCCGCTGTGTGAGGCTCCGCTCCATCTGACAGGTCTTTTAAAACGGAGGGCACCTGGTGACCCCGCCCCCCTCTGACGTCATGGGGAAAGCCATCATGGAATTCCCCATGACGTCCCTGTGCGTCAGAGGGGGCGGGGTCACCAGGTGCCCTCCATTATAAAAGACCTGTCAGACGGAGCGGAGCCTCACACAGCGGGAGCCTCCCATTGCACGGAGCGGCCCAAGAAGAGACAGAGACACCGACGCCGACGGAAGAAGATGCCGGACGAGAAGGACGAGAAGACCAGCGCAAGAAGAAGCGGATCGGAGGAAGAAGAAAATGGAAGAAGAAGATGGAAGAAGATGAAGGAAGGAGAAGATGAAGAAACCGAAGGATGAAGAAAGAAGAAAGAAGATTTTAATAAAGGAATTGTCAAAGACTGTCTCCTGTCATTTTTACCATTTTTGCCACTTTTTTGGTGAAATGGTAGGGGTACTTTTGTACCCCCTTACCATTTCACACAGGGGGGGGGCCGGGATCTGGGGGTCCCCTTGTTAAAGGGGGCTTCCAGATTCCGATAAGCCCCCCGCCCGCAGACCCCCACAACCACCGGCCAGGGTTGTGGGGAAGAGGCTCTTGTCCTCATCAACATGGGGACAAGGTGCTTTAGGGGTCTTAGACCCCCAAAGCATCCTCCCAATGTTGAGGGCATGTGGCCTGGTACGGTTCAGGCGAGAGGGGGGCCGCTCTCGTCCCCCCCTCTTTTCCTGCGGCCTGCCAGGTTGCGTGCTCGGATAAGGGTCTGGTATGGATTTTGAGGGGGGACCCCACGCCATTTTTTTTGGCTAGGGTTCCCCTTAAAATCCATACCAGACCTCAAGGGTCTGGTATGGATTTTGAGGGGGACCCTACGCCATTTGTTTTAACAGCATGCACACACATATCCCCAGAAATAAAGCACATATTGTTGTCAGCAGTCAGCAGCACACTGACACGCTGACACTGTCTGAAACATAATATGCGAGGCCGCCGGCGCGGCGGCCTCTTATACCGTGGGGCGTGTACTAAAGCCCTGAGCTATAATTGGCTACAGGCATCCTGCCTGTAGCCAATTATGGCTCTCCTCGCTGCCGGCGCTGTGATTGGCCAAGCATGGGGGTCACAGTGCATGCTTGGCCAATCATCAGCCAGCATTGCACTGCGCGGGCCGCAATGCATTGCGGGGCCGCTCGCATCACACGAATTTGATGCGAGGGCCCCAATAGTTCTGGGCTCGCCGAGCGAGCGAACACCCGGTGCTCGATTCGAACATGGGTTCGAATCGAACACCGGGCTCATCCTTATTCACCAACTCAGAGGTGGTGAAGCGGGGAGTGAAGAGAGAATCCCGGTAGATCTGAGGAGGAAAGAGGAAGATTATTAACTTCCTTATGCCTCGTTCAGACCCCCCAACACTGTAACCATGTCCCCCTGTCATATGCATGTGTATACATATATATATATATATAATGTGTATATGTATATATATATAATGTGTGTGTATATACATGTATATATAATGTGTGTGTGTATACATGTATATATAATGTAGGGGAGACTCTTTATTTTATTAACATTAATCACACTGTCTGTCCGTGTATTGAGCTGTGATAATTTATCACTGCTTAATAAATGGACATCTCAGTGTTTCAGTGAATTTCTGGTACTGTAATCTCCTAAAGTCTCACGAGATTCCAGTATCAGGGGCCGTTCTCCACTGTTTGAAGCTTTGTAGATCACTCCACTCCTCCAAGGGTGAAGCGATCTACTCCGCTTCATAAACTGACACACAGAGGAGAAAGATCTCCTCTGTGAATGCTGGAGAATGAAGCAGTGAATAGATTTCACTGCTTCATAAAAGGACACCTAAATATTAACAGTACCCTGTCAGACAGAATAGAGATTCTGCTCCCTGTCTCCACTGCTTTTCATCTTTTCATTGGAACCCTTCATCAGAACAGTCAACAGAGATTGTTCAGTGAATGGCATCTCCCTCCTCAATAGGGTGTACAAGACGGCAGCTTATGCGGATGACCTTTTATTCTTTGTGACAAAACCACACATCACACTACCCAATCTCATGAAAGCCTTAGCCTATTATGGATTTGTCTTCAATCTCAGGATAAATCTATCTAAGTCTGAGGCTATGAATATCAATTTATCTGCAGCAAACCTTGCTAGGACACAAGAAAACTGCCCCTTCAAATGGGAGGGAACAGCACTTAAATATCTGGGAGTATGGCTGACCCCTAGGCTGTCCCTGATGTACGATTCAAATTTCCCGCCACTACTCCAGACGATTGAAAAAGATTTAAAAATATGTAGCGCAGGTTATTTTTCCTGGTTTGGGAGGGCTGCCATTCTGAAGATGGTCATCCTACCCAGGTTGTTATACCTGCTACGCGCACTACCGGTTAAAATGACCCAAAGTTTTTTTTAAAAACTACACTCAATCCTCCTGAAATTCTTGTGGTCACACAAAAGACCTAAGGAAATGGGGGGGGGGGGGGGGAGGGTGGGGTGGGACTCCCTGACTTTAAGAAGTATTATCTAGCCTCACACCTAACGAGAATAGTGGACTGGCACTGCCACAGGGACACTAAATAGAAAGAGAAGGAGGGCGCACTGACCTTGTGCATTACCAAAGGTAAAATGGATTTAAATAGTAAAAACAAGAGTGATACTCACAAAAAAAAACGTTCAAGAAAAGACTTAACAGTGCTCCCAACAATTGGGAACCGTGTCTCTAGGCACCTGCAACCTTGACCGGATGTTAAGAGGAACCAGATGGCATCGCAAACGGCTTGCGCGTTACAAGGGAGTAACCTCTTCATCAGAGCCACAGCAATAGCAGGTTGCAGGTGTCCAGAGACACGGTTCCAAATTGTTGGAGCACTGTTAAGTCTTTTTTTAATGGTTTGTTTTTGAGTATCACTCTTGTTTTTACAATTTAAATAAATGTTATCTTTGGTAATGCACAATGTTGGTGCACCCTCCTTCTCTTTCTATATGTTCCAGTTTTAAGGATACCCATTGTTCTGAGGAGGGCATTTCATATTCTATCCGAAGGGTTGGCTACAGCACTTACACGTTGACTAAGCTCCCGAGCGCAGGAGATTGTGTTGTGTTGTTACGAGGACACTAAAGATTGGGTGTCCTTAGAGACTGGTCTGAGCCCCTTCCCACTACTCTTTTCACCACGGACTCTGATACAAACAGTTTTTACAACAACACCCACTGACGAGGGCCACACTCATTGCTTGCAGAGAAGCTGCAAAACATCCCTAAGTGACCTCCTCACTTAGCCTCTTAACACCGACAAACGACAAACCAGGGTTCCCCCCTGGGATCAAGAACCGCTCACTCTGCCGCCAGTCTACAAACAAGCCCAACTCAAGCCCAACTCAAGGAAAACTCAAGGATTATGTGGCACTGAAAAGGGACAGTTGACTCCCTACTCTACCACTCTGGACATACTTCCAATTACGTAGCTACATGGGCAGAACAGCCAAACAAGGCAATTACACCAGACAGTTGTAGGAACTAGAACAGATCTGTGCTGATGGTAAACATGTGCAGAGGGTGACTTCCATGGCATACAGGTGGCTACAATATGCAAACCTTAATGCTGAGGATAGTTTCAGAAATCACTGGTCTAATGCACTTGGGTTGAACATAATGGACAATCAATGGAAAAAGGCTTGCATTCTCACACATAAGTGCTCAATTAGCACTAAGACACAGGAAACGTCTTAAAAATTACTGACTGACTGTTATGCCACCCCATCAAAACTCCACGTGTGGAATGCTCAGACAACAAGCACATGCTGGAGATGTGGGAACGATACAGGCACCCTTGTACACATTTGGTGGCACTGTCCCCCCCGGCCTCATTTTGGCATCAGGTTAGAGAGCAGATTCCACAAAACTTGGTCACCTTGGTTTGAATTCCGATACTCTGATGGTTACAAGGAACTGAAAGCAGGCATATAACTTATACTAATAACCTCACAGTTGATGAGCAGATAGGCTAAAGTACATCCGATAGCACTCCAGCCAGCCCTCCGCTATCATTACAAGGGCACTAAGCAATACCGAGTCGGACACAACTGAAACTCACATATGCTACCTTTTGGTACCGACCCAAACCCTCCTCCTTCTAACCTTTCATCTCTATATTTCCTCACTCCTGATTAGTATTTGCTTTTTAGTCTTTTGTATAGACCATCTTAAGAGTAACGAAAAGAGTACTTCCGAAAATGGACAAAACTGTATAGATTGTGATTGACTTAACTATAAGCTCCCCCGGATAACAGGTATAATTGAGATTACATTCCAATGTGTTGCTGTGGTATAATCTCACTTTCCCACTTGAGATACTTTATATGCGATACCATTACCACTAAGTACAATATGTAATTGATATGCCATTTTACTCTTTTATGTGATTTCTATATATGAATGCACACACTCTGTATCAATGTTGAACTTAAATGAACTTTGAATGTTTAAAAAAAATAAAAATAAATTGCAGCTACGACCACATATATCCCCTTGATGAAGCCACGTGGTGTAACGCGTAGGAGAATGGCTGGATGACGTCACAATCCAAGCACATCGGGGTACCTCGGTAAACACTACCTCAGAAGGATACAGCACTGGATTTTGGATGTTATATATGTGAGCTACAGTTTGGTGTGCTGCATGCACCTATTTTATGTGAGTGTATTACCCATTTTTATGAATAAATGTATGTTATTTTTATTTATTTTTTATAAATGTATGGCTTTAAGCACTATGCGCAGTGGTTTCTCTTTTTACATACATATGGTTGAATGGAGTCACCATCAGAAGTATCAGCATGAAGTGAAGCTAACCAGTCATACCATAACCCTAGGAATGGAAAAATCTATCTTAGTCCCCAAAGATGGGACACAAGAGTATTGTGACCCTTTTTTTAGGTGTAAGGTCTTTAGCCTAAAGCCCCATACACACGGTCGGACAATCCGCGGACCAGGTCCGTCGGACCATGTCCGTCATACTTTGTCCGATGTTGGTTTTGCGTACACACGGTCGGACAAAGTTGTCGGAAAATCCGATCATTCTGAACGTGGTGACGTTTGTTGCCTACGACGGGACTACGTAGAGGCTAGTAGCCAATAGCTTTGGTCTTGTAATGTGATCTGAGCATGCGTAGCACTTTGTCCGGTCGGACAACCGTACACACGATCGGATTTGGTGTGATCGGACCGGGTTGACGGCAAATCTTTCCAGCAGGAGATAAGACTTTGTCCGACGGACAAACCGACGAACACTGTCCGATGGTGCATACACACGGTCTGATTTTTCAACAACCTTGTCCGATCGGACCAAATTGATGAAAAAGTCCGACCGTGTGTATGGGGCTTAAGATGAGAGTCAATCCAGTGAAGGGTGCACATGTTGCATGCACTTTTCTGCACGAAGTGGTGAACAAATATTGCAAGTTAAACACTTGAGATTGAAAAACTTTTGTGTATAGTATTCAATGGCACAGGCTTTTATTGGATTGATGGGACTTTTATGGACTATTGAGTATATTTTGGCACTGTTTTGGCTTGGTTTTATTTGGATTTTCATTTTATTTTTTTTCTTGTTTTTTTATTCTTTTTCATTGTCATTGTTATAATATGATTACCACGGGTTGTGTAGTGTGACACTAATAGGATATATTAGCACATATATCAGAATGTGGTGGGTGTGAGCAATACACTAATACCATAATAAATAGCAGCTCACAAGATTACATTAATATTACGATAATTTTATTGTCCAAGGTCTCTGCTTTTAGAAAACATATAATGTTTTTAGGGTTTTAACTAATCTTCAGGACTAAAATGTACAGAAAAATGCAAAAACAGCTCAGGCAAAAGGATAAACCCACAATATTTTAATTGTTTTTATCTATGCATAGAGGTGAGGCCTGATGCTTACAACCATAGGAGCCCCTATATTATTGCTTGCCCACCTGAGATGCACCACACGCATTGTGAGCTTTCTTCTTTCTAAACCCCCCTCCTGTCCAGACCAATTTTCAGCTTTCAGCGCTGAATGACAATTGCACAGTCATACAACACTGTACCCAAATTACATTTTTATCATTTTTTCCCCACAAATAGAGCTTTCTTTTGGTGGTATTTAATCACCTCTGTGGTTTTTATTTTTTGTTAAAAAAAATGTAAAAAGACCAAATTTAAAAAAAATAAAAAATTTAAAACAGGTAATTTTTCTCCTTCATTGATGTACGCTGATGAGGCGGCACTGATAAGCACCGATAGGTGGCAGTGATGGGCACTGATGGGTGGCAGTGATGGGCACTGATGGGTGGCAATAATGGGCACTGATCAGTTACACTGATAGGCATTACTGCTAGGTGGCACTGATTGGCACCACTGGTGGACATTGATAGATGGCACATGTGGGCATTGATAGATCGCACTTGTGGGAATTGATAGGTGGCACTCATGGGCATTAATAGGTGGCACTGGTGGGCACTGTGGGCACTGTCAGGTGGCAATGGCAGGTGGCACAGATGAGGCATTATTGCCTCTTCCTCTTCGGGACCGATGTCCCTTGCATATGAGCTGGTGATCGGCTTTTTTTTCTCCTCAAGCTTTTGTTTACATCATGTGATCAGCTGTCATTGGCTGACAGCTGATCACATGGTAAGGGGCCGGGACCAGCCCCTTACTCAGATCGGTGATCACCCGAGTCTCTGTGACTCAGTGATCACAGCGCGCTCATATGACGGCCTCCTGCAATAAAACATAAAGCGGTATTACACTATATCCTGCCTTCTGTGGCTCTTTGTTGGGGAGCTATTTCGCAGACCTACTTGATGCAAGATTGATACATGCAGTGGAGAGATGTTATAAGGTGAAGACACCTACATTTATATACCTGCAAAGTGGATTGGGATCCAGCTTCCTCCATATATGATTGCTTGATTGGAATGGGATGCACAAAAGAGCTACAGCATTGAATGAAGGAGTCCTTCCCATTAGTCATGCTTTGAGGTCACTTTGTGGCCAAGGTGATCTGGTGAGTGCATTTTGTTATCACTTCGGGTTAAGCACTTTTAGCAAGTTTACTGAAGTATGTGTGCACTTTATTTTCACGGTGTTGGAGCATACACAAGAAGATTTGTTCACATATGATTATTATGGACATTTTTGATGGTTTATTTTATTGTGCACTTTACTAATTAGATATATATTGTATATTATTAATTTGATATTTGCTTTTTGTATTGTTTCCTTTGCGCCCTTTATATATATTTTTGAAATACTATTAGTTTTCTACTAATTTTAGCTGCAGCATTGGTATTTAATCAACACATAGTTTTTTTGTATTGTGGCGCTGAGACCCAACATTTTCCCCCTCAAAAAATATCATTGCATACCTAGTAATGGAGCCAGAATGGAAGGAACCTTGAAAAAAAAAGCTTTGAAATGCTCTTTGATTTATAGCAGACACCCTGCTATGAAGAGGAAGGATAAATTAGATTTTCTGCTTGTTTGTTGGCAGTAAATATTATTGTGTATTTTGGATAGTATAGTTAAAAACCCTTCACAGGAACAGACTGAACACTGTAATCACGGCCCTGGTCCACCCAGACCAAACGGGCTTCATGCCAGGAAGGGGGACAGACATTAATCTCCGAAGGCTTTTTACACATATAGACAGGGCGAACGCGGAGGGTGAGGGTCTGGTGGCCTCACTGGATGCCGAAAAGGCCTTCGACTCAGTGGAATGGAAATACTTGTGGGCGGTCCTGTCTAGGTTTGGATTTGGTGAGAAATTCATCTCCTGGATCCGGATGCTGTACAGGGACCCCCAAGCGAGAGTCTACACCAATGCCTGCCTGTCAGAATCATTTCCACTGGGTCGGGGCACGAGGCAGGGCTGCCCCCTGTCTCCCGTCCTGTTCGCTTTGGCTATAGAGCCCTTGGCTGCACTGATTAGGGCAGACGAGGAGGTCAAGGGCATACAAATAGGAGGCATACACGAAAAGATCTCACTGTATGCGGATGACGCTCTTCTCTACCTGGCTGACTCCTCTGCCTCCCTCAGAAGAGTACTGCACCTATTTAATCACTTTAGCAACTTCTCGGGTATTAGGATCAACTGGGACAAGTCCGAGCTCTTCTCCCTCTGTCCCCAGACCGCACCCCCGGTTTCGCTGACTCAACTCAGATGGGTAGACGAAATTACATACCTAGGGATTAAAGTGACAGCGGATCTAAGGCAATACATGGCCCGCAACCTCCAACCCCTGATGCAACAAACTACGGCCAGATGTGCAGCCTGGCGCTCGCTCCCATTATCTCCTGTTGGCAGGGTCAACCTTTTGAAAATGGTGCTTCTACCGAAGTTCCTTTACTTTTTTAGAAATACCCCGAGCCACATCCCCAAGGCCTTTATTGTAAGGTTGGAGGGTCTGCTGGGGAACTTTGTCTGGGCTGGGAGACCCTCGAGGGTGGCGAAACAGCTACTCTACCTCCCCCTCTCGGGCGGTGGGCTGGCTCTCCCGAATTTTCAAATATATTATTGGGCTGCTGTACTGGTAACGGTCAGGTGGTGGTTCTCCCAGCCCAGGCAGAACCCAGCGGTTAGATTGGAGGCTGCTATCTTGGGCTCCTACGCCGCACTTAGTAACCTACCATTTAGAGGTAAACGAGCAGACCCTGCTGTCACTACCCCCATGAAGACCACCATACAGGCGTGGCAGGACGCCAGGAGGGTGTACCGTAAGCCCTACCATGAATCCCCAAACACACCTTTATGGGGGAACCCCCTGCTGCCTCACTTTCACTCACTACCAAACCCCTCGGAATGGGCAGGGAAGGGAATACTTACCTTGAAACATATAACCAAACGTGGTACGATAGCCTCCTTCCAGGATCTGAGGTCCTCGCACGCGCTTCCGCGGGCCTGGACCTTTAGATACTGGCAGCTTCGACACGCCTACAAATCGCAGTTTCCCAGACCTATAACACTGGAAATGGACTCGACTGAACGTCTCCTGACCTCTAGCACCATGGGCCGACCCTTGTCCTCCCTCTACCTATACCTGACAGTGGCTCATGATGCCAAGCTGACCAAATCATTTGATAAATGGAAGGATGACTTACCTATCCTGGACGATGAAATATGGGAAGAACGCGTTCCCACTTACATCCCGACTATGATAGCCTCACGTGATAGGTTTATACAATTAAAGTTCCTACATAGGGCTTATTACACTCCGCAAAGGCTGGCCAGGATATTCCCACAGCGTGATCCGCTTTGTCCCAGGTGCGGGCAGGAGGTGGGCTCATTTCTTTACATGGTCTGGTCTTGCCCCAAACTCCTTCCCTTCTGGACCCAGGTGGCCGACGACCTCACGGGAATGTCGGGCACCAGGATACCCCGAGATCCCCTGACCTTCCTCCTTAGTTACTTGGAGGAGATCCAGGGTGATAGATATACCAAGTTGTTTCTTATGTTCTCTATCTTCTATGCTAGACGGGAGATCCTCCTGAAGTGGAAATCAACTGACCCCCCAACACATGAATCCTGGTGCCGCTCCATTAATGCTGTGCTCCCCCTATATAGGCTCACCTACGAAAGTAGACAGTGCCCGGTAAAGTTTGACAAAATATGGGCTAGGTGGATCGATGCTCATGACTGAGAGACTTATACTTGCTCCCTATCACCTCCCCTGGAGATGTGGACAGCCGCCCCCCTTACCTGAACTATTGGATCCTGATTCATACCCCCCCCCCCCCCCCCCCCCCCCCCCCCAGGACCAACGACCCACCAAGACATTCAGGTACAGATCCAATGGGGTGTTAGCTCGAACTAAATACTGAATACAACGATTGGTAATAGTAAAGGTGACTTGCATGTGAGCTGGAAACCTGCTTTGTTATGCTGTAATGTGTACAATCCTCATGATTTCAGTGCTTGTTATTGTATGATCCTGTTTCTTTTTCTGGTGTGATATATCTGTAAACCTGTTTTGTTTTCAATAAAACATCTCTGTTAAAAAAAAAAAAACCCTTCACAGACTGGTTCATTACTCATAAAATCTAATTCATATAATTAAATTTAAACAAATTTCAGTAGTACATGGTTAAGACTCTTTTAAGTGAACCAAACCGCGCTGTCTATGATGTGAATAATAGCTGCCAGCACAACATTTAAATAGTGAAACAAAATAAAAAATGGATGGTGTGCAGTGCTGAGGTGAAGGGTTTAACTATCAAATAAGTGATAATAATAATATAATATATACAAATATTGCATATAAATATTACCAAAGTAAACGCATATGAATAGTATTGCCAAAATAAACGCAGTGTGTGCTGCGGAATGCAATAAATAATGATGTGAACCAAAATAATATATATAACAAAAGATTGGTATAACTCAAATACACAAACTAATAGTGATACACAAATTGTGAAGTAAATAATGATTAATCAGTGACAAAGTCCACTTGTCTGCAGGTATCCACGCCCATACGGAAAGAGGCTTACCGGATACAGTTGACTCAATTTGGCTTATACCGAGTGAGTCTGACAGGCTTGTGGGTGTAAACACACCTTGGGGGATAGATAACGGCTCAGGCTGCTGGCATGTATCGACTGGCAAGGATACGTCTTTACACAGGCATATGGATGTCGACCATACAGTGAACTGACATGTTATTATTCATCCGAACATAGGTAAAAGAAGAAAGAAGAAAAGATAGGGCCCATAGTGTGATACTGTTTGAGTAGAAAACAATTTATTGAAAGTATAAAAAATGGTCACTCACATGATGGATGACAATAAAAGCATGTAGTAAAATTGCTGGCAACGCAGTGGCATCAGCAAAAGCTCTTCCCGACGCGTTTCCTCCTAAATAGGCATCTTCAGGGGGAAATATATGTGTGCAATATTTATACATGGTTAAAACTCTTTCCTGGGACTCTCCCTCCTCATTGGCTGAGACAGCAGTGGGCGCTATTGGCTCCCACTGCTGTCAATCGAAGTCAGTGAGCAAATGAGGAGAGAGAAGGGGTGGAGCCAAGCCGGGGCTCCGTGTCTAAATGGACACACAGAGCAGCGGCTTGGCTCAGGTGCCCCTATGGCAAGCTGCTTGCTATGGGGGCCCTCGGCAGGAAGGAGGGGCCAGGAGTGCCAGCGGGGGACCTGAGAAGAGGAGGATCTGGGCTGCTCTGTGCAAAACCACTTCTAACATGTTTGTTATTTTAAAACAAAAAAAACAAGACTTGAATATCATTTTAAGGCTCCATGCACACTAGTGTTTTTTAAGCTCCGAGAAGCTGTTATTATCATTTTTTTCTGCTCCTAGAAGCTAAATAGTGTTATCCTATGTGTCCATGTACACTGCATTAGGCTGAATTAAAAAAATGTTTTTAGAGTTTTTTAAAGCGGCTTTCCAGCAGAAAAAAATGCTTTAAACGCTCCTAAACCCTTTTAAATGCTACTAAAACGCTCCTAGCAGCTTTTTTTTTTTTCATGTACTGTAAAACTGCTAAAAAAATGCTAATGTTCCTAAAAGCTTCTGAAAGCTACTAAATGCTACTACAAGCCAGCACAAAAACGCAATTTATCAGCATTTTTCATCCAGCATTTTCTAGGATTTTTTGAGCTTATAAAAAATGCTAGTGTGCATGGAACCTAAGTGCTAAGTATAGTCTTGCCAAAACCAATCTAGGCATACTTCTCTTTAAGTACACTCACTTTACATACACTCACGAGTACAGACATACCTGTGAGTGTATAAGAAGTACCTTGTAAGTACAGACATCCTGCTCTGCGCAGCTGCAGTATGGCCTGGAAGAGGCAGAGCTGCCTCCCGGAGTTGCCGCCAGTGAAGAGGCCACAAGTGAAGAGGCAAAGTTCCTGTAAGCGAGCCCAGAGTTGCCAGCCCAGTCATGCCCGCCAGGCCAGAGTTGTCTGACAGCCATGCTCGCCAGCCAGCCCAGAGTTACCCGCCAGCCAGCCCAGAGTTACCCGCCAGCCAGGAAAGAGTTGCCGGCCAGCTAGCCCAGACTTACTGCCTAAACGTAAGTGGATTACTGTACAGTACTATAAACTTCACTCCCAGACCCCCCACTACAGCCCATGGCCCTCCATTATAGGTCCTGATCCCCCTCACTACAGCCCCTGACCCCCCAGAAGTGAAAAAATGTATTGCTTCACTTTAATGTTTAAAACATCCATGCTTTAACAAACGTATGGGAGCACATACAGTTAGGTCCATACGTATTTGGACACAGGTACTTTTTCATACTTTTGGCTCTGCATGTCACCAGAATAAAATAAAAACAAAACAATCCAAATTAATTTGAAGTACAGATTTTCAGCTCTAGGCACAATTCACACTTGAGTGTAGCGTTTTTATTTTACCGCTGCGTTATTTTACGGCGTTTTGCCTTGATTTCGTGCAGGGCAGAAGGTCACCAATGTAAAAAGAAGAAAAACGCCCAAATCTGCCTTAAAAAAAGTTTCAGAACTTGTTTGAGCTTCAGGCGTTTTTGAGCTTCTGGCTTCAGGCATTTTGGAGTGGAGATGTGAAAACATCTCCATAGAGAATAATTGATTTTTTCCCCTCCAGCGTTTTGTAGCTGCAGGCTTCAAGCTACAAAACGCCCTAGTGTGAATAGGGTCTTAATTCAAGGGGATGAACATAAATATCAAGTACAAATTTTAGGAACTGCAACCATTTTTATACACAGCCCCCCCCCCCCCCCATTTTCAGGGGCTCAAATATAATTGGACACATTAAAGTGGTTGTAAACCCTTACAGACCACTTTGACCTACAGCTAAGCCTAGATTGAGGCTTACCTGTAGGTCCAAGAAATATCCCCTTAACCTACACGGTTAAGGAGATATTTTACAAACAAAGGGCACCGCTGTCTACAGCGCATGAGTGCCGTGGACAGCGGCGCAGGTGCACTGGGTGCACCGCAAGAGAAGGCAAACATGCCGTCACTTACGCATGCGCCGGAGTGACGTCATCGCTGCTCCGGCCACTCAAAGCGTCGGAGTAGCGATTCCCGGAAGGAAGATGGATGCTTCGTGCAACAGGGGACAGCGGTGACATCGCTGGCTCCAGTGTCAGGTAAGTGACACATAATGGCTACTATGCGATGCATAGTAGCCCATTATGCTTTACCTTTGCGGGGAAACAAAGAGGAAGTAAACCCATCAGGGTTTACTTCCTCTTTAATATACTTCTAAAAAAAAAAATCATTTTTATATATTTTGTTGAGAATCCCTTACTGGCAATGACTGCCTGAAGTCTGGAACCCATGGACATTACCAAAGACTGGGTTTTCTCCTTTCTAATGCTTTGCCAGGCTCTAACTGCAGCTGTCTTCTGTTGTTCTTTGTTTGTGGGTCTTTCTGCCTTTTGTTTTGCCTTCAGCAAGTGATGCATGCTCAATTGGGTTGAGATCAGGTGATTGACTCGGCCATTGCAGAATATTCCATTTCTTTTCCTTCAAAAGCTTCCGGGTTGCTCTTGCAGTGTGTTTTGGATCATAATCCATCTGTACAGTGAAGCGCCGTCCAATCAACTTTGCTGCATTTGGCTGAATCTTTGCTGACAGTATATCTCAAAACACTGCAGAATTCATCCAGCTGCTTCTGTCTTCTGTCACATCATCAATAAACACCAATGACCCAGTGCCACTGGGAGCCATGCATGCCATCACACTGCCTCCACAATGTTTTACAGATGATGTTGTGTGCTTTGGATGTGCTGTTTCAAGCCTTCTCCACGCTTTTTTCTTCCCCTCATTCTGGTACAGATTAATCTTAGTTTCATCCGTTCAAAGAATGCTTTTCTAGAACTGGTCTGGCTTTTTTAGATGTTTTTTGGCAAAGTCTAATCTGGCTTTTCTATTTTTCAGAATGATTTGCCCCTTGTGGTGAACCCTCTGTATTTGCTCTTGTGAAGTTTTCTCTTGATTGTAGACTTTGACAATGATACACCCACCTCCTGGAGAGTGTCCTTCACTTGCCTGGATGTTGTGAATGGGTTTTTCTTTACCACAGAGAGGATCCTGCGATCATCCACCACTGTTGTCTTCCATGGACGTCCAGGCCGTTATATGCTGCTGAGCTCACCTCTTCTTTCCTAAGAATATACCAAACTGTTGATTTGGCCACTCCTAATGTTCCCACTATCTCTCTGATGGATTTGTTTTGTTTTTTTAAGCCTTAAAGCCCCATACACACGGTCGGACAATCCGCGGACCAGGTCCGTCGGATCATGTCCGTCGTACTTTGTCCGATGTTGGTTTTGCGTACACACGGTCGGACAAAGTTGTCGAAAAATCCGATCATTCTGAACGTGGTGACGTTTGTTGCCTACGACGGGACTACGTAGAGGCTAGTAGCCAATAGCTTTGGTCTTGTAATGTGATCTGAGCATGCGTAGCACTTTGTCCGGTCGGACAACCGTACACACGATCGAATTTGGTGTGATCGGACCGGGTTGTCGGCAAATCTATCCAGCAGGAGATAAGACTTTGTCCGTCGGACAATTCGACGTACACTGTCCGATGGTGCATACACACGGTCGGATTTTTCGACAACATGGTCCGATCGGACAGAATCCATGAAAAAGTCCGACCGTGTGTATGGGGCTTTACAATGGCCTGTTTCACTTGCATGGACAGCTCCTTTGAACACATGATGTAGATTCACAGGAATAGATTCCAAATGCAAATACCACACTCCAGAATCAACTCCAGACCTTTTACCTGCTTAATTGATGAAGAAATAATGAAGGAGTAGCCCACACCTGACCATGAAACAGCTTTTGATTCAATTGTCCAATTACTTTTGGTCCCTTGAAATAGGGGGGTGGCTATTCTGAGCTGTAATTCAGAAACCCTTCCTCCGATGTGAATGCACATACCATTAAAATAAACTTGAGAGTGTGAACTTTCAGCGCATATTCATTATATAACTATAGCCTGAATATGTTTTGGTAAATACCTGAAAATACCTGAAAAAATCTAAAATTGTGTCCAAATATATATGGACCTAATTGTACATTCTGCACACTAAAATATTTCGTTTTGGAATTTCGTTTTCGTCCGAAAAATTAATTAATTTAGTTACTCCCAAAATTTGTTTTTATTTACCGTATTTGCCGGCGTATAAGACGACTGGGTGTATAAGACGACCCCCCTTTTTTTCCAGTGAAAACTTAGGTTTGGGGCTATACTCGCCATATAAGACTACCCCTCTTCCGAGGCAACACCATTTACAAAAAAACCATCAGAAAAAGAAAAAAAAACATCAGACTTGCATCAGAAAAAGGAAACTGGTGAACTACAAGACCCAGAGATCCCACAATTGGTAGGCAGCAACAATGAATCCTCTCCTCCAAAGCACCATAAATCATACCTGTATTTTAGGGGAGATCTGGAGCTGGATGTGCAGTACAGGATGCTTTGTTAATATGTAGAGCACCAAGTACACACAGTATATGATGCTGTGTTAGTACAGTAGCACCAGGTACACTTCAGAATACAGTGTGCAGACAGTGTGCATCGCTGAGCCAATCACGGCAGGTATTGTATTTTACTAATCTGCTGATGGATACAAAGCCTGCTAGGATTGGCAGAGGCTGTGACATCAGCCCGTGCTGCTCTGACTCATGTAGCCTTCTCGGATTGGCAGAGGTTGTTACCCAATCCAAGCAGGCTTAGCAGGCTCTGTATTCATCAGAGTGCATCGCCCGCCGGGATTGGCTGAGCGGTGCATACTGTATCCATATTACAATTTTACAGAGCGCTCCGGCGGACTGATATCCATCTGACGGCTTCTTCACCCGGCGTATAAGAGGGACCCCTGCTTTTTGGCTGTGTAATTTCGGTTATACGCCAGAAAATACAGTATTTTGTTTTTCGTAAAAAAATGCATTCGTCAGAAAATCCAAATTAAGGTTGAATCTGTCATTGAAGGCTTATGGTGTCTGTCGAATGTTCAAAGAAGATTCGACAGAGCAGCTAAACTGTACAACGCCGTATAGTTTAGCTGCTCCGTCGAATCTTCTTAGAACTTTTGACAGACACCATAAGCCAAAGATTCAACGTTTGTATGTTTTTCGCTGCTTTGTCGAATCTTTGTCGTTCATGTTGAATGTATATAGATCAAACAGAAAATCGACTGCTGATAGTGATCACTGATCAGACAGGTAACAAGATAGGGTATATAGAATCTATATAGAATCTCAATCTATAATATAGAATCTATAATAATAAATCCCCCCCCCCCCCCCCCCACAACACGGGCAGCCTCTAAGGCTATCACAACACTAGCAACACTAGTATCACTATCAAATTCACAACACTAACACAATAGCAGCAGATTATTATGAAAAAGTTAAGTTGAACTGTAGCTTGATTCACTATTGTTCTGCTGCTGTGCTTATGCTTAATTGCTAAATAATTCAGGTTCTCTGACAAACGGACCAGCTAAGATTGACTGTCTTATGAAATGATTCAGTGTGTGTGTCTCTCTCTGCTAGCAATTGTAAGTGAAAGTAAGTTGGCTGTACGTGTGTACTTAGTTTTAGCTATTTTACTGCTCCTCCTCTTTGGTTACAATCAGCCAATAACATTCATCATCATCATTATTTTTATTTTACTTCCCCCACCCAATTCCAGCAGCAATCTTTTCTCTCTATGTCGAATCTTTTCTCTCTATGTCGAATCTTTTCTCTCTATGTCGAATAATCTTGGACAAATAGAGTTAAGGTTAGACACATTCGACCACAGGTTCGATAGACACAGATTGTTATTGTCAGCGTCATGTCGAATCTCCTATCTATAACGAACTGTTGTCGCAACGAAAACGAAAATAAAGCATTTGCTTATGTCCGATCTTTCGTTTTTCGGATTCTGCACTTTCGTAAATATTTCGTATTTTTCGGATTTTACACACTCGGGGCTCCCACTGATTCTGCATTATGGTAAATTGAACTATTTCATTTTATATTACAATGTAATAATAGAAATAATGCAATAAAATCATCCTGACACCATAACAACCATGGTGCCGTGTTGATTAGTGCGCCAACACAGCCATTTTCCAGATAAATTGTCTGCAAAAAATCGTAATTTCTGGCAGTGCCCCTCCCGAGACTAGGCTCTGGATCCGCCCCTGGTACCCACACGTCGCTGCCTGCTTCGGGCACTTGCTCCTCCCGCCAACTCCCCTGTGATTGTACACAGCGGGAGTCTGTCAGCAGATCCCAGCCAATGAATGATTCATGGCCAGGACCTGCTGATCATCTGTGTCCAATCACAGCCCAGAGCTTTGTGTTGACGATCAAATCAAAGCTTTGTATCGAGGGAAAGATCGCTTTTTTTTCTTCCCCATGCAATGCAGGAAAATTAAGCAAATCGATCAGTAGTACAAAGCAACACATATTACACATTGTTAGGCACGCAGTTAATCCCTTGATTACTCCTAGATGTTAACCCCTTCCCAGCCAGTGTCACCTGACTTTGAAGTCACCCTGCATAGCACCCCTTCAGCACAGCTTGCACAGGACTCCTTTATCCACTTGCTTAATGGGCACTTAAACCCCCCTTCTGTCCAGACCAATTTTCAGCTTTCATTTCTGATACACTTTGAATGACAAGTGCGCGGTCATACAACACTGTACCCAAATGAAATTTTGTATAATTTTGTTCACTCAAATAGAGCTTTCTTTTGGTGGTATTTGATCACCTCTGCGGTTTTTATTTTTTGTTAAAATTTTTTGCAAACAGGTAATTTTTCTCCTTCATTGATGTATGCTGATGAGGTGGCAGTGATGGGCACCGATAGGTGGCAGTGATGGGCACTGATGGGTGGCAGTGATGGGCACTGATGGGTGGCAATAATGGGCACTGATCAGCACTGGTTGGTTACACTGATAGGCAAGCACTGCCAGGTGGCACTGATTGGTACCACTGGTGGGCATTGATAGGTGCCACTCATGGGCATTGATAGGTGGCCCTGGTGGGCACTGGCAGGTGGCAATGGTAGGTGGCACTGGCAGGGGGTACTGGTGGCACAGATGAGGCAGAAGTGCCTCTTTCTCTTCGGGACCGATGTCCCTTGCAGATAAGCCAGAGGAGAAAAAAAAAACGATTACCGAGCTTTTGTTTAGATCAAGTAATCAGCTGTCATTGGCTGACAGCTGATCACGTGGTAAGGGGCCGGGTCCGGCCCCTTACTCGGATCTGTGATCACCCGAGTCCTGGTGACTCTGTGATCACAGCGCACACCACGCAGGCCCTGCAGGGGGTGCGCGGGGTGCGTGCAAAGGGGAGGACGTCATATGACGGCCACCCGGAAATTCAGGTCTGCGCTGTGGCCGTCATTCGGCTATAGCGCAGACGGCAAGAGGTTAATAGAAGTCAATGCAAGCTGCTCTGAAGTCCCCCCCCAAGTAGTGCAGGAACCTTTTTCTAAGTCGGAGCAACTTGAGTCGCCCCGATTAGAACAGTTTCATTGCACTGAATAGAGCGTGACTTGTCAAAAAAATTTTTTAACTTACCAGAAATGGCTGTCGCTAGGCAGATCGTCCTAATCTGCCTCTTCCTATTCCACGGTGATCTTCAGTCTTCTCCTCCTCGTGTCATCTTCTAGTGAATGGGGCGCCGTGTGTTCTGGGAACTGTGTGTGTCCCACAACACAGCGCGCCCCATTCACAAAGCACTGCGCGACTCACGCATGAGCAGTAGGAAACGAGCAGTGAAGCCGCAGGGCACCACTGCCTGTTTCCCTTAGTTGGAATGGCGGCTTCGGGACCCGAGAGCCAAGGGATGCTCGGACAACATCGCGGGCACCCAGCGCAGGTAAGTGTGCTTATTAAAAGTCAGCAGCTACAGTGTTTGTATCTGCTGACTTTTAAAAAAAAATTCCCGGCTGGCCCTCCCATTTAAGTCGCTGATCACCACCAATACTAGTATAAAAAAAAAATCTGTTTATATCCCATCGTCTGTAGATGCTGTAGCTTTCACACAAACCAATTAATATAACTTATTAATAGACTTATTGGGATTTTTTTTCTTCTTTTTACCAAAGCCATGCAACAGAATACATTTTTGCCTAAATATATAAAGATTTTTTATTTTATGTTTTAAAGCAGAAAGTAAAATATTTTATTTTTTTAATTTCCAGACTTTTTTTCGTTCATATCATAAAAACTAAAAAACCCATTGGCGTGCAAACCCCACCAAAAGATACCTATATTTGTGCAGGTAAAAAAGTGATATAAATTTATTTTGGGTAGTGTTGCATGACCATGCAATTACCAGTTAAAGTACTGCATTTCTATATAGCAAAAAATGGTCTGGTCATGAAGGGGGTTAAAGTGGTTGTAAACCCTTACAAACCACTTTGACCTACAGGTAAGCCTAGATTAAGGCTTACCTGTAGGTCCAATAAATATCTCCTAAACCTACATGGTTTAGGAGATATTTAGAAAAAATCAGGCATCGCTGTCTACGGCGCATGCCGAGTTCACGGCGATATGCCGCTTTCGTGCGCATGCGCGGGAGTGACGTCATCGCCGCTCCAGCGAATGACAGCGATGGAGCAGCGAGACCCGGAAGTCACTCCGGGCTTGATGGAGTCGCAGAAGGTCGTGGATGAGGGTCGCTTCGGGGGCTTCGTTCTCAGGTAAGTCATTCATAACGAGCTAGTATGCTATGCATACTAGCTCATTATGCCTTTGCCTTGCAGGTTCCGTTTTTTTTTTTTTTTTTTTGAGGAGGCTTTACTTCCTCTTTAAGAGTTAACCACTCCAGCCAGTTAATATGGGGATCACAGACACTACCATCATTGCTGGAGACTATTACATAAGCTAGCACCATTGCTAGGGATTATTGTTGCAAAAACTGATGCAAATGCTGTGGGTTATTATTGCATATTAAATTATCAAATTAAACCTACTTTAACCACTTTAGCCCCAGAAGATTTTCCCCCTTAATGACCAGGCCGTTTTTTGCAATACGGCACTGCATTGCTTTAACTGACAATTGCATGATTGTGCTGTGCTAACAAAATTGACATCCTTTTTTCCCACAAATAGAGCTTTCTTTTGGTGGTATTTGATCACCTCTGCGGTTTTTAAAGAAAAAAAGACAATTTTGAAAAAAATATATATACATTTTTTTTTTTTTTTCTATAATAAATATCCCTAAAAAATAAATTTCTTCATCAGTTTAGGCCAATATGTATTCTTCTACATATTTTTGGTAAAACAAATCGCAATAAGCATTTATTGATTGGTTTGCACAAAAGTAATAGCGTCTACAAAATACATTTAAGGCATTTTTGTTTAAAAAAAATAGTTTTTACTAGTAAATGGGGATGATCAGCAATTTTTAGCGGGACTGTGACATTCCGAAAGATTGGACAATTTTGATACTTTTTTGGGACCAGTGACATTTATACAGTGATCAGTGCTATAAAAATGCACTGATTACTGCATAAATGACACTGTCAGGGAAGGGGTTAACACTAGTGGTGATCAAGAGGTTAAATGTGTTCCCTGGGAGTTGTTTCTAACTGTGGGGGGAGGGGACTGACTGGGAGTACAGAGAGATCGCTGTTCCTTAGCACTAGGAACAGATGATCTCTTTCTACTCCCCTGTCAGAACGGGATCTGTTTGTTTATTTTGACAGATCCCCATTCTGGCTCTCTGTGGAGCAATCACGGGTGGCCAGAGGACATCGAAGCCACCGGCTATGCGCACCAGCTCCTCCGCCGTGCAGCGGGCGCCCCTGCTATAGCTGTTAAAGGGACCGATGTACAGCTACGGCGATTTGCGGGAACGAGCCAACATGCCGGAGTATAATGATGGCGGCTGATTGGCAATCGGTTAATTTGTATTATTTTAAGTATTTTCTTGTTTTTAATCTCTTTCTTTACGGGGGGCGCAGCTTTCCACCTTCACCCTGGGCACCGGATGACCTTGTCCTGGCACTGCTTTCATAAATTAGGTGTGGGCCATGTCAAAGAGGCCTTATTTGCTAGAATTTAACATTACTGCTTTATTGAATTCCCCTACACAGTACAGTGGAACCTTGGAATACGAGCATAATCCGTTCCAGGAGAATACTTGTAAACCAAAGCACTTGCATATCAAAGCGAATTTCCCCATAGAAGTCAATGGAAACAAAGTTAATTAGTTCCGCATTGATTTCTATTGCATGCAATACTGCATGTGGCCAGAGGTGGGAGGCCCTGGAGAGCCTCGGAAATATTCGGGGACAGCTCAGCTGAACTTGAAAAGCCTCGGAAAGGCTCGGAAACACTCGGGAACAGAGTATTTCCGAGTGTTTACGAGTATTTCCGAGTGATCCTGAGTATTTCCGAGTGGCTCCGAACCGTTCCAAGTGTCACCGGCGCCCCCGCACCTCTGGCCAAATGCGGTACTGCGCACCCCATTAGCTTGAATTCTGCTTGTTTTGCAAGACAACACTCGCAAACCGAGTCAGAATTTAAAAAAAAGTTGCTCTTCTTTCAAAACACTCATTAACCACGTTACTCGTAAACCAAGGTTCCACTGTATGTGAATCGTTACTAATTTCCATTTAAAAAGTTACTTGTACTCCATATCAAAAGCAAAAGGGTGACAAGGTAACACAATTCAGTGACAGACACAGAGCATTGTCACCCTTTACAAGTAAGTGCTTGAACAAGAACTTTCATGGCAGGTGCAACATGTATGATTTTGATGAATGATGCAAATGTAAAAATACTGAACATTACTTTTGCAATTATTTAATGCGTTAAAACATATATACGAGATTTCAGTCATAGGGTATACATCAGTAGCGGCTCGTGCATTGGGGGCGCACGGGCGCCACCCCCCTATCCCTGCTGCCGCCCCTCTATCTATGTGCCCGGCCCCTTTCAGGACGCCAGACTCATGGACTCCTATGGCGGGGGTGTTTTATTTTAAGCAGCTGAATAGAGCCAGAGGCTCTAATATGCTTCAAAAAAGGGTGGGCTCGGGGCACTGAGAATGCGCCCTGATCCCACCCAATTGCATGACCATAGTGAATTAATTTTCGCTATTTTCACGCTACAGTGCCTCCCCGCCAATCAGGAGGCAGATCAGTGAGACCTGTTTCCGATTGGCAAAAGCGCCTGGAGATCCTTTTGGATGCCCAGCGTTTTGGCGGAAGAGGAGACACCGAGAGTGGAGGAAGCATGAGGAGCGGACTCCTCCGCCGCCACCGCTGCTGCCTGCTGCCTGCTGCCTGCACTGGAGGAGATCCACAGCCCTGCAAGTGCCATACCTCCCGCATGGTGCTGTGTGTGCTTTTAGTGCCAGGAGCCGCGAGTCCGGTGGGGTGTTGTCAGAGCCGCCAGCCACGGAGGGGGAAGGGGTGGTTGTGCTGTCAGAGCCGCAAGTGGGGGGAGAAAGGGGTGTGAGTGCTATATACTAAATGCTGACCTATATATATATATATATATATATATATATACACACCCTATCTGTAATGCTGATCTATATACCCAAGGCTGACCTATCTACCCAATTTGTAATGCTGAATTATATACCCAATGCTGACCTATACACCCTATCTGTAATGCTGACCTATATACTCAATGCTGACCTATATACCATATTTGTAATGATGATCTATATACCCAATGCTGACCTATGTATCCTATCTGTAATGCTGACCTATATAATGGGTGGGACTTATGAGAAGTGGGAGAGGTCAAAAAGGAAGGGCATGGTCTGCCCCCCCCCCCCCCCCATACTAAAATTTCAGCCGCCACTGGTATACATTCATTTATTATCCCCATTGCTTGCAAATCCAGTAAAAGGCATTGCAATCTGGAATGTCATCGATCCACCTAACTTAGAAGTGTAAGCAGTCAGACCGATACTAAACAAAATAAATTCTCCTGTGCCCAGGAAACAACAAGCAAGATTCCTCATTTGAACTCATAAAAGCAGGGTATGTGTTGTTACTTACAACAGGTGGAATCATTACACCATTTTCTAAACTAATACCTTTATAGGATCCTTTTAAAAAAATATATATTTATATCTATATATATATATACACACACACACATAATACATACATATGAGATATATGGTATACAGTATATAGTATACAGTATAGACACACACACACCATATATTTTATAGATCTGTTTTTTGTATTTCATTCATTTTAAAAGCATTTTTGCTTTTAATATAACATTGCTATGTTTTAGCTTGTAAAATGTTTGCTGTAATTATTTTGAAAATGACAATCGCATTTCTAAAATTATTTATAAATGAATCTAGACAAAATTGAGTATGCAAAATCGATTTATGTGTAATAATGGATAGTAAGTCAATACTTCAGCTATGTAATTGCAAGAAAAAGCATTTGTTTGCATATGGATTTCTCATACTTTCTGTAATCTTGCAGCAGGTGTAACAAAAAGGACGGGGATTGGCACAATGCGTGAGGCACAACAAAGCACTTAACCTTTTATGACCAAATGACAAAGTACATTTTCTCCTATTAGAGCATCAGCTCTATCACTAAAGCACCGGCGAAAACTTTGTATAAATCTCTAGATAACAGCCTCTAAATTATGTGTGTTATGAAAACTGCCTCGACGCCTAACGCCTTTATTTTTTAACACAAATGATCATTTTTCTTGTGTGGAATTTTAAGAGGAAGGATAGAACCTTCAACTGATCCATATGAGCTTTGCATTAACAATATTTGTCTGCAACAGTCAGTAATTGAGCTTACAGCAAAACAATGATCAAAATTCCATCGTAGACAAACAAAATAACAGAGAAATAAACTTTAAACATGCTAAATATTCATGAGGATTTTGTGCTGCACATAAGAAAACCCCATATCTGAGATGGTAGTGTATGTCAAGTCAAGAATACAGATGATGCTCTCGTTATCCTGATATTACTAGATCACCCGCCACTTACTGGTAATGTCAGCAGCTTTACTTTCTGAATTCTAAAGTGTTTTTCCACCCTTGAAAACAAAGCAAATTGGCGTAGTTCATATATCAACCTTTGAAGCGTCTGTTCGTGTCTAAGACATAACATTAAAATATTAGTACTATTGCAATTTGTCTTGGATGAAAATTATGCTAAATACCGTATCACAACCTTAATTACAGAAAATGCTCTAAAATTAAACAGTAAACAGAGCTGAATAAGGCAAAGTTTAGTTACCCAAAGCAACCATTTGCAATTCACCTTATGTTGTTCTGGCTGCTTTAAAGTTTTAAAGGTAATTGTTAATTGGTTGTTATGGGTTACTGCTGTTTGCACTGGCTTATTAATTAGCCTGATGTTATTATTAGATTGATTGTAATCTTAAACTATCAGTGCAAAATGGTATTTGGTAACACTATAAAATGCAGTAAAATAAGTCCCTTCTTAACTGCAGTTCATCTGTTTGCACTGGAGTAGCTATTCCTATGCATGTACATTGTCATGAAAGGCATAGAGTAAACAAATCAATAACTTCATTTAGATGTAAGTGTATTTCCTCTAATGAGTCCTGGAGCTGCAGGTCCCATTTCGGTATGTGCTGCCTGTTGTCAACATGCCATTCTGGAGATCCTCAGCACTATAAGCTCTGCTTTTCAATGCTGTGGCATAGTAGTCCACTGGTTCTTCTGTGGCATTTTCCATCCAGCTAAGGCACAAGACCTTCTGAAAGGACCGTCTGAAATTGTCTGATAGGACACCATAGAGGAAAGGATTGGCACAACTGTTGGCATAACCCAGTGCAACAGATAGCTGGCTGATTGTAGTGTCCCCTCTCCTGGCAAAGACACCCACTAACTGCACTACATAGAAAGGCATCCAGCAGACCACAAAAACTGTCACCACTACAGTTACCATAAGTGTCAGCTTACGCTCAGATCTGCGTCGTTGCTGCCAACCAGCCTTCAGAGCCACAACCCTCATTTTAGTGATAATGAGAATATAGCAGAGACAGATGGCAGCCATAGGAAGGAGGAAGCCCATCAGAAATGTATAGAGTACAAAGACCACAACCCATCGTTGAGAAGGTTCAGGCATATGTACATTGCAAGCCACTGTCCCGTCACTGTTAGGCGCTGTACTGGAGAAGATTACAATGGGCATAATGATAAGAATCGAAAAGAGCCAAACTCCAAGGTTCACCATCTTTGCCACGCTTGGTCGCCTGTAGCGAGCAGCACTTATGGGATGGACTACTGCCACATACCTGTCCAAACTAAGAACCGCCAAGCAGTAGACACTGGTAAACATGTTCATAGCGTCCAAACTCAGAACAAGCCTACAGAGCAGAGAGCCAAATGGCCAGTGCCGGAGGAGAGTAGATGTCACCAAAAAAGGTACACTCAGCATGAGAAGTTCATCTGCAATGGCCAGATTTAAAATATAGATGTTTGTGGCAGTCTTCATTTTGGCATAACGCAAGATGACATATATCACCATAGAGTTGCCGCACAATCCCACAATACAAACTAAAGAATAGACAAATGAAATAAAGATTGCAATTCCAGGAGACTCCGTAGAAGTGCTATTCCGGGAGCTGTTGCTCAAAGTCAACTCTCCAGCATTGTCCAGTAATGTGGATGTATTGTTTTGCAGCATCTTGAAATTTATTAAGAAAGGCTAAATGAATAAAAAAATATTAAAAAATCAGTCTTCTCTTTTGAAGTTATACAAGTCACAGGTAGGCACAATCTGCCCTTGCTTTAAAGCTAGCATTGCTGCAATAGAGTTGAGTTGTTTTGTTGATAAAAGCAAATCCTCTCAGCAGAGATTTTAAATATGTCATTTTGTTTGCCTTTTCTCTCCATGTCAGCAAATTCAGCAGGTTAAATCTCCAGGTACGAGGGTGATCTGATCACTTTATATAGAATTCACATTCTTCCATCACTTAGGTAACATCCAAAAATGAAGAAGCTCTTGAAGTCTGCAGCAATCCTTTCTCCAGCCAAGAGTAGCATGAAATCTCTGGAGCTGCAATGTTTGTTACAGACGGTAGATGAAAAGCAGCGGCTGAAGGAGGAGCAGTGGCTGAGTGATTCACTGATCAGAAAGCATCAGAAACAGTTATTACACAGTAACAAAAGCTGAAGAAAGCGTAGCTCTGGGGCACAGCTAACATTTCTAACACTGCAGAAATGTGAGGATGCAGGGGGTGCAAGATGCTGAAGGTTGAAATGAGAAGGACCTGCTCCTTGCTGTGTAGGGAGGGGAAAAAAAATCTCCCTCACAATCTGTTGTCTCTTCTCTGGGGAGTGTATTTGCCTTTTTTTGTCTTTATAGCTTTCTCTTTTGCTTAACCCCTACCGTGTTTAATGTTCCAAAGCATTACGTGGACTGTCATGCAAAAAATCAATGATGTAGGACCGTCTTTTGTTTCTGCTCACAGTTCCGTGTTCTATTCTAGTCCTGCGTGATGCTCACTTTGCCTGCGTGACTTACAATATCTTTTTCCCATTAACATTTTCATTTGTGGGTGTCATTCAGCAAACACCACTTATACACAGAGCTGTCAGTTTAAATGGCGAGGATGATTTGAAATGTTAAAAGACATTTTCTATGTCAGATATTGTTTTCTTGTGGTGAGTGTTGCAGGTTCATAACTCAGATTTGAAACCTGCAGCCTTAGGCCCCGTTCACACCTGTTTGGATGCGATTTAGGTGCTGTGCGCTAAAAAAAATCCTGATGGCTGCATCTTTGATGTGCTTTCATAAAAATGCACATTATTTAGGGTTCTATATTAATACACCTAGAACACATCTCATCTAAAAAGAACTACACAGATGTGAACCTGGTCTTAGCCTCAAGTTACTCGTGAATAACATCATGGTGAATATAGACAACCACCAAGAGAATTTTACTTGCAACTTAGCTCTTCGCCATTGGCTTGTAAGGATATTTAGATTTGTCCATTCTAGAAAGCCAGCGCAAGCACAGGAGCTGGAACTATCCGAACCTTACTAAGGACATTGCTACAGGAATGTAAGGAAAAGGAGGGAAAATTGTTTTAAGCCCCCCTTGCCTCGTGGGATTGCGGCAGCGGGGTTTCTAGTATCCCCTCAGGTTAAAAAATTGCAGGAAGACTTCCCATAGGCCCTTGGCCGCTGGAATGGTCAGGGGACACTGTATCTGGGCAGTTTAAGGGGATTGTAGTGTAGAATTGGAAAAGATCCCCTCTCCCTTCATATCTTTATTTTTATCCATTTTTTATTTTAGGACTTTTGAAGCTCCCACATATGATATTTATATTCATATAGAATTTTGACAGATATAATTGTTACTGTTCTGATCATAATTATAAAAGTTTAGTCTAGACGCAGCTGCCTGCCTATTACATGTTAATTCATTTTCAATTAGCAAATATAAAAAGTCTTTATCCAGGCACCTTCTTACAGCGGCTAAAAGTCTAATACCTTTGCACTGGAAAACCACTCACACTCCTACGGTCAAGGATTGGTTGGACAGGGTACGTTACATGTACAGAATTGAGGAACTATTGGCAATGAAAAAAGAAGACGGCACTAGTTTTAATTCACTATGGCAACCTTGGCTAATGTTCACTCTGTCCAACGAATACACTACTATAACCTCCTAAACACCACAGGTACCATGAATCTGAACATTGACAAACTCTGCTCATTCATCACTTAATAACAGCGAATAACTGCTCTCGAAAAAGCTTCTAAGCACATACCTCACCCACCTCTCCCCCACCCCCCCCCCCTTTTTTTTTTCTCTCTTCTCTCCCCCCCCCACCTCTCTTCCCGACACCCGCTCTCAAATTCCACCCTAAACTTACCCATTATTTCCATTCCTTTTCACACAATAATTGATAAATGATTTCTAATGCGTTATGTCAAATCTTGCAATGCATAAACGTTGTGTTTTATACTGTTATGTTTAAATGTTGAGACGATACACGTCTCTGTTCCTGTTTATGACTTGCACTACGAATTGTCACTCTGTTAATATTAATGTATGCAACATTTTCTCAATAAAAACCTTTGATTGTGAAAAAAATAAAAAGTTTAGATATTTGACTTAAATACAGATCAACAGTTGCTTAAAATACTATTACTTTTACTTAATAATATATAACAATAATCTAAACTATTCTTTGTATTTATGTACATGAGCTTCATTAATTTGTTTGTTATCTGATTAAACTATACACTTGTATAACTTACCTTTGAATACATAATAAAATATTTTGACAAGGAAAAGATCCCCTCAGGTTTTAAAAATTGTGGGAAGACTTCCCATTGGCCCTTTTTGCTCTGGGTAGGTCAGGTGACCACTGTATCTGGGCAGTTTAGGGGGTTTTCTGTGTGGATTTTAAAAATAAAAAGAGGTGTTCCGAGCCCCAGAGGTTCAGTCGCCTCAGTATCAACAGCTGTGATGTTCCCTCCCACCCTCCCTAAGTTACGGCATTTAACTTTATTATGTGGCTAGTGTCACCTTTCAAGGGGGACAGTTTATTTTATACAAAGTTAAACAAGTTATTTAAAGTTGTTAAAGTTACATGTTAAAACTGGGGAGATTCCCCTTTATTTGATTGTACAGCTTGAGCCGTAGTGGCTTAGCTGTTTTACGTGTTCTAAAGTTTAACTTTTAATATTTGTTTCTTAAAGCCAATAATAAAGGCTGCGGCCAAATATTTTTCCAATCAAAGGTATTGGTGTGTTTTTATTGTGTCAAATTCTGCTGACTGCTATCCCATGAGAATAATCTGCATCCACATGAACACAAAATGGAGAACAGCAAATTGTATTCAATAGCAATTCACAAAATAAATAAATAAATACATAAGTATCTTTATCTTTTGGGCAGCACAGTGGCTAAGTAATTAGCACTTTCTCCTAAAATCACTAGAGTTGTCGGTTCCAACCCCAACCTGGAGTTTGCATGTTCTCCCTGTACCTCCATGGGTTTCCTCCCACACTCCAAAGTCATGCTAGTAGGTTAATTGGCTCCTGTATAAATTGGCCCTAGTGTATGTGAGTTAGGGACCTTAGATTGGAAGCTCGTTCAGGGCAGGGCCTGTTGTGAATGTACAAAATATATGGGTAAAGTGCTGCATAAATTGACAGCGCTATATACAGGGCTCAAGTCCTGCAGGAACGCATGGGAACGGAGTTCCTGTACTTTTTCCACAACAGGAATTCAGTTCCCGTTTGCAGCCGTGTCCTGCAAGACTTTGAAGTATGCGAGCTGTGTGGCAGGTGCTACACCAGCAGCTGCCGACACAGCTCGCAATAGTAAGTGCCGCACACCTGACCATTCAGGCATTGCCAGTAGGGGTCCCCATGACAGCTTCCTCTTCGATCTACCTGTCAATCACAGCTAGCTGACAGGTAGATCAGGTCCCTGCTGCTAAGAGATTGTATTTAGTCAGACCTCTCATGATGCGCTCTCCTCCCTGCCGACCCCTCCTGATTTTCTGTCTCCTCATCTCCCCCCCCCCCCCCAGGTCTCCTGCATACTTGCCCTGTGTGTCCCGCTGAATCCCCCCTCCTCTATCTTCAGTGCCATATGATGAGAGAACCCAGAGGAGGAGGACAGCTATTCTGCTCACAGGAAATGCAGAGAGAGAGGTGAGCTGAGGGAGGAACATCAGTTTGGGGTGGTAAGCTGAGCACAATACCTGGCAAAGTTTAATGCCAGGAGGGAAGTATATGTGGAAATATGTGAAGGGTTGGAATAGCAGCGAGTGTGTGTTGGAGCCCTGCAGAGTTTGCAGCCCCCCAAGCTAACATACATCTCCTAAGCAAGAACACATCACTATCTCCCCAAGCATTCTGTCCAGATAATGTGCAGTTAATTCATGACCTTTCCGTTTAACCCTGTGTTATCCAAACTGTTCAATGAAAAGTGTAAACTCACCACATAAACACTTTATATACAAAATAAAATTCCCCAATAAAAATCAGAACATGATGTTCACATTTGCATGGAAGCACAATTGAATGAATGCTGATTATTCAGAGAATTACCGTATTTATGTTTATTGAGGACTGTTTTTTTTATGTACTAACAGTTAAGCTTCATACACACAATACGAAAAAATTGGATGAAAAATACCACTTTAGAAGCGTTCGTGCATATGAGCGTATAATTTTTTTATTTTTGGTGGGCGAGTGGATCTTGGGTGAGAGTTCCCACACTTTTTTCCCCAGGACTTGACCCCTGGCTATATAAGTACCTGTAATAATTACATCTTTTAGTTCCGACCCCCATCACTGGCCATGTCTGAGGGGGCTTCCTGCTCTGGATATGGGCCATCATCCTGAGCCACCGATACGGTAAGCAATTAATAATGTTCTTTTTTGTGTGTGTATTTTACCCTTACTTTGATTTCTTTCAACACCAGTACTACACTATGGGTGTGCTCTCTGCCTAGTGGTTTGTTTTTAGATAATTGACTGGTACATGATTGCCTAGACTCAGAGGAAGTGGGTTCAGAGCTTCTGGACATTATTAAATCTGGAAGACTGAGGACATTTAGCTGGCATTTACAAAATAAGTTTTGCAGGAGATAGCTGATTAACTGTGATTACTGCAGTAAACAATGTTTGTTTGTTTTCACAGATTTTTCTTTTTTTTTTTTTCTTGGCTAGGCATCTGCTTTGCTGGTTCAAATGTTAAGTCTCCTACATGAGATACTTTTGTTGTGAGACTCCCAGTAATTATTAAATCTTATGATTCAATACTATCTTAAATTGCTGTGTCTTTATCATTGTGGAAACCATTAATTAACAAAATTATACCCCTATACAAAGCAACATATTTATCCAGAGGATGCCCCAAATTTTTTTAAAAAGTCTGGCACTTGTGGACAGACTCAGAGTCCACAACAGATGATCAGCCTGTTGGGGACTACCCTGGTTAGATACTCTGAATATCTACCTGGCCCTGTTGAGTGTTGGGGTCCAGGCCCCAAGCAAGTGAGTGGTGGAGCTATCCAGAGGTCGAGTGATTTCACTCGACCCTAGCTGTCCTTGCAACGTCCGGCTCTGACAGAGAAGAGGGATGAGAGGTCCTACAGGAATAGATATATCCTGTCACTATCCTACCATGTTGAAACTGGGTATTAGAAATGTTGTTAGTCATTTAGCTATAGTTAGATATGTTTAGTTTTAAGATACACAGTGAGTTAGTTATGCACATGGCTATGTGCACCATTTGGCCAGGGTATGCCCCAATGGCCCTGTTTTGTACCTCCACAGTGACATTTTTCAATAAAAATAATTTTCAAAAAAATGTGTCTGAGGCTGGATTCACACCTATGCAGTTTAAGTGCTTTTTGCATTTTGCAGATTTGCACTACAGAAAGTGTTCCATAGGAAACCATGTTAAATGGACTGTAGTGCAAATCTGCAAAATGCAAAAAGCACTAAAACTGCATAGGTGAAAATCCAGCCTTAATGTGTATAATCAGAGTGGAGTGTAGCAGTAGACTTTTCTATACTGTGCCATACAAGATCAGTAAAGAGTAGAGAAGGGGTAAGGCCTGTTTCACACTTGTGCAGGTTGCAGTTTGCATATTGCAGGTGCATTTTGCGTTTTTTTCAATACACATCTTTAGACTTGATTCACAATAATGGGACTTTTGATGCATTTTGCATTTTGCAGAAATTCAGGAATTTTTTTTAACATGGGTTCCTATGGAACATGTTCACATCAATGCATTTTTGTGCCTCTGCATTTTTGGAAAGGGTCTGGGACTTTTTTCCCCACAAAATGCAGCGTTTTGCATGTAATATAATTCAATGTACCCGCATCCAAAACGCAAGTACCGCGTTTTTACCTTAATTTTACTGCGATTTTGCCGCGATTTGCGTTTTTTTATTTTTTTTACACTGTATATAGCTGGTTGCTAAGGAGGGGGTCGGGAAGCCATCTGCCGCGTTGAGTCATCAGCTGTCAGCTGGCTTCCCGCTGAATGTAAAAAAAAATCCTGAAAAAAAACTGTGTGGGGTCCCCCCCAGGTCCATACCAGGCCCTTGGGTTTAGTATGGATTCAAAGGGAACCCCCATGCCAAAATGTAAAAAAAAATGGCGTGGGGGTCCCCCCAAAATCCATACCAGACCCTTATCCGAGCATGTAGCCCAGCAGGTCAGGAAAGGGAGGGGACAAGCGAGCAGCCCCACCCCTCCTGGACCATACCAGGCCGCATGCCCTCAACATGGGGGGATGGGTGCTTTGGGGCAGGGGAGGCTCTGCCCCCCCACCCCAAAGCACCTTGCCCCCGTGTTGATGGGGACAAGGACCTCTTCCCAACAACCCTTGCCCGGTGGTTGTTGGGGTTTGCGGGGGGCTTATCGGAATCTGGAAGCCCCCAGATCCCGCCCCCCCCATGTGAATGCATATGGGGTAAATTGTACCCCTACCCATTCACAAAAAAAAAAAAGTAGTGTTGTGTTAAAAAATACAGTAGACAGTTTTTGACAAGTCTTTTATTAAAAATCTTCTTCTTCTTCGCTTCTTCCTCCGCTCTTCCTCCATCTTCCCCCGCATCTTCATCCTCCGGTCTTCTCCTTCTCCCCCTGCTTCTTCTACCGCTCTTCTTCTGTCTTCTTCTTCCGCTCTTCTTCTTCCTCTGCCACCACTCCCGCCGACGACCCTCCTCTGATGCTGCATCCTGCTGATCTGTCGGTGCCGATGTCCTGCATTTCTTAAATAATGATGGGGGCGTGGCAATCGGATTCTGTCTTCCAGAGGCCATGCCCCATTGTGATGTCACAGTCCCGGGGCATGATGGGACTGTGACGTCATAATGCCTATATAAGTCGTTGCGCACTGCACACACGGCATTACAGCGGGAGACACCGTTGAGTCAACATCGGAAGAAGAGAAGAGGGAAGAAGACAACGGAGAAGACCGGGCAACCGCTAGCAAAAGAGCGGGCAAAAGAGCAGAAGATATCGGAGGAGCCTGGCAGAAGACACCGGAGAGCACGGCGAAGAGATCGGAGAGAGAGGAGAAGTCGGAAGAGACCTCCGAAGTCGGAAGAGACCCCTGGAGCTGCCTAATAAATTACTTTAAAAACCTGTGTAGTGTGTTTTTTTATTGACCCTTTTTTCCCCAGGTGAATGGGTAGGGGTACGATGTACCCCATACTCATTCACATAGGGTGGGGGGCCGGGATATGTGGGCCCCCTTATTAAAGGGGGGCTTCCAGATACCAATAGGCCCCCCGCCTGCAGACCTCGACCAGGGTTGTCAGGAAGAGGCCCTTGTCCTCATCAACATGGGGACAAGGTGCTTTGGGGTGGGGGGGCTCAGAATCCCCCTGCCCCAAAGCACCCATCCCCCCATGTTGAGGGCATGCAGCCTGGTATGGTTCAGGAGGGGTGGGGCGCTCGCTCGTCCCCTCCCTTTCCTGACCGGCCAGGCTGCGTGCTCGGATAAGGGTCTGGTATGGATTTTGGGGGACCTCCACGCCATTTTTTTAAAAATTGTCATGGGGGTTCTGTCCGAATCCATACTAGACCCAAGGGCCTGATATGGACCTGGGGGGGGGGGGGGGACCCCCACGCCGTTTAAACTAAAACAAAAAAACGCAAAACGCACATTGTGGCAAAATCGCGGTAAAATTGCGGTTAAAAACGTGTGTCCAAAAACGCGCAGCCTTTTGGCCCCAGGGCACACATCAAGTCTGTGGAAAAGAAAATTGAGATCTTGAGGACTCCATGTAATAGGGAGCACAATCTGGTCCAGGAATACCAGAGATCAAGACCAGCAGCAGATGACATATATGTCCCCAGGCTGTGGTACTACACCAGCCTGCGTCTTCTGTCAGACCAGACTGAAGCCAGGTCATCACTTTCTTCTCTTCGCTCCACCCTTCACTGCATCCTTCCCTGCAGCCTTCCTTGGAGGCTGTGGCTCTGGTTGTGGACTTGTGGCAGGAGGAGGAGGAGGAGGAGCTTGATCATAGATTTGGCTGTTGGCAGTTAACTTGCCACTTAGCCCCTTGTGAAGGACCGAAAAAAAGATTTGTTCACATTGGAGGCGTTGGCCCTTCTCCAATTCCAGCAACCTACTGGCTATATAGCACCCATAGGCCTCTTCAGCTTCGGGGGGGCTCCTTAGTACATTTGTAGCCTCTCTAATGAGGCGCAGTGATGCCTCCTCTGTGACCATCCCCTTCCTGGGTCTTTTTGTCTGAAGGCGGAGGGGAGTCACCTGCGACTGGATGAGGCTCCTACTGGGCCCGGCCACCTCCTGGCTGACAGTGGGCCTGGCCTCCTCCTGCCTGCCACTTTCCAGAACTTCCTGCTGGCTGATCTCATCCTGTGTATAAAAATAGGACATAGTTTTATTTTTTGGTTCATCAATCACACACAATTTTCAGCTCATGACTTTTAAATTCTGTTAATACATATAAAAGAGTATCATTCTGACCCCAGCATCTTTTTTTAAGCTGGTGACATACATTTTTGGCCACTACTGTCAATTGATATGTATACTTAATTTTTTGGTTAAAATCATTAATATTGTTTAAATTATAACATCTAGTTAACATCATTAATATTAGGACACTAAATATGTATAGAAACAATATACCTGGCTCAAGCTGGGCGCATCCGCTTCTTCCATGATGGAAGGCCCAGGTTGCTCCTCATCAGCCTCTGCTGGGGTGGAGGGAAGGGTGGAGGGAAGGGTTGAAAGCGATTTCCTGGCCTCAGTCTGGTCGTCAAAAAACGCAGTTTGTCAAAGTACCACAGCTTGGGTACATATACATCATCTGATGATGCTCCTGATCTCATGGAATTCATGATCTTACTGTGCTCCTTTCTGTACATATTTCTCAATATCCCAATTTTCTTTTCCACAATCTCCAAGGTTGCCTCTGGGATCCAAGTCTGCACAAATGCCAGAAGTCTCTTCAGTGTTGCCTTCCTTACTTGTTTGTTATAGTAAGCACTGTGCTTGACCTCCCACAAATTTTTGAGCTCCCTGTATTTCTCAATAAATTGTGACAAGAAGTCAGGGTCTTTAAATTTCTTATTATTCATTTTTTTCTGTAAGACAATACCCAAGACTAAAACACTAATGTTAGCCCAAATGCTCCTAAACTTAGCCCAATATAGGCCTCAATCTAAAAGCAGTATAGGCCACTGTTTTTCGTTAATTCGTTTTAAAATGACCTTCGTTTCGGTCGCTCGCAACTTTCGTTCCCATTTCCTCCGCGCACGTACGACATTTGCAATGTTGGCTTTATATACAGTGCGCAAGCGTAAAACTCCGCCTGCATCGCCCGCCCATGACGTTCTTTTTCACAAATATTTCACAAATATTTCCCGTTCTTTTCTCTACGGACAGAATGTACATACGACATTTGCATGTTGGCTTTATATACAGTGCGCATGCGTAAAACTCTGCCTGCGTTGCCTGCCTATGACGTTCTTTTTCACAAATATTTCACAAATATTTCCTGCCCTTTTCTCTACGCACAGAACGTACGTACGTAGGTACGTGCGACACTTTCGTGTTGGCTTTATATACACTGCGCATGCGTGAAACTCCGCCTGTGTTGCCGGCCCATGACGTTCTTTTTCCTTGTCAAATGTGTTTATTGAGAGTTTACAAAGAAAAAAAAAAGTATACAAAAGCGTATAAACATAGATACATGGGATACATGTTAAGTACTTTGTATTGTAACAGTAAATATAGAATTAACTTCTTGCTGTATTTGATCTTTGCACACTATATTGTGAAGAGGAAAGAAAAAGGTGTAGATCAAATAATCAGTCTAAATATAATTTTTTAGTAATGAATAATGTAGCACGGACAGAAAGAGAAATGAGTAACCCTAGACTATAAATTTAATAAAGGAAAAATTACGTTTTTTTTTCACAAATATTTCCCGCCCCTTCTCTCTACGGTGCGCAGAGGAAGATGGCGGAGACACAGCAGGTGTATGTTACTTCATCAAGTAACGATGAAAGCCCGGAGCCTCAAACGTCCCGATCCGGGAAGAGGAGATTTAAGGCCTCCAATATGGCCTTTGAAGAGATGGTGGAGATGGTGGCAATCTTGCGGAGGAAGGATTATGATGGGAAGCATGGACCGTACACCCATCCGAACTTGCGCTAGGCCAAAATCATGGCCAAAGTTGTGAAGACCCTGCAGAATAATTTTGGGGTACGGCGGTCAAAAGACTAATTAAGGAAACGCTGGTCTGATCTTAAATTGAGGGATTGAAAAGATTTGGATTGAAATGTGCTTGCACAGGGTGATACTGTAAATGCACAGAGTAGTAGTGTGCCAACGTCCCGATATTAGATATATAGAAAAAAATCGAAACTAGATAGTTGGACTTTAGAGGCACACTGATAGTCGGTCTAAAAGTATTTAAATGTATTAATAAGGTATATAGATAAAGTGCATGGTTATATAAGGATATGCATTAAAAAAAAAAACATCAGTAGATCTACCCTGTTTCCCCGAAAATAAGACCTAGCGTGATTGCCGGTGATGGCTGCAATATAAGCCCTACCCCCCAAATAAGCCCTAGTTAAAGTCCTTGTAGGTCTTATTTTCAGGGTAGGGCTTATTTTCAGGGGAAACAGGGTAGGGCTTATTTGGGAGGTAGGGCTTATATTGCAGCCATCACCGACAATCACGCTAGGTCTTATTTTCGGGGAAACAGGGTAGTAATGGTACACCCTATATGAAACCACACAGCACAATAACAAAGTACACAACCACATCCAGGAGCCAATGAACCAAAGAGTTCCTAATGTTACTCTCCAAATTGGGGTGTGGGTATTCAAGGTAACAGTGGGTCAGAGTGTGAATCCGGGCGTAAGAAGTTCATTCAGTTGCTCAGTAGCTCAACATGTTGCACATGAGAATGCTTCTTCAGGAGCATTGATTTCATGAATGAATAAACAGCAGGGGTAGTAACGTGCTAAAATGCCGGGAGGCAAACAGGAACACTATGATGAGAGTCCAGGGGCAGGGAGAGCACCAAACATAGGGCTGAACAACAAACAAATAATGGTAGAGAGATGCCAGTATATGTACAATCATACAAACTGCCTGTATGATATAGAAGATTAGCTCCCAAGGTGCCATTTAGCAACTGCTGCTGTGAGCCCTTGGGTGCCCTTGTTTGTGTGACATCTCCTGTTTCCTGGGATCACCCCTGATTATGCACGGGTAGCATGGACAGAGCTTCCAATCTTCAAAGATGCAGACTCTCTCCCATTAACCCATGTATAGGTTGGCAAAAGAGGGTGAAAACCACGCCCCCTGTTTCACGGCTCCGCATCTCTGGAGATAAAAGCTACCATCAAATGAAAAGAAATTATGAGATAGTAAGTAATCCAAGCATTCAAGAATGAACTCTTAATGCACTGGTGAATACTCACTATACAAATCCAGGAAAAAGCTCACTGCCCGTACACCTAACTTATGAGGGATGGATGAGTACAGGCTAGACACATCACATACAATCCATGTCTGCCCCATCTCCCATTGCATACCATTAACAATAGTGAGAAGCTGTTTGGTGTCCCTAAGATAACTGGGAAGATTTTTGACTAATGGTTGTAGCTGGTAGTCCACCCAACGACCTAATTGTGTTCGTTGAGAGAACCAATCCCAGCAACAATTGAACGTCCAGTCAAAGGAGTAAGCTGCATTTAATGGGACACAGGCAGGCTGCATTTGGGGAGGACACAGGCTGCATTTGGGGGGGGGGGGGGGCACAGGGTGCATTTGGGGGGGCACACATGCTGCATTTAATGGGACACAGGCAGACTGCATTTGAGGGGGGGACACAGGCTGCATTTGGGGGGGACACAGGCTGCATTTGGGGGGGGGGGGGCAGAGGCTACATTTAATGGGACACAGGCAGGCTGCATTTGGGGGGGGGGGGGGGGGGGGGGCACAGGGTGAATTTGGGGGGGGGGACACACAGGCTGCATTTAATGGGACACAGGCAGGCTGCATTTTGGGGGGGGGGGGGGGGGGGACACAGGGTGCATTTGGGTGGGGGGACACAGGCTGCATTTAATGGGACACAGGCAGGCTGCATTTGGGGGGGGGGGGGGGCACAGGCTGCATTTAATGGGACACAGGCAGGCTGCATTGGGGGGGCACAGGCAGCATTTGGGGGGGGGGGGGGGGGCACAGGCTGCATTTAATGGGACACAGGCAGGCTGCATTTAATGGGACACAGGCAGGCTGCATTTAATGGGACACAGGCAGGATGCATTTGGGGGGGACAGAGGCTGCTTTTGGGGGGGGACAGAGGCTGCATTTGGGGGGGGGCAGAGGCTGAATTTGGTGGGGGCAGAGGCTGCATTTGGGGGGGGGGGCAGAGGCTGCATCTTGTGGGACAGAGGCTGCATTTTGTGGGACAGAGGGACTCTGCTGGGGACGCCTGATGGCATCTGGTTGTAGGCGACGTGGCTAGTGACACACTCAGGGCTCCCACCGATTCTGTATTATGGTGAGTTGAATGATTTAATTTTATATTACAATGTAATAATAGAAAGAATGCACTTCAATCATCCTGACACCATAACAACCTTGGTGTCGGGATGACTGAAGTGCTAACACCAGGTGTTTGGAGTATCTTTATCTGCTGATTGTTAAACTTTCTAGAATACACATTTCTATTGTTGTGTAGGATCTGGACCTGCTGTCCCTTCATTCCTCTCTCCCTCTCCCTCTCCCTCCATCCCTCGTTCATCTCAGACGCTAACCACACCACCTTAGAGCCACACCCACTATTTCTCTCAAACCACACCCATTTTCATTAAGTGGGAGGGGTCAAAAAGGAAGGGCGGGGTCTGGCGCCCCCAATCCTAAAACTTCACCAGTCGCCACTGGGCTCAGTGGTCATGCAGCCTCATAGGGCAGTCAGAGGAGAATGAAAACACCTCCTACAAGATTATACCAGACACTGCTAATAGTCACAAGACTGCTCTAACTGCTGATGAGAAAAGGAATTTAGCAGTTTATATTTACTAAAATAATAGCATTTCCATGTTCTGTGTACTGTGGGAGACCAGATATAGTGAATACAGGGTCCTGGGTTTAGTAACACTTTAACCGCTTCCCGACCGCCTCACGCATATAGTGCGGCAGAATGGCATGGGCAGGCAAAATCACGTACCTGTACGTGGCCCCTTAATTGCCTGCCAGTGGGTCGCGCGCGCGCCGCCAGCGGCGCGCTCGCGACCCGGTCGGGAGCTCCGTGAACCCGGCCGTGGGACCAGCGGACCCGATCGCCACTGGTGTCCCACGATCGGGTCACAAAGCTGAAGAACGGGGAGAGGTCTGTGTAAACAAACCTCTCCCCGTGCTTCCTACTCTGCCTGTCATTGATCGGCTGTTCCCGGTCATCGGGAAAGCCGATCAATGACGTCAGATGTCAGCCCCGCCCCCTAATGTAAAAAAACACACACACATCACAGCCCATAACCCCTCCCCCTAGTGGTTAACTCTTTCACTACAACTGTCATTTATACAGGAATCAATGCATTTAAATAGCATTGATTGCTGTATAAATGACAATGGTCCCAAAAATGTGTCAAAAATGTCCGATGTGTCCGCCATAATGTCGCAGTCACAATAAAAAATCGCTGATCGCCGCCATTACTAGTAAAAAAAAAAAATATTAATAAAAATGCTATAAAACTATCCCCTATTTTGTAAACGCTATAACTTTTGCGCAAAGCAATCAATAATCGCTAATTGCGATTTTTTTTACCAAAAATATGTAGAAGAATACGTATCGGCCTAAACTGAGGAAAAAAATAATTTTTTATATATTTTTTGGGGATATTTATTATAGCAAAAAGCTAAAAATATTGCATTGTTTTCAAAATTGTCGCTCTATTTTTGTTTATAGCGCAAAAAATAAAAACCGCAGGGGCGATCAAATACCACCAAAAGAAAGCTCTATTTGTGGGAAAAAAAGGACGCCAATTTTGTTTGGGAGCCACGTCGCACGACCATGCAATTGTCAGTTAAAGCGACGCAGTGCCGAATCGCAAAAAGGGGCCTGGTCCTTTGGCTGCCAATTGGTCCGGGGCTGAAGTGGTTAATAAATGTAGTTTTAAATTAAACTGATGCAAGTACCTGAATCTGACTTCGTATCATCCTCTTGCAATTCCTTGTACAGATACACTTAGTTGTGTCCATACTGTATTGGACCCATCGTCCAAGACCTGCTATGTGGCCCAAATATCGGGATGTTCTGACAAGCAGAGCTCCAGTGCTTTTTGGTAGTTTTAAATCTTGCAAACATTCTCCATCTCCTAAGTTCCCCGTTGGCCATGGAGGCAGCCAGTTATAATGACAGATGACATCAGGGAACAGGGCCAAGGCTCCAAAAGTACCATAAAGTGCTGGAGCTTTGCTTGTCAGACATGCCTGGCTTTCAGGCATAAATACATTTCACAACAAAGCCTCAGTGGCCACAGGATTTAAAGCGGAAGTAAACCCATGGATTTAACAGTCTAAAAAAAAAGGCATGCCGTGAATGCTAACTGCACATTGGCTGTGCTCTCAACCAAACAGTCAAACCATCCAATGGCTGGTGTCATAACGGATCACATGTGTAGCACTGTGGCAGTTGAAGATTAAACAGAGGCAAAGATGGCAGCTTCCTTGGCTGAAAACAATAGGGGGGTTTACTTCCACTTTAAGTACTGTCCAGTTGTGGACAGTCTATGGTAGTAAGATAGCCAGTTTTCTGCATCTGATGTGTATAAATGCACTTTACCTTTTGATGAGAAAGCTGGTGGGGATGGGATAGGGGGGCTTATTCAAAACTAAATTTTCTCTTTCCTATGGACAACCACAGGATTAAAACAGGTCTTCAGATGTCTGCAAACCGACCAGTTACTAGAGCTTCTGCCACACTTGCAAAAATGTACCCAACTATGGCAAAGAAGCTAAGAGTCTTTTTTTTATTAAAGGCCCAAGGAAATGTGTACACCAACACTTCTGTTTAACTACATTTTAAATTGCAAATTTTACAGGTCTGCGTCTAAAGACTCAAATATTACTCAATCAATTAATACAGTAAAACCTTGCATTTGCGAGCATAATTTGTTCCGGAAGCATGCTTGTAATCCAAAGCACTTGTACAGTATATCAAAGCAAATTTCACCATAAGAAATAATGGAAAATCAGATGGTTTGTTCCACAACTTCAGTTTATATCCATATAGAAAGATTATAGCAATGTGATAGGGTGTGTAACCATAAAATGTCCATTTACAAATGGCCGCCTCCACAAGGGGATTAGAAGCAAAATCCAGCAGGAGCTACAGGGTATAAAAGAGAAGAGAGGCGCCTCTAAGTGTAGCAATATGGTTACATTTAATAAAGGTACAATATTTAGCAACTCACATGGTTGATGATTAAAACAGGCACATCTAAAGCCCCATACACACGGTCGGATTTTCCGATGGATTCTGTCCTATCGGACAATGTTGTCGGAAATTCCGACCGTGTGTAGGCACCATCGGACAGTTTCCATCGGATTGTCCGATGGACCAAGTCCTATCTCCTGCTGGATGGATTTTTTGACAACAAAGTCCGATCACACCAAATCCGATCGTGTGTAGCGTAGTCCGACGGACAAAGTGCTACGCATGCTCAGATCACATTACAAGACCAAAGCTATTGGCTACTAGCCTCTACGTAGTCCCATCATAGGCAACAAACGTCACCACGTTCAGAATGATCGGATTTTCCGACAACTTTGTCCGACCGTTTGTATGCAACACCAGTGTCGGACTAAATCCGTCGGACCAAATCCGATGGATTTGGTGGTCGGATTTTCCGACCGTGTGTATGGGGCTTAAGTATGCAGGCATCCGGGGTAAAGCTGTTCACATAGCCGTCCTCCACACCTCCAGCTCTCACCGATGTCAGTCTGCAATCGTGACCGGGAAGACTACCCTAAAGTAGAGCGATCTGAAAGCGAGGCCTGAAGTGCTCAAGGAGCGCAGTGGGGAAGGGATGATGCCAATGGTGGGGAGGAGGATGGTCTATATGTGGACAGCTTTCCCCTGGATGCCTGCATACTTAGATGTGCCTGTTTTAATCATCAACCATGTGAGTTTCTAAATGTTGTACCTTCATTAAATGTAGCCATATTACTACACTTATGCCGCGTACACACGATCGGACTTTCCGGCGGGATTGTCCGCCGGACTACAGTCCGCCGGACAATCCGACCGTGTGTGGGGGTCCGGCGGACTTTTTCTTCCCAAAAGTCCGGCGGACTTAGTTTGAAGTTTTGACTTAAAATTGTCTCCCGAGTCCGGTGGACAATCCCGCCATCTGTGTACTAGTCCGCGGGACTTTTGAAATGAACGGACTTGCCGACACATGATCGTAAAGTCCGTTCATTTTGAACGTGACTCCAGGTAGACGGGACTAGCGAAAGAAAGCCAATGCCGCCGCCTCGATCGAGCCGCCTCTCTTCTCTTTTATACTTAGTCGTGACTTGATGCTATTTGTATATCAAGACATCGCTTGTATATCAAGTCAAAATGTATTAAAACATTTTGCTTGTCTCGCTCTCAAGCCAAGTTACTCTGAAACCAAGGTTTTACTGTATATCATTTCCAGCGCACTCCAGAGTATTTCATTTCCTTGAAGGCCTGTTTATCAACACCTTTTTGCTTTCATCCTACTAGACAATTCTTTTTCGAATTTACTTTGACAGGTCTGCAAATTCCAACTAGATCATTCAGCTGTAACTGTAACAAGCTAAAATCTGTGGTTCTACAAGGGTATAACACCAGGTAGGAAATTAACTTTTTCATCTGAATGAATCATTTTCCTGTCTGATGAGCTGAAGTGTTATTCTATATCTGTGTGACAAATGTGCTGTGAAAGAAAGGGTTTTAAATGTTTTTAGCATTACTTGTAATTCAATCCCGATGTGCTAAATGCCCATAACTATTGAGGCAATCAGATGAATGCACCCTTTCAGCACTGGCAGCTGGGCAGCACTTGGAGGACGTGCAAATGTAGTGCTTACCCCTGCAGGAGCTGCTTGAGAAGATGGGTTCTCTGTTCTGCCAGGACTCTTTAAGCTACTTGGCTCCCACTGATCTACCTGGTTATAGTTGGAGGCCACTCACTGCTGTGTAACCTAAAGGGTAACTCCACTTTCATGGGAAAAATAAAAAATAAAAAATAAATAATATAGCATATACAATTGCGTGTATATGTAATAAGTCATATTGTAATTAAAATTTTATTCAAAATTACCTTTCCTTTTCAATCTGCAGAGCTGTCATTTTCTGTAAATGCAATTTGGCTACCTGAACGCCCCCCAGAAAAATCATTACTTGCTTGTGTGATTGGTTTACTGATTTTCCAAGATACAAGTCCGATTTCCAGCATCCCCTGCAACAAAAATTTTATTTTTTGGTAAGATACTCCCAGTAGGAAATCACGTCTAAAGGGATGCAGACCCTGCAGTTTTCCTCATTAGAGCCCTGTAGGAGCAGCAGCTGAGTGGAAATTAGATTAGAATTAGATTAGATTCAGGAAATTCGATTCATTCGATTCAGGAAAGCAGGAAATTACATATCTGGGGGGCGTTCTGTGCACATTCTGTGTACAGAACACCTCCAGGTAGCCATATTGCATTGAATTTCACAGAAAATTACAGAGCTGCAAATTGAAAAGGAAAGGTCATTTTTAATTCCATTCAATTACAATATGACTTGTGTCACAATTGTATATGCTATATATTTTTTTTTTTATTTGCTCTTTTTTTTACCCTTTAACCACTCCTTTACCAGCCTATTCCGGAAAGATGTCCGCAAGGTGGCTCAGTTATCCTGACTGGGCGTCATATGAAGTCCAGCAGGATAAGCTGCTCCAACACACCGCATCTCCGATTGTGGTAAAGAGCCTTTGACATAGGCTCTTAACCACGTGATCAGCTGTGACCATTCACAGCGGCTCTCCTGACAGGGGGGGTCTGCGCTGATAGTCAGTGCATTGATTATCAGCGCAGCCCTCATCAGAGGTGCCCACCACAGATGCTAATCTGTGCCCATCAGATGCCAATAAGTGCCCATCAGTAACACCTGTCAGTGCCCATCACAGATGCCAATCTTTGCCCATCAGTAATGACTGTCAGTGCCACCTCATCAGTGCTGCCTATCAGTGCCATCTGTTAGTGCCCATCAGTGCCACCCATCAGTGCCACCTATCAGTGCCCATCATTGCCGCCCATCAGTGCCACCTATTAGTGCCCATCAGTGCCATCTATCAGTGCCCATCAGTGCTGCCTATCAGTGCCCATCAGTGCTGCCTCATCAGTGCCCATCAGTGCAGCCTCATCAGTACCCGTCAGTGAAGGAGAAAACTACATTTCATAACCGAAACAAAGAAAAACTTTTTTGTTTTCAAAAATGTTGGTCTTTTTTAATTTGTTTAGTAAAAAAATAAAAAAAAACTGTGGTGATCAAATACCACCAAAAGAAAACTCAATTTGTGGGAAGAAAATGATAAAAATTTTGTTTGGGTACAGCATCCTGGGCACTGCTGGGGCTGCACTGATTATCAGGAGATGCCGCTGATCAACTCTCCTCACCTCACACTCTGTGGCATTTCCATGTTTACATGTAATCAACTGTGATTGGACACCGTTGATCACATGGGTAAAGAGCTGTGTCATCGGCTCTTTACTGAGATCATGTTCGGGATGTGTCCAAGGACATGGCACGCCCGCTGTGCTGCATACCCCTGTGAACGAGAGGGGATCCCGTCCGCCGACATTGTACTATACGGCGGGTGGGAGAGGCATAAGGTTTGACATGCTGGGTATCTATTCTCTGGGTGCAGCCTCATCTTTTATATTTTACTAATAAAGAATTTTTTAATCTATTGCAGTAATATCGTGTGATGTAAACAATTGGAACTACCACTATTTTATTCTCTAGGGTTTCTGCTCTCAGAAAATATATAATGTTTTGGTGGGGAGGGGGGTTTATGCAATCTTCAGGCCTAAAATTATCTTTTTTAAATGTATGCAAAAAATGCAAAAAACGGCACTGGCAGCAAAAGGGCTAAAAGATAAGTTCACCTTTAGTAACATGTTACATGTTCCCATATTCAGGGTGTATCATGTAACATGTTACTAAGCACTGGGCCACACCCCAACCCTATCCCCCATTGTGACAGCGAGCGGGGGATCATGTCCCCACACCAGCTGTCACAAGTCAAAAACAGAGCACCCACAAAGCCACATAATTCATTTTGAGAGTTCTGTGAATGAATGAACTACAAGTACCATCGTCCACCGCAGCAGACGGCTTGTAGTTCTCAATGAACTGCTAGGGCACTCTCATAGTTCATTGATCTTCCTGGACTTCAGTAACTGGAGAGGACGGCACAAACACACAACTGGCAGGCAGCACCTGGCTACACAAAATATGCACCAGATGTCAATTTATAATGCCAATGTGTGAAAGCTGTAAATAAGGTTGCCATTTTTGGTCATAACTGTGTTGACATACCCCCTAGTGGTGGTCTGGTTACTCTATGCCCAGTGGACCACAGTAGCAGAGCACCTTTGTAACAGTCATGACAATTTACAAAGAGCATAGAGTCCTGAGAATAAATGCGTAAACTAGGCAAACCAGGTATGGGGATAGTGTAGTGATAATATTGTTAACGGTTGGATTCCCTTAAAAACAGACAACCATCAACCATCTGCATATACATCAAGGGATCCCAGCGAAAATGCATAATCAAAGATAAATGAAGGTATATTCCAGAATATCCAGAATATCCAGCTTATCCAAAAAAAAACCTCTTACAACAAATGCCATGTCTATAATCCAAATGTCCTAAATGGAACTAATAAAAGAAGGCTTACATGCTGTCCAGGTAATCGCGTGGTCTGTTAAGCCATGATAATAAAAGAGGATAGCTCCGTACAAGGTGGCCAAACATGTAGACGACGTTTGCAAGAATCTTCCTGGTGGCTGTAAACCCTGTGAAGAAGCCCGATGTTGTTACCGGCAAGCAGACCGCATCCCTTTGAAGTGCACCACTGAAAGTTATGTCACTGGAAGCCATGTCACTAGAAGTGACATGTCATCAACATTCCGGAAGGTGGCCAGAAAGGCTCGAAGCATCTTCAGGTCTCCAAGAAGATGAGTTTCGAGGTGTGGCCTCTTTGTCAAGTCCTAAAGACTAAGATGACATTTTTAATAGACTAAAGCCAAGGGACCAATCGTGGTGGGGGCAGGAATCCTAGCAGCAGCAATAGTCGCTCCAGACATCACAGTGTCACCCATAATCTACACAAAAGCTAAATGGTCATAGTAGAATTCATCAAATTGTAACACAATAATGCCATGATGACCATGGACAATACTGTACATTAGAAAAATACAAGATAGAATATTATACTATAATATACATCATTGGAACCATAATAAATTGTATGATTTCAAATGTAAAAAAAAAATATATATATATATAATACATATTACCAATGCCATAAATAGTAAATGTAAAAGATATATATACATACATATATACAGTACAGTATAAGAATCAGAAGGGATGATTATACTAGGTAGATTCTACTAGGTAGAGACATTCAGAACATTTTACAAAACTATTGTATCTCATAGAATAATTCAGCAAGGTGCACATCTTTCAACTGGTCTTCAATCAGTGTTCAAAGAACAATAATAGCTAAATGTACAATGAGCATGGATAATGTTAACATACCATTGCCAGTCCAAATGCTTAGGGACTCAAACTTTATTTATGGTCCCAATAAATCAAATTGAAAGTAGCCCAAGTAAACATTTCATTCTTTCTCCAACTGCCCTTACCTCACAATTCATCGTGTGGCTGTGTGCTGCCCCGGACAGCTTTGCCTATATTGAATACTTTAAAGCAAGAGTAGGCAACCTTTCAGAGGTTGAGATGTACCTGGACAACATTGAGGAAAGCAAAGGTCCCCAAGAAGGTGAGAAAACTATCTAGCTCCCAATAAAAAAGACAGCATGAAGAACACATAGTATATCACAGTAGTGTCCTCTGCCTCTTCACATCACCACCACAGTAGTGTCCTCTGCCCCCTTCCACCACAGAAGTGTCCTGTACCCCTCAAAATCCTAGTGTCCTGTACCATGTGTCCTCTGCCCCCATTCACATCACCCCCCTCCCCCACTGTAGTTTCCCCTGCCCCCTCCCCTGCAGTAGTGTCTTGTACCCCTTAAAACAGTGTCCTGTATCCCCTTCACATTACCCCCCCCCCCCCCCCCCCCCCCCCCCCACAGTGTCCTCTGCGTCCCCATCCCCCAAAGCAGTGTCCTATGTTAATTTCTCATCACACAACCCCCCCCCCCCCCCTGTAGTGTCCTCTGTCCCCCTCCAACAGTTCACATCCTCCCCCACACGTACATACAGCGCTGTGTAGGTAGAACTTCCTACATGACAGCGCAAGTACAGCAGAGCGGAGAATGACATAGTGCTGGGTGAAAGGCAGGAGCGGGAGTAAGCTGGTGGTGATTGGTTGTTCGGACTGCCTAGCCACCAATCACTAAAGATAGCTTCCCACTCTCCGCTCTGAAGTTAACATGATAGTGGCAGAGGCTGGGGGGAGGCAGAGCCATGGTCACGATCCACCTGTTGGCTCCCCCGCAGTTGACCGGCCGATGGCGGTCGACGGCTTGCCGACACCTGCTTTACAGTAATCCTTTCACCACTGACACAAAAATAAAACAGCAGTACCCTGTAGAAGATCAAGTTTTACATTTACCTTCCTACTGTGGTTATAAATCTTCACTCTCTTGAAGAGCTCTAGGTTTCGCTGCTATGTGACATTTTCAACTGTGCCAAATAGCATATCTCTTGCTGTGTGCTGTGCTTCCTGCCCAATATAGAGGTTGGTCTCTTACCAACCCCTACATCACTTGAGGATAAAGTAGTGACATAGGGGTTGGTGGGAGGAAGCATTATGCATGGCAAGGGACACACTATCTGACATCTTCAGGAATGTCAGATAGCAGTGACACCCAGAGCTCTTCAGGAGAATGGAGACTCGATATACCACCCATCAGAAAGTTAGGTATATAACCAATTCTTCCACAGGGTGCTACTGCTTTATGTTTACTTCAGTGGCAACTAGTGTTGAAGGGAATGGACCATGATAAAACCCCTAAGAAACCATCATATGTCTCTCATATAACAGGTTTACTTTATTGGAGAAATGTGGATACAACAGGTGGCTCTGATCATATTTGCAAAGCAGCAGACAATTTTAAAACAGTCAACCCCACAACACTATTGGGTAGAATTTCAATCAATATCAGAATGCAAAGTGAAATCTGACTGTTGGCTTTATCAAAGATAACCACACAAGATAATCTTTCTATCCTTGGTAAACCTCTGAAAGCATTTGTATCAGACTGAGGAACATGGCACAGGACCATTTATATTATCTGGTTAGATAAATCTCTGTTCCAACTGCACTATCATGATAAATGACTCAGGTGTGGTACTGTATTTATAGAAGGAAACATCAATGCAGCTGCATGATGCATTGTTGATTGTTGAGTCACTGTCACAATGAGGTGTTATTCAGGCTATCGCTGGCCATACACAGTGCAAATTTCTTTCAACTTGGTACATTCAGTCTTCCCATTAACGGTTCGAATCCTTCATCAGAAACTGGCTGAGATTCGAACCTTGTATAGCGGGCCTAAGGTACTTAACACTTTATTGAACAGAAGTTACAGCATTAGCACAGCTCTCACTAGGGCAATGCCCAGAGGAGAGTAAAACACTTTGAAAGGTTGCTCCAAACATTTATCACCTTCTCTCTGCTCACACCACTGGGCTAATTCCTCAAAGATTGGCTAGGGAGTATAAATATTCATAGCCTATTAACTCATTACACTACTGTAGCCTACTTAACAGTAGCTGGCAGAAGGAAAAATAATTAAAGTGGTGATAAATCGCAAGATAAAGAAAAAACAATGGGCCCCCCTACAGGTTTAAGTGCAGTGCATACTAGCACATTATGACAGACTAACCTGTACATGGAGCCCCCTAACGCAGTGCTGTTACAGTTCCTCAACCCTGCCATCTTCACCCGGTCTTCCTTCCGGGTTTCACAGGCTCTGGCTTTATGAGTGGATGAGGCCGTGAACCCGGGCATGGGCACAGTATGCCGTCCTTCAGAGCGCCTGCGCCGGTGACATCACCGGCTGCATGTTGTGAGAATATCTCCTAAACAGACCAGTTTAGGAGATACTGTATTCATTGTACCTACAGGTAAGCCTTATTATAGGCTTACCCCTAGGTACAAGTCCAAAGGTGGAGTTTACCTCCACTTCAAAGCTTAAAAACATTTGCAAAACAGAAAAGTTAACAAAGCTTTGGCTGGCTGCTGTCTATGTATTTGAAAGAGACACAGAATTAAACTACAGATACTATTCCTGAAATGATATGTAAACCCTAGTAAGATTTATGCTGCTGTGCAACCAAAACATGTAATGGAAGTACAGTCACTGACAATTTTGTTTAGATTATTTGGCAGAACCAGATGTCAAATCAAATTATCAATTATTAACAAATTATCCACAAATTTGCAGAAATGCAGAAATTCCTCTGTCAGTCTCCCACCTCTTTGATTTGGTTGCCATTGGTTCCTAATGCCGCATACACACGACCAGTTTTCCCATCGGAATATACTCTGAAGGCTTTTCCGATGGAGTTCCGAGGGAGTTCTGACGGAGTTCCGACGGAATTCCGACGGAGTTCCGATGGAATTCCGCTGAAAATGTCTTGCGTACAAACGATCACACCAAAGTCCGATCGTCAAGAACACGGTGACGTACAACACGTACGATGCGACTAGAAAAAGGAAGTTCAGTAGCCAGTAGCAATAGCTTCCGTCTCATACTTGCTTCAGAGCATGCGTCGTTTTTGGTCCGTCGGAACAGCATACAGACAATTGGTTTTCCCAATAGGAATATTGAAATATACGCTGAAAAGCTTTCATCAGACTTTTTCTGTCGGAAATTCCGCTCGTGTGTGCACGGCATAAGTGGTATAAATACCACTGGTTAGGAACCCCTGCTATAGATGAACCAAGAGACCAAATTCTCTTATTGCTATTTTCTCTGTCTGACATAGGTGCTGTATATGCTGAGAAAATGGAAGGAAATGCCCATTGAAGCATTGCTTCCACTTGTTCTTTCTTGTTTTTTTTTTTTTTATGATTTAGGCTCAAATAATTCTCATTTGTACATTTAAATTTCAAATCAATTGAAGCCATTACTGTCTTACATGTTTAATTGTTTTAATAAGATGTTTACCAATTGATTGCTGCACACCTTCACCCATAAAATTTGTGTAAACTCAACATCTATATTAATTAGTTCTTCAAACAGAATTTGTACAAGCTAAACAAAATGTAAGCAGCACTAAGTAAACCAGTACCCTATTTTCTTCCTCTTATCATAGAATTCCTATTATTTGGTCACCAGCACTACAAAATTGACAAATTGCACTCTGTATTTAAAAAGTGGCAAAAATATACTGGGCGTTATTTTACAGAGTGTCCAAAATAAGAACTATCCTTGTTTCCCTGTTGTCTTTGACTGTCATTCTAGGGTATAGATGTTCCTTGGGTCAAGGGAGCGCAGGAAGTTGTCATCTGTCTAGGGAACACAGTGTTCTTTAGTATGATCATTTTGGCAAGGGCAATGGGTGTGATTGGTCATTCGTATGACCTTCAATATAGGGATGGTGATCAGTTATGGATGGGAAAAGAATCAGTCGAGCTAAGAGAATATGGAATGTGCATATCCGGAGCAGTGGATTATAAACAGAGCTCATTCTGGGGAAAAAGGATGCAGCTGATAAGTTCCAGGGGACTTAAAGGATGTGAGCGTTGTTAAGAGCTGGAGGGGTTTGCAGTTGAATGGTAAGTGTGATACCAAGCCCAAGTGTGGATGATTGTATTCCTATAGTGTGTGGTTATGATTCCTAGAGGGGTTGTAGGTGTCTGATGTTAGAGCTTGTAGGTGAGGTTGTGGTTTAGTTGTACTTGATTTTAGGGAAAGAGATGCATGCGATTCTAATGTTGTGTGAGTGAGTGTGATTCCTCACAGTATACAGCAGTTGACTGTTATCCTTTCCTTTCCGGTGACAGTGACCCAGAAACACGCCTCCAGAAAGGTGTACATAGACCATCATTGTTTTAGAATACAATTTTATAATGTGAGACAGCATCAAAAAGCAAAACATTACATTTAAATTAAAGATGGCATAGAGGTAGGATATTTGTAACATTTAGGCAGATATAGGTAGTTGGTAGATGATTTAATACGATTTTTCTTGGATTTCTTTTCTGGGGTAGGGAAGCAACATAGCAAGGAAATGCTTTTTTAGACTAATTGAAGTTCAAGGAGATTTAAATGCACCCTACACAGTTCCAAAGAAGCTTCCAGTATCTCACAAAAGTGAGTACACCCCTCACATTTTTGTAAATATTTTATTATATCTTTTCATGTGACAACACTGAAGAAATGACACTTTGCAACAATGTAAATTAGTGAGTGTACAGCTTGCATAACAGTGTAAATTTGCTGTCCCCTCAAAATAAATCAACACACAGCCATTAATGTCTAAACTGCTGACAACCAAAGTGAGTACACCCCTAAGTGAAAATGTCCAAATTGGGCCCAATTAGCCCTTTTTGTGTCATGTGATTCGCTAGTGTTACAAGATCTCAGGTGTGAATGGGGAGCAGGTGTGTTAAATTTGGTGTTATCACTCTCACTCTCTCATACTGGTCACTGGAAGTTCAGCATGGCACCTCATGGCAAATAACTCTCTGAGGATCTGAAAAAAAGAATTGTTGCTGTACATAAAGATGGCCTAGGCTATAAGAATATTGCCAAAACCCTGACATTGAGCTGCAGCACGGTGGCCAAGACCATGCAGCGGTTTAACAGGACAGGTTCCACTCAGAACGGGCCTCGCTATGGTCGGCCAAAGAAGGTGAGTGCACGTGATCAGCGTCATATCCAGAGGTTGTCTTTGGGAAATAGACTTATGAGTGCTGCCAGCATTGATGCAGAGGTTGAAGGGGTGGGGGGTCAGCCTGTCAGTGTTCAGACCATACGTTGAACACTGCATCAAATTGGTCTGCATGGTTGTCATCCCAGAAGGAAGCCTATTCTAAAGATGATGCACAAGAAAGCCTGCAAACAGTTTGCTGAAGACAAGCAGACTAAGGACATGGATTACTGGAACCATGTCCTGTGGTCTGATGAGACCAATATAAACCTATTTGGTTCAGATGATGTCAAGCGTGTGTGGCGGTAACCAGGTGAGGAGTACAAAGACAAGTGTGCCTTGCCTATAGTTAAAGCGGAGTTCCACCCAAAAGTGGAACTTCCGCTTTAAGCACTCCTCGCCCCCTTATATGCCACATTTGGAATGTCTTTTTTTGGGGGGGGGGGGGGGGGCTTCGTTAGGAGTGGTACTTCCTGTCCCACTTCCTCCTTCCGCCCAGGGACCGCCAAGGCGACTCCTCCTTTTGCCTTAGGCGACCCCTTCCTCTAGGCGATCTCCTGGGACACGTGACAGGTCCCAGGAGATCACCTGTCTATTCTGGGAGCGCATCGCGACTCATGCATGTGCCGCGCGTGTCTGGCCGTGAAGCCAAAAGCTTTCAAGTCCGGGTGCCCAGAGTGGCAATGGAGGCGCTGGCGGAGAGGAGGGGTAGAGGAGCGACACTCTGTTTGGCCGCATCGCTGGACCCTGGAACAGTTAAGTGTCTGTTTACTAAAAGTCAGCAGCTACACTTTTTGTAGCTGCTGACTTTTAATAAACATAAAAAGCCTGTAACTCCACTTTAAGCATGGTGGTAGGAGTGTCATGGTTTGGGGCTGCATGAGTGCTGCCGGCACTGGGGAGCTACAGTTCATTGAGGGAACCATGAATGCCAACATGTACTATGACATACTCAAGCAGAGCAAGATCCCCTCCATTTGGAGACTGGGCCACAGGGCAGTATTCCAACATGATAATGACCCCAAACACACCTCCAAGAAGACCACTGACTTGCTAAAAAAGCTGAGAGTAAAGGTGATGGACTGGCCAAGCATGTTTCCATACCTAAACCCTATTGAGCATCTGTGGGGCATCCTCAAACGGAAGGTGGAGGAGCGCAAGGTCTCTAACATCCACCAGCTCTGTGATATCATCATGGAGCAGTTGAAGAGGACTCCAGTGGCAACCTGTGAAGCTCTGGTAAACTCCATGCCTAAGAGGGTTAAGGCAGTGCTGGAAAAAATTGGTGGCCACACACAAAATATTGACACTTTGGGCCCAATTTGGACATTTTCACTTAGGGGTGTACTCACTTTTGTTGCCAGTGGTTTAGACATTAATAGGTGCGTGTTGAGTTATTTTGAGGGGACAGCAAATTTACACTGTTATACAAGCCGTACACTCACTACTTTACATTGTAGCAAAGTGTAATTTCTTCAGTGTTGTCACATGAAAAGATATACCGTAATAAAATATTTACAAAAATGTGAGGGGTGTACTCACTTTTGTGAGATACTGTTGTAACATCGGGGGATGTTTTAGCTTAAGGGTAGAGCTTACCAGTGAGCGGAGTCCACGCCAGATATGCCGATTTAAGGGCTTGTAGGCCCACTTTTATTAAAGAAAGAAAATGTCCATAAAACAGACGAGTTGCCCACACAGGGGTTTCAGCTTTCCACAGCAATAATGTAAGTCAAACCAAATATACCAAGCCACCTGGCTCTCTTTAGCAGCACGGCTGCTCAGACTTCAGCCCTCTCGGCTCTTTAACAGAGTTCCTGTACACCCAGTACCTCAGCACTCTTTTCCAGCTTCCTTTTCCAGCCCACAGACTTGGACCCTCTGTCTGCTCTGACAAAACAGACCTGTGCAGACATGCACACTTCTCCCTTGCTTGCCTGGTCTCCTCGGGAGGGTGGAGCCCAGAACCATGGTCAGGTGTGTACAAATAGCCCAGCACACACACACCAGACCAGTCAGTATGCTGGTGGATCTCAAGATCTGGACCCAGGACTGGGGATTTCATCCCACCTAGATCGCTATGAAATCCCCGGGCTCCAGATCCCAAGACGGATTTTAGTAAACAATGAGGAAACTGAAAAGCCAGTTTCCTCCCAAATAAACAAATAAACTGGAGCCCCTCAACCTGCCTTGTTGAGAATCCTCCGTCCAAACACTGGTGGGGTACCTCACTACCACACTGTATATAGACAAACTAGTGTATATGATGAAGAATATAATTAAACTATTTGATGATTATGAAAACATATCAATATATGCATATATCTCTCTCTTACCATATCCAAAAACATGCATTTAAATATACATAGAGAGGTATAAAATTAAAAAATGAATAGATTAATTACAATATGGATAATATTAAAATTGATTAAAATTTAACCAGATTAATTTAGCTAAATAATGACCCAATTATAGCATAACGGTCATATTGGGATGATCAGTATTATTATAGACAAAAAGATAGTTATGGGTCCTGTCGATGTGATAGAATTATAATAGAATATTAATTGCAATGCCCTCGTTAAGGCCTCCAGGTGATAAACTAAAGCGTAAATCCAATAATTTTCTCTCTCACATAATCGTTTGTAGCGTTCAGCAGTGGGAAATGTATTGGAAATGGCTTCTATAACCCAAACGGGTAATCCTAGAGCTGACTGTTTATGAAACTCTTTAAAAAGTGTTGCCGAACACTGTGTTTTTCTGAGCCGTTTTACACAAAATTCCGATGCTCACCAAACCGTTTCCAAAGTGTGCGTATAGTGCGACCTACATAAAGCAGGCCGCATGGGCAGGTCAAACAGTATATTACATATTCAGAGGAACATGTAAAAAAATCAGGTATAGTGTACTGTTTACCTTAACAGGAAAATTATTTCTGCCTATGTGTCACATGTTCACATCCCCTTAGAGCGGAGGTTCACACAAAAATGGAACCTTTCAGGGGGGAGGGGGGTGCAGATACAGGTATTTGCACCCACTTCCGGAAATAGACTCCCGCGGGAGTCACGCCCCTTCCCCCCTCGCTGCCTCCTGGGAAACACACATGTCCCAGGATATAGCGGGGACCAGTTAGGATGCACAGCGCCACTCAGGCATGCACAGTAGGGAACCGGTAAGTGAATCCGCAACGCTTCACTTCCTGATTCCCTTACCGATGATGGCGGCGGCAGCTGCCGAGAGCCGAGTGATGGATTGGCTTCGGCTGCCGACATCACTGGACCCTGGGACAGGTAAGTGTCCATTCATTAAAAGTCAGCAGCTGCAGTATTTGTAGCTTCTGGCTTTTAATATTTTTTTTTTAGGTGGACCTCCTCTTTAATGTTGAAAAAGGTTAAGGGGGCACTAGCAATGGGGCATAATGCTTTTATTTTGCTGGGAGCTATTTGGGCTTTTATGTTTTTGGCTCGTCTGTACATGACTAGAGGTCTGTCACTTATGCCCTGTACACTTATAACCCCGACAACCAACAGCCAGGGTTGTCGGGAAGAGGCCCTTGTCCTCATCAACATGGGACAAGGTGCTTTGGGGTGGGGGGCCCGCAGAGTGCCCCCCCTTCCCCAAAGCACCCACCCCCCATGTTGAGGGCATGCGGCCTGGTACGGTTCAGGAGGGGGGTGCTCGCTCGCTCGTCCCCACCCCCTTTCCTTACTGTCCGGGCTGCATGCTCGGATAAGGGTCTGGTATTGATTTTGGGGGAACCCCCATGCCGTTTTTTTTCAGCATAGGGGCTTCCCCTTACAATCCATACCAGACCAAAGGGCCTTCCATCTCGCGCTCGCTGCAATAGGAAAATGTGTTTTTCCTATTGCAGCCAGCGTGAGATGTACAGTGCCCTGTCGCTGAGAAACATTCTCGCGGGCAGGTGCTGTAGCTGCCCTTCCGTCGTATTTTGGTCCGTCGGACCAGCATACAGATGAACGGTTTTCCCGCTAGGAACTGACTCTGGCGGAGTTACGGCGGGAAAATGTAAAAAATGTTCTATTTCTAAAGTCTGTCGGATTTTTGCCATACAAAGGTCCGATGGAGCCCACCCACGATCAGAATGTCCGACGGATTCATTCCGTCTTACCTTTGCTGTCAAAAAGTCTGGTCGTGTGTACGTGGCATTAGTGTTGATTTTAGATGGGGATCTTCACTCAATATAGACCAGTGTTTTATAAAGATCTTTTCTATCTTCCTGAATTTGTTGTGAAATTGCGTGACAAATCGAACAGGTTGCGAACTGTCAACAGGTTTGGCATCTCTAATGCTCCTTACATCTTTGAGGAGATAATGTTGAAAAGCTTCTTTCAACAATATCTTCAGAATAGCCTTTTTCTTTAAATTTAGTCTTTTTTTTTTTTTTTTAATTCTTTATTTAGTTAATTTTTCTCATGTCACAAACATATTACAATAGCAAAGAAAAAACACAAAAGATTTCCATTTGCTATTTCGTGACAAGACCCATTTATAACCCTCCCCGGCCCCCCCTCCCCCTCCTTGCATAGCGCATTTTGAGGCTACGTCCAACGCACCTGTTTTCAACTAGTGTTCCCGACATACAACGCATGGGGCGCACTATTTGGTAATCTCAACGTAGTATCTCCATGACGTTTTGAATTCATTCCAATCTGTCCACTTATTTCTCTGGTCTGGGTTTCCACCCCGCCCCCCCTCATATATTTCCGTGCTTTCTACCCTTTGAGTCGCATTTACTCCAAAAATCCAGTCCCGAATCGCCGGGCTCCCAGGATTCCGCCACCTCTTCGGTATCAGGTTTTTGGCTTCGTTCAGGAGAGTAGGGATTAAGGATGCTTTATATCGTTTCCCTGGGATCCCAGTCCCGTGGAAAAGTACCGACCACGGATCTCCTGGAATTTCTTCCTTGGTTATAATCTGAATGAGCTCTATTATTTCCTTCCAGAATTTTTCGATTACAGGGCACTCCCACCAGATATGTGCCATAGTTCCCTTAATTTTACAACCTCGCCAGCACTCCGGGGGAGACCCCCCCTGAATCCTGCTAAGCCTATCAGGGGTGAGATACCACCTGGAAAAGCATTTAAAGTTCGTTTCAACCGATTTCATCGAGAACGCTGTGCTATGGATGATCCCAAAAATTTTACCCAACTTATCTCGACTGCAGTGTGAACCTAACTCTTCCTCCCATTTTATAACATATGGAGGTACACCCAGTGCTTTTTCATTTATTAACATTTTGTATATCCGAGATAGATTGTTCTTAGTTGACTCGCGTAAGTAGAGTCTTTCCAACTGATTAAGATCATCTCCAGAGCGGATGGGTTGGGGGAGACTCCCCACAAAATGTTTTAACTGTATGTACCTCCAGATGTCAATATCCATTAACTCAGTGTTTAAGCTCAAATCGTGAAATGTGCATATTTTCCCATTTTTTATAATATCTTTAAGTTGTGCCCCATCATTTTTTATCCAATTCCCCCCCACCTCCCTCCTACCCGGTTCGAAAAGTGTATTATTTTTTAAGAAAATTAATGGTGAGTTGTATTTCCACTTGTGTCTTCTATAAATCCTATCCCATAGGTCCAGTGTCACCTGTGTTATTTCGTATGTTTTACTCCCTAATGTTCTGGCTTTTGGTGGGTTCCAAATTTCGTGTCCTAAGTGTCTGTTTTTTAGTATATTCTCTAAACTAATCCATCTCTTATCCCCTTCCTTCCCCCATTCCATTACCCTTGATATCGCCACTGCAGTAAAAAACGTTTCGAAGTCCGGGACCGCAAGCCCTCCCTGTTTTTTTTCCCTACTTAAGATCTCGGCTGAAATACATGGTTTTTTATTTAACCAAATAAATTTTGAAATAATTTGATTTAAGGTTTTAAAAAATATTTCTGGTACCGCTAAGGGAAGCATCTGGAGCTTGTAGTTAATTTTGGGGGCCACTATCATTTTTACTGCATTGATTCGGCCTATCCAGGAGAGGTGCCGGGATCCCATTATGTGGAGTTCTTTTTTGATCTCATTAAGTAAGGGAATATAATTCAAAAGGTACATTTTTTTACTTGTATCTGCCAGTGTAACCCCTAGGTATTTGATGCTTTCATGCCAGGGAAAATTAAATTCTTTTGAAAGCAGTTCTACCTCCTTCCTGTTAATGTTGATATTAAAAATTTCCGACTTGTTGAGATTTATTTTCAGGTTTGATGCTTTGCCAAATGCTTTTAAAACCTTCAATAAGTTGGGTAGTGTGATCCTAGGATTAGATATAAAAAAAAGCACGTTGTCGGCAAAAGCCGCTAATTTGTGTTCCTCGCTACCGGCTCTTATTCCTGTTATATCTACACTATCCCGAACCTTTGAAAGCAGAGGCTCCAGGGACAAAACAAACAGAAGGGGCGACAGGGGACACCCCTGCCTCGTTCCGTTCCTCATTGTGAACACTGCAGATGACATCCCATTGATCCTTACCGAGGCCTGCGGCTGCTGATATAGGGTACCAATCCACTTCAAAATTCTGGGACCAAACCCCATTGCCTCCAGCGTTCCCATCATATGTCCCCAGTCCACTCTGTCAAACGCTTTCTCGGCGTCAATTGACAAGAGTAGACTGGGGACCTTACCCATTTTGGCGACCTCGAGCAATAGAAGGGCCCGGACCCCATTATCTCGGCCTTCCCTCCCCGTGACAAACCCGACCTGGTCGGGATGGACCAATTTAGTGATCTTCTCTTTCACCCTATTAGCTAGTACTTTTGCGTATAATTTCGTGTCTACGTTTAGTAGCGCTATCGGGCGATAACTGGAGCACAGGGTCCTGTCCTTGCCTTCCTTCGGTATTAATGTAATAGATGCCAAAAGAGCCTCCCTCCCCATGGCGCAGTCAGTTCCTAGTTTATTCCAGTATTGACACAGTTTTGGGACCAGGATTTCTTTATATTTTATGAAATATGCTAAAGTAAAGCCGTCTGGACCCGGACTCTTCCCACTCGGAGAGCCACGCAATGCCTTATAGATTTCCTCTTCGGTTATAGCACTGTCCATATCAAGCCTGTCACTATCGGAAAGTGTCGGTAGGACGCATCCTTTCACAAAATTTTGATCCCTCTCTGCGAACTGCGGGGTATGCAGTCCCCTTTGTCTAACGTCATACACTTCTTCGTAGTAGGCCCTGAATGCATTCGCTATTCTTTTGTGGAGTTTACCATGGTCCCGGTTTTATTTTGTATTTTATCAATAAAGTTCCTTTCTCTTTTCTTTTTAAGCATATTCGCTAGATGTTTACCGCACCTGTTACCCCCCTGGTGTCTCTCTCTCGCAATTTTGTGAAACCACTTTGAGGACTCCTGCTCCATGGCCCCTAACATCTCCTCCCTTTTATTAATCAATCTATGGTAAACTTCTTGCTTTTGGGGCCCCTCCCTTTTATGTTCCTGTTCTAGCGTGTATAGTTCGCCCGTGAGATTCTGGATCCAAGCCCGTCTTTCCTTCTTTTTCCCGGCTCCAATGGAGATGAGGATCCCCCTGATATAGGCTTTATGAGCCTCCCAGATTGCCGCTGGGGAAACGTCGCTAGATTCATTATTCGCAAAGAAGAATTCAATCTCCCTCTTTATTGTTTCAGCAGAATCAGCATCATTAATGAGATGGTCATTTAGTCGCCAAGAAAATGGTTGCCTCTGGGTCTCAGGGATCTCCATCTCCATCGTAACCGGGGCATGGTCCGATAGAGTTGTTACCCCTATCCGAGTTGTCCTTACTTGTTCCAGTAGCCTGTGATCTATGATGAAGTAGTCTAATCGGGAGTGCGTCCCGTGTACTGGGGAAAAATAGGTGTAATCTTTCAGATTTGCGTGCATAACACGCCACACATCTATCAGTTGGAGGTTAAATAATTTATCCTTCAATTTTTTCAACTGTATATAGCTTGGTACCCTCACCCGTGATGTGCTATCGTAGTGGGGGTCTATACAAAAATTAAGATCCCCTGCTAAGATTACCCCTCCCTTCTTGAACCCCTTCAAACGGCCCAACACCTGATTCGTAAATTTGATAGAATTATTATTGGGGCAGTACACATTTGCAAATGTAAAGAGAACCTCTCCTATACTTCCCTTCAAAAAAAGGAACCGACCGTCAGGCTCTACTAACCTATCTGAAACTTTAAACTTTATATTATCCGCAAATCCTATGGCCACCCTCTTGGATCCCTTAATGGGAGAGTCGCTGTAGAACCACACTGGGAATTTCCTGGAGTATATCTTGGTATTACCCTCAAGACTCAGGTGTGTTTCCTGCAAGAAAACTATGTCGGCCTGGAGCCTCTGGAGTTCCCTCAATATTTTGTGTCTTTTCGACACTGAGTTGATACCTCTTACGTTGTATGTCAGGAATTTTATTTCATTATTAACCATAACCTAACCGGGGCGTTTTCGGGAACCGTATGTTTATGCCTCTTATCCTTTTATGTAAATTTGCAAGGAGCTTCCCCCCCTCCCCTTCCCAAATCCCACCCCCTCCCCCTCCAACCTTCCCTCCCAATTTTCCTCCCCCAACCCCCCTGGCCTCCCCCCTCCCCCCTCCCCCCCTCCGGCCATATTTTGGCCCTATGCAAACTTTGGGGCGTCCGCATCGAACCCCCCCTGTCTGCCTTTTGGACTAGGGTGTGGCTCTGACCCTAAGGCACCCATCAGGCCACCCCCCCGTGAACTGGGGGGGGGTAGCCCCCTGGGCCCACCAAGACCCCCTTAACCCCGAGCCCTCTGTCCCCCTACGCTTTCCCCCCCCACCTCCCGGCCCCCCCACCGGCCCCACCTCATCCCACATATACAGAAGCGTAATCCAAAACATTAACCCTTGAAAAACAGCTTATTACATTAATGAGATATCGACCAAGAATCCCTTTTTAGAGTCCCGGACACTAGCCCTCCCCCCCTCCCCCCAAAAAAGAAAAAAGAAAAAGGAAAAATTGATTTTTTCTTCAACACCCCCTCCCCCAGGAACTAAGGTGGAACTTTAGGGACGGGAATCCCCACATTGTGGCAAAAGTCGGGAAGTTCCTCCAAAAATTTCATCCGGAAAGTCCTTCCTTCTTTCGTGACTATTAGTGACGCCGGGAAACCCCAACTATACTTCAAGTTTGCTGCTCTTAATGATACCAGTAGGGGTCTCAACTGGCGCCTCCGATAGAGTGTTCCCGCAGAGAGGTCTGAGAATATCTGAAGTTCCGCTGCCTCGAATTTCAGGGGGGGGTTAGATCTCAACTTCGTCCAAATTTTAAATTTGTCCTCATATGAATGAAATTTAATGATAACATCTCTGGGTATCCCTTCACTTAGACCATTGGGCTTCCTTATACGATGCACCCTGTCAATTTTTATTGCTGCTCCCTCAGGTCTATCCAGTAATGGGTTAAATAAACTTTGCATTTTTATTTTCAGGTCTTCCCCCAACTGTTCAGGAATGCCCCTGATCCGAAGGTTCTGCCTCCTGTTCTGATTCTCTTGGTTCTCTATTTGATACTGTATGTCCCTGTGTTTTATCTGCATTTCCTTCATTTGTGCTTTAAGTTCCAGTAATTCTTGGGCTTGAATTACCACCAGGTCCTCAACTTTCCCCACCCTGTTCAGAACTTGGCTCATGTCTGTCCTGACGTTCGTAATTTCTGTTTTAATAACATTTTCCAGCTTGTTAAACATTTCTGCCATCTCTGTCTTTGTTGGAATTTGTGATATATTTCTTTGTTCCCCAGAGAAACTGGTGTCCTGAGATCCCTCCATTCCACCTTCCGCCCTGGCCTGCTCTGCCTGCTCTGCTTTCTGTTTCTCCGTATCCCGTTTTTTTTCCTTTGAACTCTGTTTTTTCTCCATCTCTGGGCTCTTAAGGCTGATGTCTTTGAGGTACTTCTGTATTGTGCTCGTGTTTAAATTATCTTTGGGGGTCTTAGGATCCGTTCCCCGTTGGGGTCTGCCCTTCATTTTTATTTGGTGTCCTCAGTCTAATTATTTATATGGTCTTGACAGATACCACCCATTATGACAGTAATTGGTGCCCAAAAATAAAACCAGCATGTGGGTCCATTTTGCTCTCTCCCCCTCTTCTCCTTATCGTGTGTCTCCTTTCCTGGATAACCCCTCAGTAAGTGCTACACCTTAGGCTCTATGCTGTCCTCTCCCCTGTAAAAACACAGGGCAGAGAGTAAGGGTACAAGGGAGAAAGAACACTTAATAGTAGCTCTCACTGACCAGTCTCCCTTATTTTCTTGTTGGTTTTTATGTTTTTTTGTTTTTTTTTTGTGTAATGATTGGGGTAGTCTTTTCGGGGGTTCTCCAGGGGCTCACTTTATTAGATTGATCTTGCTCGTGGTACGTGCTCAACAGGGATATTTCTGCAGAACCCACAAAGTCCGTGAGTACGCTGGACCCCCAACAGGGGGGGGGAGGAAGCAAAGGGGGGGGGGTGAAGGCTCCCCAGCCCTGGCCCAGTACCTGGGACACCTCTCCTCTCGCACCGCACAGACCAAAAGAAAAAAAAATATATATATGTATATTTCTTTATGCTGCTGACTGCCTGGGGGTACGGTCCGGGGGTAGAGGAAACACCTTCTTCTTTTCCTATGCCAGCATACTCTATGGTCTTTTACCCCTTTACATCACATCTCACAAGCCTGCTACTTCCAAGTTCAGTACAAGCATTTCAATATTAGGATTTTAGTGAACAGGGGAGGAACAGAGCCAGGAATAAGGAAACACATAACTTTCTCTCCAGGCCCAGCAAAAAAAAAAAATAGTAGATCTATACCTGTGGGGGTGCCCGCCACGGCCCCCCCCTGCTGCTGAAGTCCGGGTAGGGTTAGGTGATGAGAGGAGGAGAGCAGATGCAGGCGCTGAGGCAGGCAATGCTTTTCCTTAAATGCTGTGAAGCTGCGGCGGTCCGGCGGTCCGGCGGAGGGACGGGAGAACCAGGTATGTTGTGGGTGAGAAGACCCTTTTAGCCCCACCAGGGGTCCGCATCAAGATGGGGCCAGCTATTTCTCCAAGGGCCCGGGGGTGTCCGATGGTCACCTCCTTGGTGACGGAAGAGAGGGCCGGCAGTGGTTTCAGGTCTGCGGCGGGGGCTGGGGCGAAGCTCGGGAGACTGTCATGTGTCGGGACGGCGCGGGCTCACACTTCCACGCCGTCTCCTGCTGGCTCGTTCCGAGAGCTCTCGGCGTCCCACATGGTGCCGACGTCAGGCCCCTCCCCTAGCGCTGGCGTCTCACGTCAGCATCCCGCCCGAGTTTTTTCATACTTTAAATTTAGTCTTAAGTAGATGGCCACGGGTATTGTAGTTCGGTACTCCGAGATACGTTGTTGGCGTATAAGACACACCCGCGATTTTCCCCCTATCTTCCCCCTATTCTATACGATAAGTGTCTTAGTTGGAGATGACCCTGTAATACAATGTTTGCATTTTGAGGAGACCTGTATGTACTCCATTATGGAGCACATACAGGAGTCAAAGATATTTTGTATTGAATTTGTAGACCTTTTTTTTTTCTGTAAACTAAACCACTTACACTTACAGTTTAGATGATTTTCTTCAACCTAAAGGTGTTGAGTAGGGATGAGCCGAACACCCCCGGGTTCGGTTCGCACCAGAACCTTCGAACCGACCGAAAGTTCGCGCGAATTTTCGAACCCTATACGTTATAATGGACGCGAACGTTCGAAATCAAAAGTGCTAATTACAACGGCCAATATGCATGTTAATGTCATAAAACAGGTTTGGGGACCCGGGTCCTGCCCCAGGGGACATATATCAATGCAAAAAGAACTTTTAAAAACTAACGTTTTTTCGGGAGCAGTCATTTTAATGATGCATAAAGTGAAAAAAAAAAAGGTGAAATTTTCCTTTAAATATGGTACCTGGGGGGTGTCTAAAGTATGCCTGTGAAGTGGCATGTGTTTCCCGTGTTTAGAACTGTCCTTGCACAAAATGACATTTATAAAGGAAAAAAAGAAGCCATTTAAAACCACTTGCGGCTTTAGGTTTGTTCTTAAGTAGAATCTGAACAGGTACATTATGAAGTGTAGCTCCATCCCAAAAAAAATCTATTTTTAAGCTTTTTGGAGGACATAGGGAGGGGTTATCACCCCTGTAACATTTGCTGTCTTTGCACATCTGTTCAGAACATGTCACCTAACTTTCCGTCCCAATGACAAATGTTTTTGGAAAAAGTGGGGTTTTAATTGAAACAAGGATTGGTGATAAAGTATCAGTAGAGAGGAGATACCTTTTTCCCAAATTAAATCTAACAGGATAGAATTTCCCTTCCTAGGGGTAGATTTCCTCTCACTTCCTGTTTTCTCTTTCCATTTGCAAGTAGGAGTCGTTTGTAATTTGGATGTTTGAAAGTAGGGGCCTGGCGTATATACTCTGCAGAAATTTGCCCTATTAGATGTTGGTGTAGCCACAAGACTGGTGGGCACAGGAATGGGCCCTGCTGTGAGTTAATAGATCAAGATTTGTAATTGCATGCACCTGTTGAACAGGGCAGAAAAATTGGGGGTGGTGGTGGTGGTGGTGGACGGTTTTGCCACAAGACTGTAAGCTCTCACAGTTACTCTTGGTGGGCGCAGGAATGGGCCCTGCTGTGAGTTATTAGATCAAGATTTGTAATTGCAAGCACCTGATGAACAGGGCAGAAAAATTGGGCCTTTGGCGGTGGTGGTGGACGGTGTTGCCACAAGACTGTAGGCCCTCATAGTTACTCTTGGTGGGCGCAGGAATGGGCCCTGCTGTGAGTTATTAGATCAAGATTTGTAATTGCAAGCACCTGATGAACAGGGCAGAAAAATTGGGCCTTTGGCGGTGGTGGTGGACGGTGTTGCCACAAGACTGCAGGCCCTCATAGTTACTCTTGGTGGGCGCAGGAATGGGCCCTGCTGTGAGTTATTAGATCAAGATTTGTAATTGCAAGCACCTGATGAACAGGGCAGAAAAATTGGGCCTTTGGCGGTGGTGGTGGACGGTGTTGCCACAAGACTGCAGGCCCTCATAGTTACTCTTGGTGGGCGCAGGAATGGGCCCTGCTGTGAACTATTAGATCAAGATTTGTAATTACCCGCCCCTGTTAAACAGGGGCTGAAAAATTGTGCCTTAGGCACTGGTGCTGGTGCCACAACACTGCAACCCCTCACAGAGACTGTACTTGGAGCACAGCAGTCACACGTGTTGCGAAGCATTTTTTTAAAAAAATTGTAAGTACCCGCCCCTGTTAAACAGGGGCTGAAAAATTGTGCCTTAGGCACTGGTGCTGGTGCCACAACACTGCAACACGGCCCTCACAGAGACTGTACTTGGAGCACAGCAGTCACACGTGTTGCGAAGCATTTTTTTAAAAAATTGTAAGTACACGCCCCTGTTAAACAGGGGCTGAAAAATTGTGCCTTAGGCACTGGTGCTGGTGCCACAACACTGCAACCCGGCCCTCACAGATACTGTACTTGGAGCACAGCAGTCACACGTGTTGCGAAGCATTTTTTTAAAAAATTGTAAGTACCCGCCCCTGTTAAACAGGGGCTGAAAAATTGTGCCTTAGGCACTGGTGCTGGTGCCACAACACTGCAACACGGCCCTCACAGAGACTGTACTTGGAGCACAGCAGTCACACGTGTTGCGAAGCATTTTTTTTAAAAATTGTAAGTACCCGCCCCTGTTAAACAGGGGCTGAAAAATTGTGCCTTAGGCACTGGTGCTGGTGCCACAACACTGCAACACGGCCCTCACAGAGACTGTACTTGGAGCACAGCAGTCACACGTGTTGCGAAGCATTTTTTTAAAAAAATTGTAAGTACACGCCCCTGTTAAACAGGGGCTGAAAAATTGTGCCTTAGGCACTGGTGTGGTGGCATGGATCATTGAGGAGGAGGAAGAGGATAGTCAGTGAACATAAGAGGACAGTCACTCAGCATCAGCATAGGCAGTCTTGAAGGGATGTGACATTAAAAATTATTCGGTTATATCCGCCTCAGGTGCCTGGTAGCTGGTGGTGATCCAAGACTGATTCATTTTGATGAATGTCAGTCGATCAACCGAGGCGGTGGACAGGCGCACCCTATGATCAGTCACAAATCCTCCAGCAGCACTGAATGTGCGTTCGGAAAGAACGCTGGAGGCAGGACAGGCCAGTAGCTCAATTGCATACTGTGCAAGCTCTGGCCAGTGATCCATCCTCAGGACCCAGTAAGCCAGAGGATTTTCGGTGGGAAAGGTGTCCAAGTCTGACCTTGCCCCAAGGTATTCCTGCACCATGTATATCAGACGCTGGCGATGGTTGCTGGAACCGATCATACCTTGGGGCTGCGGACTAAAAAATTGTCTGAACGCATCGGTCAGACGTCCACCTTCCCCACCGCTCCTTCTGCCACTGACCGAAGCCTCAGCAACTCGTCGCCCAGGACCAGGAGTTTGTAGCCTCCCAGTTTCTGGGAACGCGTTGCACAGACCTTTCTGCAAGGCCTCCCTGAGATGTCTCATCCTCTGCTCCCTCTGCGACGGCAAGATAAGGTCCGCAACCTTACCCTTGTACCGCGGATCAAGGAGAGTGGCCAGCCAGTAATGGTCCCTCTCCTTGATCCGAAGAACACGAGGATCCTTCCGCAGGCTTTGCAGGATCAGGGAGGCCATGCAGCGTAGGTTAGCTGAGGCATTCGGTCCGGAGTCTTCTGGGTCACTGAGGATGACATGATCGCCAGCCACCTCCTCCCAGCCACGTACAAGTCCACTGGTTTGTTGGGACTGTACATCATCCCTAAAAGACTGCTGCTGCTGATGCTGAGTGCCAGGCTCCACCTCCATGCTCACACAATCCTCCTCCTCCTCCTCCTCATCCTCTTCCTGTGTGATGGGTGGGACAGAAGGAACACTGCCTGGATAAAGGGGGCCTTGAGAGGCAAGGAAGTCCTCCTCTTCCTGCCTCTGTTCTGCCTCAAGTGCCCTGTCCATTATCCCACGCAGCGTATGCTCCAACAGGTGGACAAGAGGGACAGTGTCACTGATGCATGCACTGTCACTGCTCACCATCCTCGTGGCCTCCTCAAATGGTGAGAGGACAGTGCATGCATCCCTGATCATGCTCCACTGACGTGGGGAAAAAAAACCAAGCTCCCCTGACCCTGTCCTGGTGCCGTAGTCGCAAAGGTACTCATTGATGGCCCTCTGCTGCGTGTGCAGTCGCTGCAGCATGGCCAATGTTGAGTTCCACCTGGTGGGCATGTCACATATTAGGCGGTTCTTGGGCAGGTTCAGCTCCTTTTGCAGCTCAGTCAGCCGAGCACTGGCATTATAAGATCGGCGGAAATGCACACAGACTTTCCTGGCCTGCCTCAGGACATCCTGTAAGCCTGGGAACCTGCCCAAGAACCGCTGCACCACCAGGTTGAGGACGTGAGCCATGCAGGGCACATGGGTGAGCTGCCCCTGTCGCAGGGCGGAGAGGAGGTTGGTGCCATTGTCAGAAACGACCATTCCTGGCTTAAGCTGACGTGGCGTCAACCACCTCTCGGCCTGCCCCTGCAGAGCTGCCAGAACCTCTGGCCCAGTGTGGCTCCTGTCCCCCAAACACACCAGCGCAAGCACGGCATGGCATCTTTTTGCCTGCGTACTTGCGTAGCCCCTTGTACGCCTACGGAGCACCGCTGGTTCCAAGGACAGAGCACTGGAGGAAGAAGAAGAGGAGGGGGTGGAGGAGAGAGGTGTGTCACAACCAGTAGCAGTAGTCGCGTTTTGGAGGCGTGGTGGCGGAACAACCTCCAACACTACTGCACCTTGTCCTGCATCCCTCCCAGCTGCCAATAGAGTGACCCAATGGGCCGTGAAAGAAAGGTACCGTCCCTGTCCATGCCTGCTGGACCATGAGTCAGCGGTAATATGCACCTTACCGCTGACCGCCCTGTCCAGCGAGGCATGGACATTGCCCTCCACATGCCGGTAGAGAGACGGAATCGCCTTCCGCGAGAAAAAGTGGCGTTTGGGAACCTGCCACTGAGGAACCGCACATTGAACAAACTCACGGAAGGGGGCCGAGTCTACCAACTGAAAAGGCAGCAGTTGAAGTGCTAGCAATTTAGCCAGGCTAGCATTCAACCGCTGGGCATGTGGATGGCTGGGAGTGTACTTCTTTCTACGGTCCAGCAGCTGGGGCAGGGAAATTTGCCTGCTGCAATCGGACGTCGGTGTACTGCAAGTACTTGGTTGTGACACACCTAATTCTACACCTTCAGTCCTCTCAGAGCAGCTTTCAGAGAGGACTGAAGGTGTAGTGGGGATGGAGATCCCAGCTGAGGAGGAGCAAGGAGAGGTCCGCTTAGTTCTTTGGTGTGGGTCTTTTATGTGTGCCTGCCAACGAGCTGCATGGCAGGTCGCCATATGTCTGGTCATGCTTGTGGTGCCCAAGCGGCTGATGTTTTGGCCACGCGAGATACGCTTGAGACAAATATTGCAAATAGCAGTGGTGCGATCTGCTGCACTCGTCTCAAAAAAGGCCCACACCAAAGAACTTTTCTGATAACGTGCAGAGGCAGCGCCCTGCACAGGCGGAGCTCTGCGGTGTTGTACAGTTGCTGTGCTGGCCTCTACCTGGCCTCCAGGGGGCACCCTGCCTCGTTGGACATGTGACGCCGCATCCTCCTCCTCCTCGTCCTCCTCCTCATCCTCTCTCCCTTCAGGCACCCACGTGGAGTCAGTGACCTCATCATCCCCTCCCTCTTCACCACTAGAGCAAACCTGGCAGTAAGCTGCAGCTGGTGGAACAGTACTGCCAGATTCCTCAAGCTGGGTATCATCATCCGAGCCTTCGAATCGTTGGGCATCCTCCTGGAGCATGTACCCAACACTGTGCTCAAAGAGTTCGGGGGACTCCTCAGGAGGACATGGTGGGTCTAGGGAAGGGGTGGCTGATGATGCTCTGTCAGTACCCTGAGCCTGGGTGAGAGAGGATGAGGAGGATGAGGAGGGCTTGGTCATCCATTCTACCAAGCCTTCAGCATGATGCGGCTCCACATGTCCAGCTGCCGAAAACAAAGACGCGCGTGTCCCATGGCCACGTGCTGATGACGATGCACGACCACGTCCACGTCCACGGCCACGTCCACTAGAAACAGAGCCTGCCTGCCCTGTGTTCTTGGCTCTGCACGCTCTGCCTCCCCTTGGTGGTCTTCCAGCCATTGTAGTCGGTAGTCCTGTGGGTGCTGCTGAGAAGAATATATAGGAGCTCTGTGTGATGCCACTAACACACTAGAAGTCCTGTGGGTGCTGCTGAGAAGAAAATATAGGAGCTCTGTGTGATGCCACTAACACACTAGAAGTCCTATGGGTGCTTCTGCAAAGAAAATAGAGGAGCTCTGTGTGATGCCACTAACACACTAGAAGTCCTGTGGGTGCTGCTGAGAAGAAAATATAGGAGCTCTGTGTGATGCCACTAACACACTAGAAGTCCTATGGGTGCTTCTGCAAAGAAAATAGAGGAGCTCTGTGTGATGCCACTAACACACTAGAAGTCCTGTGGGTGCTTCTGCAAAGAAAATAGAGGAGCTCTGTGTGATGCCACTAACACACTAGAAGTCCTGTGGGTGCTTCTGCAAAGAAAATAGAGGAGCTCTGTGTGATGCCACTAACACACTAGAAGTCCTGTGGGTGCTTCTGCAAAGAAAATAGAGGAGCTCTGTGTGATGCCACTAACACACTAGAAGTCCTGTGGGTGCTGCTGAGAAGAAAATATAGGAGCTCTGTGTGATGCCACTAACACACTAGAAGTCCTATGGGTGCTTCTGCAAAGAAAATAGAGGAGCTCTGTGTGATGCCACTAACACACTAGAAGTCCTGTGGGTGCTGCTGAGAAGAAAATATAGGAGCTCTGTGCGATGCCACTAACACACTAGAAGTCCTATGGGTGCTTCTGCAAAGAAAATAGAGGAGCTCTGTGTGATGCCACTAACACACTAGAAGTCCTGTGGGTGCTTCTGCAAAGAAAATAGAGGAGCTCTGTGTGATGCCACTAACACACTAGAAGTCCTATGGGTGCTTCTGCAAAGAAAATAGAGGAGCTCTGTGTGATGCCACTAACACACTAGAAGTCCTGTGGGTGCTTCTGCAAAGAAAATAGAGGAGCTCTGTGTGATGCCACTAACACACTAGAAGTCCTGTGGGTGCTTATGCAAAGAAAATAGAGGAACTCTGTGTGATGCCACTAACACACTAGAAGTCCTGTGGGTGCTTATGCAAAGAAAATAGAGGAGCTCTGTGTGATGCCACTAACACACTAGAAGTCCTGTGGGTGCTTCTGCAAAGAAAATAGAGGAGCTCTGTGTGATGCCACTAACACACTAGAAGTCCTGTGGGTGCTGCTGAGAAGAAAATAGAGGAGCTCTGTGTGATGGGACTAACACACTTCAAGTCCTATAGGTGCTTCTGAGAAGAAAATGTAGGTCTGTGTGTAATGGGACTAACACACTTCAAGTCCTATAGGTGCTTCTGGGAAGAAAATGTAGGTCTGTGTGTAATGGGACTAACACACTTCAAGTCCTATAGGTGCTTCTGGGAACAAAATATATGATCTCTGTGTGATGGGACTAACACACTTCAAGTCCTATAGGTGCTTCTGAGAACAAAATATATGATCTCTGTGTGATGGGACTAACACACTTCAAGTCCTATAGGTGCTTCTGGGAAGAAAATGTAGGTCTGTGTGTAATGGGACTAACACACTTCAAGTCCTATAGGTGCTTCTGGGAAGGAAATAAAGGTCTGTGTGATGGGACTAACACACTTCAAGTCCTATAGGTGCTTCTGGGAACAAAATATATGATCTCTGTGTGATGGGACTAACACACTTCAAGTCATATAGGTGCTTCTGGGAAGGAAATAAAGGTCTGTGTGATGGGACTAACACACTTCAAGTCCTATAGGTGCTTCTGGGAAGAAAATGTAGGTCTGTGTGTAATGGGACTAACACACTTCAAGTCCTATAGGTGCTTCTGGGAAGGAAATAAAGGTCTGTGTGATGGGACTAACACACTTCAAGTCCTATAGGTGCTTCTGGGAACAAAATATATGATCTCTGTGTGATGGGACTAACACACTTCAAGTCCTATAGGTGCTTCTGGGAAGAAAATGTAGGTCTGTGTGTAATGGGACTAACACACTTCAAGTCCTATAGGTGCTTCTGGGAACAAAATATATGATCTCTGTGTGATGGGACTAACACACTTCAAGTCCTATAGGTGCTTCTGGGAAGGAAATAAAGGTCTGTGTGATGGGACTAACACACTTCAAGTCCTATAGGTGCTTCTGGGAAGAAAATGTAGGTCTGTGTGTAATGGGACTAACACACTTCAAGTCCTATAGGTGCTTCTGGGAACAAAATATATGATCTCTGTGTGATGGGACTAACACACTTCAAGTCCTATAGGTGCTTCTGGGAAGAAAATGTAGGTCTGTGTGTAATGGGACTAACACACTTCAAGTCCTATAGGTGCTTCTGGGAACAAAATATATGATCTCTGTGTGATGGGACTAACACACTTCAAGTCCTATAGGTGCTTCTGGGAAGGAAATAAAGGTCTGTGTGATGGGACTAACACACTTCAAGTCCTATAGGTGCTTCTGGGAAGAAAATGTAGGTCTGTGTGTAATGGGACTAACACACTTCAAGTCCTATAGGTGCTTCTGGGAACAAAATATATGATCTCTGTGTGATGGGACTAACACACTTCAAGTCCTATAGGTGCTTCTGGGAAGAAAATGTAGGTCTGTGTGTAATGGGACTAACACACTTCAAGTCCTATAGGTGCTTCTGGGAAGGAAATAAAGGTCTGTGTGATGGGACTAACACACTTCAAGTCCTATAGGTGCTTCTGGGAACAAAATATATGATCTCTGTGTGATGGGACTAACACACTTCAAGTCCTATAGGTGCTTCTGAGAAGAAAATGTAGGTCTGTGTGTAATGGGACTAACACACTTCAAGTCCTATAGGTGCTTCTGGGAACAAAATATATGATCTCTGTGTGATGGGACTAACACACTTCAAGTCCTATAGGTGCTTCTGGGAAGGAAATAAAGGTCTGTGTGATGGGACTAACACACTTCAAGTCCTATAGGTGCTTCTGGGAAGAAAATGTAGGTCTGTGTGTAATGGGACTAACACACTTCAAGTCCTATAGGTGCTTCTGGGAACAAAATATATGATCTCTGTGTGATGGGACTAACACACTTCAAGTCCTATAGGTGCTTCTGGGAAGAAAATGTAGGTCTGTGTGTAATGGGACTAACACACTTCAAGTCCTATAGGTGCTTCTGGGAAGAAAATGTAGGTCTGTGTGTAATGGGACTAACACACTTCAAGTCCTATAGGTGCTTCTGGGAACAAAATATATGATCTCTGTGTGATGGGACTAACACACTTCAAGTCCTATAGGTGCTTCTGGGAAGAAAATGTAGGTCTGTGTGATGGGACTAACACACTTCAAGTCCTATAGGTGCTTCTGGGAACAAAATATAGGAGCTCTGCCTGCCTGCCACGAACACACTACAAGTCCTATAGGTGCTTCTGGGAACAAAATATAGGAGCTCTGCCTGCCTGCCACGAACACACTACAAGTCCTATAGGTGCTTCTGGGAAGAAAATGTAGGTCTGTGTGTAATGGGACTAACACACTTCAAGTCCTATAGGTGCTTCTGGGAACAAAATATATGATCTCTGTGTGATGGGACTAACACACTTCAAGTCCTATAGGTGCTTCTGGGAACAAAATATATGATCTCTGTGTGATGGGACTAACACACTTCAAGTCCTATAGGTGCTTCTGGGAAGAAAATGTAGGTCTGTGTGTAATGGGACTAACACACTTCAAGTCCTATAGGTGCTTCTGGGAAGAAAATGTAGGTCTGTGTGTAATGGGACTAACACACTTCAAGTCCTATAGGTGCTTCTGGGAACAAAATATATGATCTCTGTGTGATGGGACTAACACACTTCAAGTCCTATAGGTGCTTCTGGGAAGAAAATGTACGTCTGTGTGATGGGACTAACACACTTCAAGTCCTATAGGTGCTTCTGGGAACAAAATATAGGAGCTCTGCCTGCCTGCCACGAACACACTACAAGTCCTATAGGTGCTTCTGGTAACAAAATATAGGAGCTCTGCCTGCCTGCCACGAACACACTACAAGTCCTATAGGTGCTTCTGGTAACAAAATATAGGAGCTCTGCCTGCCTGCCACTAACACACTACAAGTCCTATAGGTGCTTCTGGTAACAAAATATAGGAGCTCTGCCTGCCTGCCAGGAACACACTACAAGTCCTATAGGTGCTTCTGGTAACAAAATATAGGAGCTCTGCCTGCCTGCCACTAACACACTACAAGTCCTATAGGTGCTTCTGGTAACAAAATATAGGAGCTCTGCCTGCCTGCCACGAACACACTACAAGTCCTATAGGTGCTTCTGGTAACAAAATATAGGAGCTCTGCCTGCCTGCCACTAACACACTACAAGTCCTATAGGTGCTTCTGGTAACAAAATATAGGAGCTCTGCCTGCCTGCCACGAACACACTACAAGTCCTATAGGTGCTTCTGGGAAGAAAATGTAGGTCTGTGTGTAATGGGACTAACACACTTCAAGTCCTATAGGTGCTTCTGGGAACAAAATATATGATCTCTGTGTGATGGGACTAACACACTTCAAGTCCTATAGGTGCTTCTGGGAACAAAATATATGATCTCTGTGTGATGGGACTAACACACTTCAAGTCCTATAGGTGCTTCTGGGAAGAAAATGTAGGTCTGTGTGTAATGGGACTAACACACTTCAAGTCCTATAGGTGCTTCTGGGAACAAAATATATGATCTCTGTGTGATGGGACTAACACACTTCAAGTCCTATAGGTGCTTCTGGGAAGAAAATGTAGGTCTGTGTGATGGGACTAACACACTTCAAGTCCTATAGGTGCTTCTGGGAACAAAATATAGGAGCTCTGCCTGCCTGCCACGAACACACTACAAGTCCTATAGGTGCTTCTGGTAACAAAATATAGGAGCTCTGCCTGCCTGCCACGAACACACTACAAGTCCTATAGGTGCTTCTGGTAACAAAATATAGGAGCTCTGCCTGCCTGCCACTAACACACTACAAGTCCTATAGGTGCTTCTGGTAACAAAATATAGGAGCTCTGCCTGCCTGCCAGGAACACACTACAAGTCCTATAGGTGCTTCTGGTAACAAAATATAGGAGCTCTGCCTGCCTGCCACTAACACACTACAAGTCCTATAGGTGCTTCTGGTAACAAAATATAGGAGCTCTGCCTGCCTGCCACGAACACACTACAAGCCCCTCTTTCTTAATCAATCTTTGTAACTGAATCTATCTAACTCAATCTCTGTAAGTAAATCTCTCTAACTAACTAAATGCAGCAGAGTGTCACAGATCTAGCCTGCTCAATCTGCGCCGGAACAGCATGTGACCGGCGCAGACGGCGTGGCGGCCTTTTATAGGGGGGGGGGCGTGTACTACAGCCCCTGAGCTGTAATTGGCTACAGGCGTCCTGCCTGTAGCCAATTATGGCTCTTCGAAATTCCGGGGCTGTGATTGGCCAAGCATGCGGGGTCACAGTGCATGCTTGGCCAATCATCAGCCAGCAATGCACTGTGCCGGCCGCGCCGGCCGCAATGCATTGCGGGGCCGCTGGCAACACACGAACGTGATGCGAGCGGCCAAAATAGTTCTGGGCTCGCCGAGCGAGCGAACGCCCGGTGCTCGATGCGAACGTGGGTTCGCATCGAGCACCGGGCCCATCCCTAGTGTTGAGTGCTACGTTGAATAAAAAAATTGAAAGGCTTTGCAGGTGCAAGCTCCCCATTGCATGGTAAGCACTCGAGGCTCCCGCTGCACTCAATGGATTTTGATTACATCTACTCAGCCATAATTTGTTCAGCAGTTAAACCAATTTCCTGTCAAGCGACATAATAGACTTCAGTATGATGCTTTAAACAATGGCTACATTGTCCTTCTGTGGTAAAAGTCTTTTATGCCAATTAATTATTATAGATAATATTCTTTTACATTCCTTTAGCTTAAATAGCAGCTAAGGATGTAAGTAATAATTAAAGAGCTGGCAATGTAATTCATGTCTGTAAAAATTGTAATGTCATTCCAGGAACAGGGCAAATAATAATTTAGTATTAGCTCGTTAAAGGTAAACACAGTCACCTTTATCATGGCATAACTTGCTGCAAGATTGTCCACTATTTAATCATTGTTAATTCTGCCCTATAGTAAAATTAGGTTGCTAGTAGTTTACCAGGCATAGACAGAAACAAAAAAAACTTACACCAATTTTAACCCTTGCCTGCTCTATTCAAAACTGAGAAACAGCTTAGAGATACACTATATTACCAAAAGTATTGGGACACCTGCCATTACACTCACATGAACTTTAATGGCATGCCAGTCTTAGTCCGTAGGGTTCAATATTGCATTGGCCCACCCTTTGCAGCTATAAAAGCTTCAACTCTTCTGGGAAGGTCGTCCACAAGGTTTAGGAGTGTGTCTATGGGAATGTTTGACCATTCTTCCAGAAGCACATTTGTGAGATCAGTCACTCATGTGAACGAGAAGGCCTGGCTCACGGTCTCTACTTTAATTTATCCCAAAGGTGTTCTATCTGGGGATGGAGTCAAGTTACCCCATCCCCAAACTCGCTCATCCATGTTTTCATATGGACATTGCTTTGTGCACTGGTCCAAATCATTTGGTGGAGGGGGGATTATGGTGTGGGGTTGTTTCTCAGGGCTTGGCCCCTTAGTTCCATTGAAGGGAACTCTTAAGGCGTCAGCATACCAAGACATTTTGGACAATTTCATGCTTCCAACTTTGTGGTACAGTTTGGGGATGGCCCCTTCATGTTTCAACATGACTGCGCACCAGTGCACAAAGCAAGGTCCATAAAGACATGGATGAGCAGGTTTGGGGTGGAGCATGTTGACTGGCCTGCACAGAGTCCTGACCTTAACCCAATAGAACACATTTGGGATGAATTAGAGCAGAGAGTGTGAGCCAGGCCTTCTCGTCCACATCAGTGCCTGTGTTTCTGGACGAATGGTCAAACATTGCCATAGACACACTCCTAAACCTTGTGGACAGCCTTCCCAGAAGAGTTGAAGCTGTTATAGCTGCAAAGGGTGGACCAACGCAATATTGAACCCTACGGACTAAGACTCGGATGCCATTAAAGTTCATGTGCGTATATATAGTATTATATATGGTAATATAGTGTATATAAGCAGGGCAAAGAAACAGCTTTGCTTTGATTCCCTGTCTAATTTATGTATTTATTGTAGGTATTTAAATAGCACCAACAATTTACACAGTGCTTTATATATGTATATTGTAATCCACCTCACATGCATACACAATTTAGACAGTAGCCAATTAAAATACCAGGATGTCTTGGGCATGTAGGAGGCAACCAGAGAACCCAGAAGAAACCCAAGCAAGCACAGGGACAACATGCAAATTGTCTGTTTATTCTTTGTCTTATTTTAGACCCCTTTCACACCAAGAGCGTTTTGCAGGCGATATATCGTTAGATATAGCGCCTGCAATCCGCCCTGAAACAACTGCACCATTGTCTGCAGTGTGAAAGCCCGAGGGCTTTCACACTGCAGCGGTGCGCTGGCAGGATGTCAGGAAAAGTCCTGCCAGCAGCTTCTTTGGAGCGGTGAAGGAGCTGTGAACTCACCGCTCCTCCACCGCTCCTCCACCGCTCCTCCAGCGCTGCTCCCCATTGAAAATCAATGGGGCAGCGCTGTAATACCGCCGGCAAAACGACGCTATTGCGGCATTTTGCCGGGGGTTTTAAACCCTTTCTCGGCCACCAGCGGGGGTAAAAGTGCCCCGCTAGCGGCCAAAGTACGCCGCAAATCTGACGGTAAAACGCCGCTAAAAATAGCAGCGTTTTACCGCCGACGCTATTGGCATTGTGGTGTGAAAGGGGTCTTATAGTTTGGCCAATTTGGGGTCGACGTGGGGGTGGGAGATGTGCTTTTGCTGTTCCTGGACCTTTCCCTGATTGTGTTCATGTGCTGTATGCTGTATTTCTGGCCTTCAGAGATATGGAGGTGGAGCGCTGATCTCTTGGTGGTTGGCCATATTACCAGCTGATTTTCAGTAAGTATTTATATGGGACTTGTGCTTCATGTTTTGGGGCCATGTTGATCGGTTCCTAACAATATATTACGTTTTAAACACCTCTAGGTGTGAATGAACTTCATATACCTCCCCGCAGCCTGGAATAATTTGACTTTCTGTCTTGGCACATTATATTTGTGGGCTGTGTTTGTTTGTTTTTCCCCTTTTCTCCATATTTTACCTAGGGGGGTGTAGTGGAAATCTTTATTAATGTATGTTGTCAGATGCCCCCCAGTGTCTGTTTTGCTGTAATATGCTCATGCGAGGTTATTCGCACATACAGATGCTGGCGGAAGACCATTGGATGCAGAAACCTTCCGGTGGAAACGGCAGATCTGTTTGCTCTTTCAAGGATGTTTGTTTATGCCTCACCAAGGGACTGACCACTCCATGGCGATCGCATTTAAACTCCTAAGTAAGCAGATCTGCGTACATGGGAACCATAGCATAACCATACAAAATTATGGCCCACTGAGCCATGATAGAGTATGGCTCGCATCATTGGTAGCAGTGGGAATGTGCACACGGTCGTGTTCAGAACCATGTGCTTGCCGCATGGTTTTGCACACGACCGTCTGCACAAGTTACTACTGCATTTCTATTTGAATATATACATATGTGTTATTGGTTCTTTTGAATGAATACAAGTGTCTGATTGGCTGATTCTGAAGCCACCACCTTCTTTTGTTATCCATGTGATTAGTATAAATAAAAGCAGCCTGGCTATTCTCTTCAGGATTATACTGAGCTCAAGGTGATACCAGCATCTGTTTGTGTTACTTAGAGAGATAAACAAGCACGCTTTCCTGGCATTATATAAGAGCTGTTTGTGCTTTTAAGTGCAAAGAAATTATATGCTTATAGGGAGAAGCTTCAAATTTCCAGGACAGGGGGGATAGTTTTTTTTACAAATTTTGTTCTGCTCATATAATGTGAACATATACAGTATCACCACAAAAGTGAGTACACCCCTCACCTTTTTGTAAATATTTTATTATATCTTTTTATGTGACAACACTGAAGAAATTACACTTTGCTACAATGTAAAGTAGTGAGTGTACAGCTTGTATAACGGTGCCAATTTGCTGTCCCCTTAAAATAACTCACACACAGCCATTAATGTCTAAACTGCTGGCAACAAAAGTACACCCCTAAGTGAAAATGTCCAAATTGGGCTCAATTAGCCATTTTTCCTCATGTGACTCGTTAGTGTTACAAGGTCTCAGGTGTGAATGGGGAGCAGGTGTGTTAAATTTGGTGTTATCACTCTCACTCTCTCATTCTGGTCACTAGAAGTTCAACATGGCACCTCATGGCAATGAACTCTCTGAGGATCTGAAAAAAGAATTGTTGCTCTACATAAAGATAGCCTAGGCTATAAGAAGATTACCAAGACCTTGAACTGAGCTGAAGCACAGTGGCCAAGACCATACAGCAGTTTAACAGGACAGGTTCCACTCAGAACAGGCCATGGTTGACCAAAGAAGTTGAGTGCATGTGCTCAGCATCATATCCAGAAGTTGTCTTTGGGAAATAAGACTTATGAGTGCTGCCAGCACTGCTGCAGAGGTTGAAGGGGTGGGGGTCAGCCTGTCAGTGCTCAGACCAAACGCTGCACACTGCATCAAACTAGTCTGCATGGCTGTTGTCCCAGAAAGAAATCTCTTCTAAAGATGATGCACAAGAAAGCCTGCAAACAGTTTGCTGAAGACAAGCAGACTAAGGACATGGATTACTGGAACCATGTCCTGTGGTCTGATGAGACCAAGATAAACTGATTTGGTTCAGATGGTGTCAAGCGTGTGTGGCGGCAACCAGGTGAGGAGTACAAAGAAAAGTATGTCTTGCCTACAGTCAAGCATGGTGGTGGGAGTGTCATGTTCTGGGGCTGCATGAGTGCTGCCGGCACTGGGAAGCCACAGTACATTGAGGGAACCATGAATGCCAACATGAACTGTGACCACAGAGCAGTATTACAACATGATAACAACCCCAAACACACCTCCAAGAAGACCACTGCCTTGCTAAAAAAAGCTGAGGGTAAAGGTGATGGACTGGCCAAGCATGTTTCCAGAACTAAACTCTATTGAGCATCTGTTAAGCCCCATACACACAGTCGGACTTTTTCATGGATTCTCTCCGATCGGACAAGGTTGTTGAAAAATCAGACCGTGTGTATGCACCATCGGACAGTGTTCGTCGGTTTGTCCGACGGACAAAGTCTTATCTCCTGCTGGAAAGATTTGCCGTCAACACGGTCCGATCACACCAAATCCGATCGTGTGTACGGTTGTCCGACCGGACAAAGTGCTACGCATGCTCAGATCACATTACAAGACCAAAGCTATTGGCTACTAGCCTCTACGTAGTCCCGTCATAGGCAACAAACGTCACCACGTTCAGAATGATCGGATTTTCCGACAACTTTGTCTGACCGTGTGTACGCAAAACCAACATCAGGCAAAGTGTGACGGCCATGGTCCGACGGACCTGGTCCTCGGATAATCCGCGCGTGTGTATGGGGCTTAAGGCATCCTCAAAACGGAAGGTGGAAGAGCGCAAGGTCTCTAACATCCACCAGCTCTGTGATATCGTCATGGAGCAGTTGAAGAGGACTTCAGTGGCAACCTGTGAAGCTCTGGTGAACTTCATGCCCAAAAGGGTTAAGGCAGTGCTGGAAAAAAAATTGGTGGCCACACAAAATATTGACACTTTGGGCCCAATTTGGATATTTTCAATTGGGGGTATTCTCACTTTTGTTGGCAACGGTTTAGACATTAATGGCTGTGTGTTGAGTTATTTTGAGGGGACAGCAAATTTACACTGTTATATAAGCTGTACACTCACTACTTTACATTGTAGCAAAGTGTAATTTATTCAGTGTTGTCACATGAAAAGATATAATAAAATATTTACAAAAATGTGAGAGGGGTGTACTCACTTTTGTAAGATACTGTGCCTATGCATGTATTCTTATTGTATGTTTTTCACTTCTAGACTTGAGAGATCTTTTACTGGATAACTGTCATAAGTTAACATATTGTTCCGAAGAAGCGGTACAAGCTGCAAAACACATCAATTGAATATACAACCTCCCTTTAATGTTTGTCTCTGTAATACTTGACATTAGAATGATTACATTGCCCCACAATAACACATAAACTGCTGTGCGCCACCTATACTGAGGACATGATCATTGTCCAAGCTTTGGGAAACACTGATATGTCCCATTTTGTGAGGCAATAAACGTGTTGGTAATACTGAGAAGATGTCATGGAACCATGGTTTACATATTGCATCAGGGCCCACAAAAGACTTGGTATATCCCAACACAACACATTGAGCTCTTAACAAAAATGAAGGAACTTGCTAATGTGATATATAAAACAAGGATCATGGTTATGAATGCCCCAGGCTACCCATAAACAAGGGATGATATCACCTTATCCTTATGGTATTGATTTGACCTGAAAATAATCAGATGCCTATTCACAATGCAATCTCTGCTACCCTCTCCGCTCTGACTATTCTCAACAAAAGAAAACTATTTTCTGAAATTGAAATGTCAAGAAGATCAATATTTTTGCCCCAGCTGCAGTTAAATATAGTTACACATTTTGCCAGGTTGAAAAAAAGACACAAGTCCATCTAGTTCAACCAATTAAACATTTTTGAAAAAATCATACAATCCCATATACACAATCCTTCACCCACAGTTGATCCAGAGGAAACCCCCAGCAAAGTATGATCCAATTATCTACAGCAGGGGAAAAAAAATCCTTCCGGATCCCCCAGAGGCAATTGGATATTCCCTGGATTAACTTTACCTATACTTTTACCTATACTTGCCAGTACCCAGATATATTTTTATATTTTTACTATGTACATTAAGGAAAGAATCCAGACCTTCTTTAAAGCAATCTACTGAGCTGGCCAGAACCACCTCTGGAGGTCTATTCCACATTTTCACAGCTCTTAAGCCCCATACACACGGTCGGATTTTCCGATGGATTCTGTCCTATCGGACAATGTTGTCGGAAATTCCGACCGTGTGTAGGCACCATCGGACAGTTTCCATCGGATTGTCCGACGGACAAAGTCCTATCTCCTGCTGGATAGATTTTTTGACAACAAAGTCCGATCACACCAAATCCGATCGTGTGTAGCGAATTCCGACGGACAAAGTGCTACGCATGCTCAGATCACATTACAAGACCAAAGCTATTGGCTACTAGCCTCTATGTAGTCCCGTCGTACGCAACGAACGGCACCACGTTCAGAATGATCGGATTTTCCGACAACGTTGTCCGACCGTGTGTACGCAAAACCAACATCGGACAAAGTACGACGGACATGATCCGACGGACCTGGTCCTCGGATAATCCGAGCGTGTGTATGGGGCTTAACTGTGAAGAAACCTTTCTGTATTTGGAGATGAAATCTTCTTTCCTCTAGACGTAAAGAGTGTCCTCTGTGATGACCTTAAAATTAATACTTCAACACCAAGTTTACTATATTGACCACTTATGTATTTGTACATTTGATCATATCACCCCTTAATCTCCTCTTCTCAAGAGTGAATAAATTCAGGTCCTCTAATCTTTCCTCATTGCTGAGCTCCTCCATGCCTCTTATCAGTTTGGTTTCCCTTCTCTGCACTTTCTCCTAGTCCCCAATAGAACCTCTTGTGTATTCGACAGGACCATTGTCCAACCTGAGAGTGGGTTACAATCCTTCTCTTTTCAATGAAGAAGAATGATATGCGGCACATATACTACAGTCAACCTTTCACAAGGTTTGTGGTAGCTATTGGAAGGTATGCAAGGATGGGTAAATATCTGCTTACACTACTCTTGGGAGATCTCTGAGGAGCAGATCGAGGACATCCCTGGTTCAGGAGAGACCACCAAAACGATTTTGACTCCTCTTTGTCATATGATAAGAGGGTCAACTCCATCTGGTGAGTGTGGACCCTTATCACACAGCGGTGCACTGATGACACAAGGAGTGGACTCTATATTTGAAGAGAGCACAAGGTACTTTATTATATGATGAGGACTTGTTTTTAACACATCACCATATTAATTTGGGACTGAGCACTTTGTTTATTATTTTTTGCATATTGATATATGATTTATTGTCACTGGTTTACTATAATACTGAATAATTAAATGCACGTTATTTAAATCGGTTAACATTGCAAGCGTTATTTGCACGCACGATTTAACCCTGCAAACTTTTCTTTGAGGAATATTGTGAAGATATCTGTCAATCTATGGAAAACTTTACAACTTCTGAGTGTACTTGTCTTCATACCTTTTTTCTTAAGAGCCTTTAGTTGCTCAATCACTATTTGATTTAACAATTTTAGAGTTCTGCATTTTGAAGGAACATTTCTGCGTTTTAACATAAATATAAAAAAGATCCTGCTGTTTTCCTTAATTATAAACACTACTTATTTAACCATTGTGGCAGCAGTGTGTGTGGGAATCAATTTCCTTATGGCCTTAAAATGGCTCACACACTATTATTATCGCTGTTCTGTGAATACTGAATAATGAGTTATTTCCTACCAATGTTTGTCAGGGCGGTGAGATCTATGCTTTAAATTCTCTAATATCTTGGTCTTTTAAATGCTTTTCTGTGCAGAGCAGTGTGGGGGCAGAGGAGGGCTGAGCAGACACACAGCTCTTTACATCTTGCCATGTTTGCGATGATCACCATTGTACGGTCAGGATAATGTCTTCATGTTACCAGCATGGGTATTTTCCGGCCTGTCCCAGAACACCTGTGGCTGAAGCATAGTACATCAATCTGTCTCATCAAGTACGAGTATAAAATAAATGATGTTGGTTTCCAGTTCAGAAGACTTTTCTTTGCATCTTGGCCCAAAGAAGCAACCAAATATGAGAGGAAATCTCTACAAACAGAGGGGAATTCCCCTCTTAGACAGATGTTTCCATTTAATTGCTCCAGGTCTGCTCTATAGCAGTTTTACACTCCTACAGGGAGGGTGGCACCTATGTGCCAGATCACATGTGTATATATATATTTATATATATATACACACACACACAACAGCTCGCCCAGCGATATCTGCCGACACCCGCCGATGATCCAGCAGAGAGGCAGAATGGCGGTCTACCTATGAAAACAAGGCAGATTGCCGTTCTCACAGGAGGGTAGGCATGGATCCTGTGTCTCTGTGTCTCCCCACAGTTTAGAAAAACACCGGCTAGGCACCAGTGTTGGTCATCTTACTTTAAAAAAGTAATTTAGTTAAGTTACAAATTACTTCTCCCAAAAAGTAATTGCGTTAGTAACTCAGTTACTACATTGGAAGTAATTAGTTACTCAGCAAAGTAACTGACTTTTTTTTTAAATATTCTATACGTGTAACTAAGGGGCGGGTCTAGTATTACTGTAACCAAGGGCGCATTTATTATTGTTATATATCGTGTAACCAAGGGGCTGCTCTATTACTCTAACCAAGGGGCAGTTCTGTTATAGCGTGTAAGCAAGGGGCGGGTCTATTATTATTATATCGTGTAAGGGGCGGATTTCTACAGAAGAGGGCGAATGTTAAATTAATGGGCAGAGCTCGATATATAACAATAATAATAAATGCGCCCCTTGGTTACAGTAGTACTAGACCCGCCCCTTAGTTACACGATAGACGCCCCTTGCAGAGTAGCACGAGCATCATGAGGGTGCGGCATCGCCTCGTACAATTACATGTTAACTGCGCCTGCGCTGTGTAGAGTTCACTCAGAGCTGTTTAGGTTTGGCAATTTTCGGAAGCTCCGTAGTCCTTCGTACTGCGCAAGCGCTGCGCCTGCGCAGTACAGGGGGTCCTTATCCGGCGGGGGAACTTTTTTGGCAGGACACCGGAATTACACTACTGCCATCTAGTGACGGTAGATGTAATTGGGGTAACTAAACCAAAGTAATGGGAACTGAGTTACCATGAGGGGAAAAGTAATCAGTTAGATTACTAGTTACCCTCTAAAGTAACTGAGTTACGTAACTCAGTTTATTTTAACTCAGTTACTTACATCACTGCTAGGCACACAGTTAACCCTTTGATCGCCCCTGATGTTAACCCCTTGCTAGCCAGTGTCATTAGTACAGTGACAGAGTATATTTTTTAGCACTTATCACTGTATTAGTGTCACTGGTCCCCAAAAAGTGTCAAAAGTGTCAGTTAGTGTCTGAATGTCTGCCGCAATATCGCAGTCTCGCTATAAGTCACTGATTGCCACCATTACTATTACAAACATAAATGAATAAAAATAAATCAAAATAGTTTGTAGACGCTATAACTTTTGCACAAACCAATCAATATGCGCTTATTGAGATTTTTTTTACCAAAAATATAAAGCAGAATACATATTGGCCTAAACTGATGAAGAAAATTGATTTTTTTTTCAATTTCTTTATTGGATATTTTTTATAGTAGAAAGTAAAAAATATTGGTGTGTATTCAAAATTGTCTGTCTTTTTTTGTTTATAGCGCAAAAAAGAAAAAAAAATGCAGAGGGGATCAAATACCACCAAAAGAAAGCTCTATTTGTGAGAAAAAAAAGGACACACATTTTATTTGGGTAAAGCGTAGCATGACCGCACAATTGTCAGGTAAAATAATGCAGTACTATATCGTAAAAAATGGCCTGGTCATGAAGAGGGGTAAATCTTCCGGAGGTCAAGTGATTTCCTCTTATTTCTTGTTCTGGTGGCAGTTATAAAATTTTTGATCTCCTGTCACTTGTAAGCAGAATGGTCAAGAAGACTTAGGTGTCCGTTTATAAAACAGAGATCAGCCGTGATCCTCAGGATCACGGCTGATCTCTAGGTGTACCGGTTTATATAGCTGAGATAAGGAGCGGAGAACATGTTCTCCGCTCCTCATCACAGTACATGACCGTTCTGTCACAAACGGCCATTTAATAAAAGTGAGATCTGAAGATCTCATAGCCGTTACACTGAAATATCTCCCTTCCAGATTCACCAGCTCAGAGGTGGAGAATCTGGAGAGAAGCTGGTGTGATAAGAGGAAGAAGGCTTCTATATATACACACAAACACATGAATATATATATATATATATATATATTTTCTTAGTTATCACATGTCTGAAAACATGTAATTATATGTTCTTTTAACCACTTCAGCCCCGGAAGAATTTACCCCCTTCCTAACCAGAGCACTTGCGATTCGGCACTGCGTCGCTTTAACTGACAATTGCGCGGTTGTGCGACGTTGTACCCAAACAAAATTGATGTTCTTTTTTTCCCACAAATAGAGCTTTCTTTTGGTGGTATTTGATCGCCTCTGCAGTTTTTATTTTTTGCACTGTAAACCTAAAAAAAGCGACAATTTAAAAAAAAACGCATTCATTTTTGCTATAATAAATATCCCCCAAAAATATCTAAAAAAAATGTTTTTTCCTCCGTTTAGACCAATATGTATTTTTCTATATATTTTTGGTAAAAAAAAAAAAAAAATCGCAATAAGCGTATATTGATTGGTTTGCGCAAAAGGTAACTCATCTACAAAATAGGGGATTAATAGAATTTTTTTATAATTTTTTTGTACTAGTAATGGCGGCGATCTGTGATTTTTGTCGTGACTGTGACATAATGGCGGACACATCAGACAATTTTGACACATTTTTGGGACCATTGGCATTAATACAGCGATCGATGCTATAAAATTGCATTGATTACTGTAAAAATTTCACTGGCAGTGAAGGGGTTAACACTAGGGGCGATCAAAGGGTTAACTGTATTCCCTGGGAGGTGATGCTAACTGAAGGGGGAGGGGACTGATTCCAGGAAGTGAGGGATCGTGGTTCCTAGCTAATAGGAACACACGATCTGTCACTTCTGTCAGAACAGAACAGGGAAGTGTGTGTTTACACACACTCGTCCCTGTTCTGTCTCTCCTGCACACGATCGCTTGTGGCCGGTGGTCATCGCGACCATTGGCCACAAGCATTAGCACCCCCACTGCGCTTGCTATCCCGACCATGCGAACCGACGTATAGCTACGACGGCTCGCGCAGGGGAGCCAACCTGCGGTGTTTGGTGTGGAAGCTGTTAAACTTTAGTTTCACTTTTTGAACTCAGCTGCACCGTAATCTCACAATATCTCGTACGAGATTACATGCAGCCCACCCACTTTTACACTGATCTAGGCCCTTTTCAGAGGAACCACTTGTCCTTTGTTCTCCCTCTGAGAACTGAAGTTCTCAGCTTCATAAACAGGCTGCAGAGGAGATCATTTTCCCCAGAGAACTGCCGAGAACTAAACATACACCTAATAGAGATAGCGATTTACTTTATCACAGACAACAATTAAAACTTCACATGGGTTCTAATCCTTCCCTATTTGACCTAAAAAAAAAAAAAAACATTGTTGGATATACTCTTTAGGAGCATCTAATCTATGGTCCAAGGTTATCTAAGAAGGTTGTTTGTCATTAGGTACTGAGCTGCCTAACATCTCCAGCCCTGCTGAAACATTTTACTACTTAGAAGAATAGGCATTATAAACCTTAACCCATAGGCAGCAAGACTGGCTAAACCTGTAGGGATTGCGGTCTGCTCCAGGGGCAAAGGGTACTATTTTTTAACAGTAACTTTATTTAACTCCCGGTAGTCCACACAGGGCCGTAAAGTGTGATCCTTTTTTTCTACAAAAAAGATTCCTGCTCCTGCCGGAGAAGTAGATGGTCGGATGAACCCCCTATTAAGGTGTTCGTGCACATATTCCTTCAGTACCTCCAACTGCCGCTCAGACAAATGGAAGATTCGTCCAAAAGGGATCTCTGCCCCTGGAAGTAACTCAATTGGACAGTCGTATGAGCGGTGGGGAGGAAGAGTCTCGGCCCCCCGTTTGCTAAAAACGTCCCGAAATTAATGATATGGCTCAGGTACTGTTGAGCGGATCTCCAAGTCAGATTCCATACACAGTAAGGGGTAAGAGGCTTTAGAAGGTGTGGGCAGACAATGTTCCTGGCAATAGGAGGATTGGAACTTGATACTTCCGGAACCCCAGTCAATTTTCGGGTTATGGGCCTGAAGCCATGGTAGGCCTAAGATGACTGGGAATAGCGGGGATGCAATTGCATCCAGACTCAACAGTTCCTTGTCTGTGGCAGTGATCACAGGTAGCGGAGAGGTCTTCTGAGTCACCAGACCTGACTTGATGCGGGACCCATCTGCTAGAAAAAGGGAGAGTCCTTGTGCCCTGGGTCGGAGTGGGATGAGTTGTTGGTGTGCAAAGTTCAGGTCAATAAAACAACTGCATGCCCCAGAGTCAATTATAGCAATGACAGGTATAGTTCTTCCTGGAAGTTGGAATGAGATGGAGAGAACCAGGTGCATGGTGTTGGCAGCAGGTGCTGGGTAACTGGACGGAGAGATGGATAAACATCTACGGAGTTTTGTTGGACAGGAGTGTACATGGCTGCCCCCCCCCCCCCCCACAGTACAGGAAAAGGTTATTCTGCTGCGTAATCATTCCTTAGCAGAGAGGGTCTCATTAACCCAAGCTGCTTAGGCACGGGAAAGTCTGAAGTTCATTCAACTGGTACAGATCTGACTGAAGCATGACGGGAAAAAGCGAGGTGAGTGGGAGCAGGTACTCTGGGTAGCATCCAGGTTGGACGGATCTGTTGAGCCGCTTTCTCTGAATGGTCAGGGAGATTAAAGCGTCCAGGGAGTTTGGTATACTAACTCGAGCCAGTTCATCCTTTAATTCTTCAGACAGGCCAAGACGAAAATGATGCCGCAGGGCTGCATTATTCCACTGGGTATCTGCTCTCCAGCGTCTGAAGTCCGTAATGTAGTCCTTGACCGCTCGCTGGCCTTGCTGGAGCACATGGAGGGCATCCTCTGCAGTGGAAGTCCGTTGCGGATCATAATATAGTAATGACATGGCATTGAAGAAGGATGGTAAAGAGTCCAGCATAATATGGTGATCCTCTAGCGGGTGATGGGCCCAGGTCTGTGGCTCTCCCTGCAGCAGAGAAATAACAAACCCCACCTTCGTGGTCTCTAGGAATGCCCGGAACTTATTTTTGTTGACCAGAAGTTGTACTTGTTCCTCCAGACGCCCATAACTGTCCTGGAGAGATTTCACCGCTTTAATAAGGGCTGAGAGGTGTTGGTAAACTTCATCTGTGGGAGAGGTCCCTCTTGCAGGCGCAGGCATGGCTGTTTGATACTGACACATACCTTGGAGGTGAGCCTGACGTGCAGAGGGAGACCTCTCATACAGCCCTGGTTCCGGGATCACTGGAGTGGGGACAGTGATTGTCAGAGCACAGTGAGGTATGAGTGCCTGCAGGGTTCACTTGGCTGGAGATGTCAGCTGACAGAGACAGGAACAGACTTGATTGCTGTGGATGCAGGTAAGTGGATGCAGGTGCGCTGAGGGGCAACAGATGCAGATGCACACAGATGCAGGACAGCAGGCAGGAGCAACGTCAAACTAGCCAGGTCATAAACAGCAGATCAGTCAAGCAGAAGCAGCAGGCAGAGAATGGTCAAAGTTCAGGCAGGGTTGGTAATAGGAGGTCAGGCAAACAGATAGACAGAGCAGGGTCAAGGCAAGCCAAAGATCAGGACTGGAGACAGCAGCAAGGTCAGGAAGCGGGTTAGTACTGGATCAGATGTAGGTTCAGGATCAGGTCACAGCATAATCTGCAGCTCAAACAGCAAGGATCCATACAACAGAAGCCCTTTTTAAAGGTCACTGGGCGCCAAGGCAACGTCACCGCGTGCGCATGCCTGATCCCCACAATCTGCGCATGCGAATTGGTTCACCGCTGGATGCCTGTGAGCTGGAACACGTCTCAGTGAACCTGTGCGCCTGTCATCAGTTGCGGCGCTATGCGCAGTACGTCCATGACAACACCATTCATGCACACCACTAGGACATGAGAAGGGGAATTGGGAGTAAAAACTCCAATGGTTAGGAAACCTAAGACATGAACTATACAATGTAGAAGTGTAAGGGTGTAGTCGCTACTTGAAAACAATGCAGTTAGCCACTTAAGGAATCAGTCCTATGAATATTCCCCCCACACAGGAAGTGTTCGGAATTCAAAGCGGGTGTCACTGAAAGGTAAAGCCTGAGTGGATCACTGCTGCTGGGTCAGCTATGTTAATAAGCCATGAAGAACTGGCACTGCACTGAAGAGCAATGAATGCAAGCAATAAAGTCCTCCCCGAGGAGATGAGATAATACTGCAATCAGCTGTCTCCTTGAGCAGGGAACTTACGGGCAAATCATGTGTCAATTAGTTCACTGGATATAGACAGGGTAATCTGTGCAAAGATCATCACTGCCACAGCCGTGGAATGTAAGATGATTACTCACTGTCTATGAAGTGACACCATTGTCTTCCCCTGTATCTCTCAGTCCTGTTAATGTAGATGTTCCAGCCACAATGGCTGTTTTCCAGCTTTCCAACGGCTATGGAGTTAGCATAGGTGTATGCATAAGCAGCTCTCCAACCACAGTGATGACGTCATGCTGATGCGTTTCGCCAGCCAATGAGCGCAAGCTTCTTTATAATATGTGGGTATCGCAGTGGTGGTTTTTACCTCTTTTTGATTTATTTGCTGCCAGTTTATGAGATGTGATCAAGAGGTATAGGGACTAAGGGCTGGGGATAATTCCAAGTAATTGGTGACCCTACTTTATAATATGTGGGTATCGCAGTGGTGATTTTTACCTCTTTTTGATTTATTTGCTGGCGGAGTGATGGTAGCATCTTCTCTTTGAATATAGAGCAGTCCATCTGTGAATTCATGATACCATCAATGATTCATGCAGCCCCACAGAAGGACACTGCCACCATCATCCACGATACACGGTTGTGTTTTGAGCCCTGTTTTAGATCCCTGAGTGCTATACTACCTACATGCCATCTATCGGGTGGGTTAGTCTTTTGATTAGATCGATATTTCCTCCGCCCCCCCCCCCCTTTTCCCTGTCCCTCATCATTCCCGCATCCAATTCGCAATGAATGGTGTGAACCCAGCCTAAAGGTTTACTGACAAATCTGTTAAGGAGTACTCATTTATGCGCATCACTGTATGTAGACTCATAAAATGTCTACAGCCAGTAGAATACAAGAAAATAGTAAAAATATTAGCAAGATGGTACCAATACCCGGTAAGGCTGCCCAAAATATTCCCCCAAAAGTCGAATATATGTTAGCGATGTAAAACACACCTGGGCACACTACTCCACCTTTGGTGGTCATGTCCCAGGATTACACCTGTTTGGTCAGCTGTACTTTCACTTTCACTTCACACATTCAAAGCTATAACGAATACAAAAATACAATCCGAAGATGGCATTGCTCTCAATTATTCCAGGCTCTGGTAGGGAGATCAAGGAGGGTCTCTTACATTTTTTTCTTAATGGCCACAAAGGCTGTCATACCAAAATATTGGAAATCTTTTGAGTCCAATAAAATAGTAGAATGAGTGGAGGAGAAGCAATACTTGCGGAGAATGGAGGAATTTACTGCAATGTTAAGCGATAATTATGAGAAATTCATTTCAGTGTGGTCCCTGTGGATATCTTTGTGCGCATTATTGGAGATGAGAGAGTTGATTGAGGTGGGATATATTGTAAAAAATGAAAGCGGATTTGGGGACATGAAGGGGTATGTGAGCTCTGGTGGGGTATGGGGTGTATTTATCATATATACATACAGCATATATATATATATATATATATATATATTATTATTATTTTTTTTTTTATTATTGTTTCTGTCTTTATTTTTTGGGTGAGTGTTTTCAGACTCTGCAATATATGAGGATTATAATGAATCAAAAGAGCTAGGAGCGCTCCAACACAGGATGGATCTGTGGGAGCCTGAGATAGTGCAGTGCCACGTCCTAAATATTGGTATTTTAAATATAGCACATGGAAAAATGGACTTTAGAAGCACCAATTATAGAAGAAATAAAATGTATTTTATTAAACATATATTACATGAAAGACATTAAAAATACTGCCAATTGCAGTAAACGACTGAACGACTCTCCAACATGGATCAAACACATCAAAAACATGTCATAAGACATGTATAACTATATTAAATTATGACATAAGTCAGTAGCTCTACATGTTTCCTGACAAACGCTTCTTCAGGAGCTTGGTAACTTCTAAAAGAAGAAAAAGAGGCAGTCAATAATAAACATGGTAATGTATATCAATGAAAGGAATTGTCTCAAAGGTGCAGGAAACCCTGTGGCCCTGATCCAAAAGAACCATAAAACGGGACATGCAGGTGGTGCAGTGGATAACACGTGGGGACGTGCCTGATAGAAACGGTAGATAAATGTAGCAAAGTAGAGACACAAATGTCACTAATCGTGTATAGCCTAACAAGCGATAGGTACTACAGCGAATGTGACTATAGATAGTAAAGACGGCCAAACAAAATACACCGAATGACCCATGTGGTATGTCTATAAATATAGGAAATATGGCTAATCCTGCCTTGATATGTAACATAGATAGAAATATTTCAAAAGATGGTAATGGTTAAGGATTGTTTGAGACAAGAGAATAATAGACGAATAGACGGCAAGAGAATAATAGACGGCAAACAAGCCACCTAGAAAAAATATATATGATGATATAAGATAGTTAGAGAGGTAAAACAATACATAAATATATTTGGGAAAATAAAACCCCTATTTGAAAAATTATAATAGAAAATAGTCTCACCTCTAGCCTTAATAATAGTATATATAAAACGGGCCAAAACGATAAGGCAGCATTGAGGTTAGATCCAAACTTGAAAAGGATAGGTGAGAGGTAGTAGTGGGTTTGTAGTAAAGCAATACACTCAAGCCAACAGGCTTAAATTGCACGTCATCTAAAAACAATATAGATGACACCAGTAAGTATTTAAAAAAAGAAATAATGCTATTTGAGCTCAGGTAGAGCATAGAAATATCCTACCATGTAGAGTAAATCGATGAACAACGAATTAATCCACAGCATGAGGGTAGTCAGTGAGTGTAGCGGCCGTGATATAAGGCTGAATAAACAGCCTTATATACACGTCCGAGCCAGGTGTGCGGCAAACACTTCCACATAGCGGAATTATTATTGACTGCCTCTTTTTCTTCTTTTAGAATTTACCAAGCTCCTGAAGAAGAGTTTTTTATACATGTCTGACATGTTTTTGATGTGTTTGAACCATATTGGAGAGGTTCAGTCGTTTACTGCAATTGGCAGTATTTTTAATATATTTCATGTAATATATGTTTAAGAAAATTTATTTTATTTCTTATTTCTTTATAATTGGTGCCTCTAAAGTCCATTATTCCATGTGCTTTATTTAAACTATGAGGATTATAAGTATAAAGACAATCCCTGCATTATATTAAGGCCTGTTGGAACTATAGCCTGTAAAATAAAACATTAAGCACTTGCTCTTATAAGATTATGTGAATGATGTGTTCATTTCTATGTTAAATTTATTTAAAAAATATAATTTGAAAAACAAAGGCTTTTTAAACGTATGCAATGCTTCTACCTTCTACCTGTCAATAATTCCTTTCACCATGACTCAAGGGCCCATTTAGGCTGCATATTATAGCAAAAGAACCAGACAAACATGGAAACCCAAGAGGGTGACAACAGTGCAACAGTGCGTCACTGTGTGTGGAGGTACTATGTGAATAGTAATGTGAATAGTAATGCTGTTATAGCTATTTGCTGTGGAGTACACTCATACTATCCATCAGCTTGAACAGGGAAATATTTCCTTGTTATCATACAAAATGAGGAGAGATCCAGTGCACTGAAAGTTACAAGTCCCAAACCAACTGGTGATTGATAAAAACAGTCACATGGGGGAGAAAGTCTGCTGGCTGCTCGCAGTAAATGTACAGTGGGCAGTCAGCAAGTGGTTAAAGAAGCCTGTATTTGTATTCCAGAGCTACAGTACATCCATTCATTTGGATAGACCATCAACCTAAATGTATTTATTACATGCTTGTTTGATGTGGTACACTATACAGTAGTTTAACAGATAAGCAAAATGAACAGACAGTAAGTAACTGTAACATGCAGTTTACTAAACAGGTGCAAAGTTAGAAGTAATAATGGAAAAAAGGTCCAGGATGGCAAAAAGCATGCATGCACGGAAGAATAATGAAAGCTGCACAAACTAACTCCCTCTAGACTCAATTGGGGTAATGTGGCCACATAACATAGTCTCACTCTCTATAAGACTCAAGCTTAGAATCACTACTTCAGTAAATTACTTTAGAACACAGTTACTTGCAAATATCCTCATAAACAGCATCTTTCACTATAAAGTCCAGCTTCCATCCCTTTTAATGAGCCAGATACCCTGGCAGGTGAATTGGGGTGCTAGAAAATATCAACTCGATAAAAATGTATAAAGTGCATAGTACAAAAACGAAGAGATGTACATATAACTAAAGTATAAAGTCTACAAATTCATATATTTACACATTATGCAAAAGCGCAAAAAGTAAAAAATGCAACCAGCATAAAATACTGATGTAAATTACATGCATAGTCCTATAAATAAATGGGTGAAACAAGTATCCAAATCCTCCAAAAAGTGCAAAGTGCAAATAAAGTTGAATGAAGAGATCCACCACTGGACATTCAGCATACGTCTCTTACCAAAGGTGAGGGACCACAAATTATAATGGTCATAAGTGCAAATCTCAAAACATAGGAAGCCAGCATCAGATGAAGCAATGGTCACTTGATGGCGAATCCAGATATATCAGGGAATAAACAAACACGCCAACATGGTGAAGCCCATTTTAACTATCCCTCTTTATTAAAAAGTAGTAAAAACTATCTTCAGGCAGCTTGCAGTCATACAAAGCAGAAAGGATCCAGCAGACTGTCGGCTCGTAGATTCTAAAGCCTCAAGTATCGGCAAAACATGCATGATGCAGTCGGCATCCGGCCAGGACCGACGCGTTTTATTATCAATGATGTCCTCTGGGGGCAGGCAGAAATTAATTCAGTTAACTGAAATGCCACAAAGAAACACTGATAGCAAGAAATTATTAAAACTATCTTTGAAAAAAGAGTAAAATAAATTTTACTGTTAATTTATTTGGACAATTTTCATTGTCAGGGACATTTCCAGAGATAGTTAGTGTCAGAAGCCATGAATCAGACTGAGACAGAAGTACAGGATAGTAACGGATAGTCAGACAAGCCAAAACGTCAGGGAGCCAGAGATGAGCGTAGTAAAACAGCCAGCAGGATCTGGAGCCAGAAGGAATGTCAGCCAAGCAAGTCTTTAACAGGAACACAGGAGAGCGTCTCTAGTGATGTGACCAAGGCGAAGGCAGAGATCATCTGGGCCGGACGGCTTAAGTAGGCAGGACTGATGAGCAGGATATCATCAACAGGGAGTCACTGTGGAGAGACAGGAGCTGGCAATTAGCTGACAGCTGAGCAGCCAGCTTTGAGAAGGAAGGGCTGAGCCCATCCCTGACAATTAGCAACTATAACAATATTATTAACAAAGTAATTTATATTCCACAATGTACTAGATCACCAATAAACAGTGACTAGCACTAAAACCAAGAAATCTTATAACACATCTGTTCTATTTCAGCCCTTTGTTGTATGCACTGTATTATATCCATTACTGAATACCCTGGATGACTACACTTCATAGTATTATGTATGAACTCAGCTCAAAGGTTTTCCCACAGCAGTCTTAGAGCACAATACTATTTTTCCTGTGTATGTGTGTATGCACCATCGGACAGTGTACGTCGGATTGTCCGCCGGACAAAGTCTTATCTCCTGCTGGAAAGATTTGCCGACAACACGGTCCGATCACACCAAATCCGATCGTGTGTACGGTTGTCCGACGGACAAAGTGCTACGCATGCTCAGAAGAAATTCTGTGAGAAATTCTGTGACGGAAGCGCTCGGTCAGGTAAAACTACCTTTCCTAATCGACACAGCACATTCGTCACGCTGCAATGTTAAAATGTCTTTAATGCAGCGCATTCTCTTTTTCTTTACAATGCAACAAGAATGACATGTTTTAGCTGCTCCTATTCACCCGCACTTCTCACAAACTTAGTTCTTTATTACTTTTCAGCATTTATACACTACATGTTTATTTTTACTCAGATCGTAAAAGAATCTTTGTTATATTTTTAGCATGAGAATTTTTTTTTTTTTTGGAGGGGGGGTTGTGTGTCTCAACTTAGCAAAACCACATTATTAACATTTGTATTTCTTGCTTAAATTTACTAGGAGTTTGTTGGTTGTTGGTGCCCCTTGTTAATTCTACTTTAGGATTAGTGAAATGTACCTGCCTACTCAAAGCAAAACTGTCATTGTAGAAAAGTAAAACACAATAGTCAATGATTATTTCAAATCAAAAAAACCTTTATTTAGGTCTCAGCAACAAACCAAAGAGGAACGCAGCCATGGTGAAACTTGGGGAATTTGCAAAGCCTTGGACCCCCACGGCAACCATCATTTTTCAAGCGTAGAAAATTGGGGGCCTGAGGAGTACGTATATTAAGGGAGTGCAATCTGGTCCTGAAGTCCAAAGCATCCGGAACTGCAGCAGATGCCATCTAGGTCCCCAGGCTCTGGTACTACGAGAGGCTCCATCTTCTCTCAGACCAGACTGAATCCAGGTCGTCACTCTCAGGTCTTCCTTCCACGCTTCCTTGCACGCTGTGGCTGTCGTTCTGGTGGGGTGGCAGATAGAGGAGGAGGAGGAGGAGGAGGCGGAGCATGGTAACTATGGCAAACATGTGTGACTGGGGTCATCTCCCCAGCCCTACCCTTATTTAGGACATGGAGGATGAGCCCCTCACACATGTTGCGTTGCCTCCCCTCCATACCCATCATCTTCGTGACAACCACGGAGCCAAAGGTCTCCTCGTCGGTGGTGTGGCATGTAGGGAGTCTGAAGCCTCTCTGATCATCCGGAGCGCTGACTCTGCCGCATAACCCCCCCTTCTCGCCCTTCTGTACGGAAGGCGGAGGAGAGGGATTTGGGAGTCAGTCAGGCTCCGAGGCCTAGCCCCCTCTTGGCTGCCACTAACCCCTGCCTCCTCCTGACTGCCACCTTCCACAGCCACCTCCTGGCTGAGGTCCTCCTGTGTATGAAAAAGGGACATAGTTTCAGGTATTTGTTCATCAAACACACACAATTCTCATCTAGTGACTGTTGCAAAATGTTTACAAATAGAAAACCATACAATTCTCAGCCCTGCAGTTTAGATTGTGGCCCCAACTGTCTCCAACACTACTGTCAGTTGATATGTCAAACACGTTAGGAACTAAGCAAATGGGGATCCTGAATTAAGTGAACATCATTCATTATTCACATAAATGGTAACAAAACTACTATACCTGGAACAAGCTGGGCTCCTCCACCTCTTCCAGACTGGAAGGCCCAGGTTGCTCCTCGGAAGCCTCATCAGGGGTGGCCTGCGCGCAAGGAAGCGTGGAAGGAGGAGTCGAGAGTGGCTCCGTGACATCAGCCTGGTCTTTGAGAAAATGTAGACTCTGATAGTACCAGAGCTTGGGCACATAGACCTCATCTGCTGCAGTTGCAGTTTCTTCCGACTTCACAACCTTCTTGCGCTCCCTGATATACGCACTCCTCAGGCTGCCAATTTTCTTTCTTATATCATCAACAGTTGCCGCGGGGAACCTTGGCTTGACAAATTCCACAAGTTCCTCCAGGGCTGCGTACCTCTTTGGTTTGATGCTATAATGGGGGTGTTTAGCCTGCCATAAAATGGGAAATTCCCTGTATTTGGCAATGAAGAGGGGGAGAAAACTCATGTCGTTGAATCCCTTCATAATCTCTGCAAGACACAACACCACACAAAACACTATAAATTATGTCAGGCTAAACTCTTCTAATCTTCTCCATAAAGAAGCCTCAAGTTCGAATCAGTCTAGGCTAGTTATGTACTAACGTCAAATTGTACCTTCGTTTCTAGCGATCGTCTCGTGCGTGAGCTTTCTCTCCCCTCGTCTCCCAGATCGTGGCTACGACACAGGCGTGTGACGTTTTATATACAGTGCGCATGCGTCAAACTCCGCCCGCCCCTGACGAACTTTCTCGTCTATTCCCCACCCATTCTCTTTACGGCGCAGTGGGAGAGCACATGGCGGGGACACTGCAGGGAGGCCGATCAGTACAGAAAGATCAAGCGAATTCTTCAAAAAAGTAAGTAGTTGTGTTTTGTGTTTGATTTCTTGCTTGCATACTGCTCCATGTGGTTTGATTTTTACAAAGTTGTACATTCCAAAATGCCACTTTCATGTTCGTCTGTGCATTCGATCGTACTCAGCCTCGATTCATGCATGATGCGATGTTTGGTGTTTTTTTTGGGGAAAGGAAGTTTGTTCGGCATCAAGAATGTAAAGCGTAAAGGAGAGGTCACCCAGTAGCCCCATCTGGACTCTAGAGCACTAGTGCTGGGACACCCAAACCCCCTTTTTATTAGGCTTTTCCACACATGTGCTCCAGTGGATACTAGAGGGGGGTCTCCATCACACAAACTTCTACCAAAAAGCTAGTAAGTTTAGCACCTTTACAAAGTGACTACATTCATGTAGTTGGCATTTGTAACTGGCCAAACAAAAATAGTGTCCGTCACTTTCAAGCAATGTTTGTCATTTCCTATTTCTGCCCTCAATAGAAATCGCGAAAACTTGGGCCGTCTGAGGAAACCCCAAAACCAACACCTCCCAAAAAAGTTTTGGTAAGCTAATTATCAAGAAAAATCGATGTAATTAACACACATTTGTGCCAGCTTCTGAACACATTTGCTCTGGGGAACTACGAAAGTGGTTGTGGTGAAGGGTTTGCCCCCCAAAAAATGTCCATTCATCCCATGATGGAAAATGGCACTTTTGAAGCTTCTAGGCAGGCACTTGTGAATGTTTTCCAAGTAAACTTTTTTATTTTTCTAAATGTGTGGCTTCCTTATTTAAAAAACACAATGCATTATGTATGTCAAATGTAAAGGATATGGGGGGCAATGGGTGTTATTTAGTAAAGGCAAGTCCAAATTAATTTCAAGGTAAAATAAGCTAAAAAGAATAGTGAAATGACAGTTAACCGCATGAAAATTGCCGTCAAGAACAGGCGGAAGCGGCTGCCACAAAGAAACAATGGCACCACCATCTGATAGCAAGATGCGGACGTGTTTCCCATCAATTGCCCCTCCGCAATTATGAAACAAGAAAAAATAATTAGTCACTTTGCACATAAAACTATTTGCATCTTTGTGCTAGTTTGGCCAGCCCCTCTGTACTTAACACTATTGAAAAAAAGTATGGAGGCAGCCCCTTGCACTACATGAGTAAAATAATGAAGTAAACCACACAGCAAACATATTTTAGGGGTTGTTTGTGGGCAAAAAATACTATGCAGCAGACAAAATACATTGCTAAAGTGTTAATTTATTTGAAGACAAGCATTTCATTGTCAGGGAATTTCAGAGATAGTTAGTAAAGTATAAATGTTACCTTAATATAGTCAGAAGCCAAGAGAACTGAAAGTCAGTGGCACTGAGACAGAAGTACAGGAAAGCACATAGTGATGTGAACTGACTACAGGCACAAGGCAGAGAGAGAGGCAGGTAGGCTAGTGAAAGGGGCAGCTGCAGTCAGACGGTCTGGCAGTGCCCGTCAGACGGTCTGGCAGTGCCCGAAGAGGTGGTGCTGGGATCAGTAGCCACAGAGATGTAAGCTGGACACTGTACATTGCTACACAACCCAAGGGGCCCGGGGTCCCTGCCTGTAAAGGGCTTTTGCTTCAAAATCTGACTGTTGCCTTTTTTGTCAGATTAACTATCAGTGTGCCAGCTAGGATTTCTGAAAGCAAGTGTGCTGGAGGAAGCAGAGGAGTGTACATAGACTGTATATAGGAGAATTGTCCCTAAATAATTCACATGAAATAATTAGATAAATATAAAGAGAAAAGAAGAAAGAAAAGAAGAAAGAGAAGAGATGAAAAGCGGATTTTGTCCCGCTTACAGTGTTATTGATCTTCATATCTCCTGTAATGAACCCAAGGATCCCAGATCTTTTTTAAAAAAATAAGCATTTTGTCATTCAACATGGCTGATATATTTTCATTTAGCATTATCCATGATAGGTTTGTGTTTATCAATGCAAGTGGAATAGAGGAGGACCTCCATCATCTGTCAATTGTTATCCTGGCAGATCGGAATGTAAAAGGAAAACAGTTTTTTGGTATGTTTTGGTGCTTCCTCTATTGGTCAGCCCAATAGAGCTTGCCAGAAGGATTTTTTTAGATTAGTTTGAGTTATAGAGAAGATAAAATGTTATAATTGAATCCAAAGTCTTTTGACACCCAGGCAGGTCCACTAGATGTGGCAGTCTGTGGCCACAGCCCCTAAAGCACTTAGGGGTGGCACCTGGGACATCAGAGGCTATTTTTGTAGGCACCATGTGCCAATCTTAAGGGCACCTTATAATTGACTACAATAATAGAAGTGTTTATGTAAGACTCAGAAGCCAGAAGGGCTAGTTTGTTCCACTAGCAAAAAACGCCACAAAAAACGCTGCAATTCGCGCGATTTTCTGCCTGAAAACGCTATGCTCAGGTGTGAATGCAGCCTTAGAATCTAAAGCCAGTTCAGTTTGTAGAAACTACACTGCCCACAATCCTCCACACTTCTCTCCACCAGAGTCTCTAGCAGTCCACATCCTCAGTGCATCCCCTAATGGATGGAGGGCAGCTTAACACTTGCTGCTCTATATTCTGCAATAGGAGTCTAATTCTGTGGCCATGCCCAGAATTGCTGTTAGAAATCATGGGGACCTGTACAGCCTTCCCGACAGGGCCCCAGGTCCTTTTTCTTGCAAGAGCTGCAGACTGGGCTACATAAGTCAACACAGGTAAACCAATGAACTGCATAGTCTGAGTTGTTCACTAAATGACAGACCAGCTGCACAAAGAAAATACTTCAAAGAAAGTTAGTGGATCACACAGCAGCACAGAGCTAAGTGATATATTTTATGAATGAACGATCAGCACTTCCAGCATTCGTCTCTGGTTACATACTGCCCTAAATGTTAGTACCACTCGATGCACTGACCAGCACCATCCAGCTGCAGCAGCTTTCAGCCTGACATGGAGTTTTATTGGCTGCCGGCGGTGGAACTGGACGATGCCCGCACTTAAATGTCAGAATCAACACATATACTGTACATATCTCTTCATTACTCCCTTTACCTGTACACATGCTTAGAAGAACATTGTACATTAGATCTCTCTTGCAGGTTACAAGTTGCCACTTCCTTCATATATAATATTAACACTGTATTTTGTTCTTTTAAGGAGTGGAAATATTTTTTCTCTATTTGATGTTCCTTTTAGGTCTAAATATGTCAACTGGTTGCTAAGATGGTTATCTCAGTTGTTAGCCAGCTGGCCTAATGATGCTCCGCAATATATTAACCCCTTCCTGCCAAGCTGAGTTTGCACAAGCTGCAAGAGCTGTGACTCCGTAGGTCACAGATATGTGGCTGCTATGGCAATCAGACATAAGGTGTTCACATCAGGCAGCAAAAACAAACAAAATCTAGATTAAATTTACTGGCTCATTGTGCTATTACCTAATATGTGTTTGCCTAGTGCTGCCTATCATTATCAGTAGCTCTGTTTAAATAATTCAGCTACAGTGTCAATTCCCCTCTATCTTTTTTATTTTCATCATCATATTATGCAGGGAGTGGAATTAAAATGGGGTCACTACACCCAGAACTGAAATACCTTACAAGTGGGCTTGGTTGAATCAGTAGCTTCTTTATATCTCTATCATCACAGTTTATGCTTTCACCTTCCGCCATTACAGGGGGAAATTTGAACTCTCTGTTGTTTCTTTTATTTTCTATTTTCTGTTTTTGATCATACACAGATAATAGACCTTTCCTTCAGAAGCCAGAGTGCCTCCATGTTGGTGAGATACAGAGCTGGGAAATTAGGGACTGTCCCTGCTGAAGCCCTTGTGAAATATAAAAAGAAAAATCTGCGGTTCTGCCTACCAGCATTCACCCATTGCTAAAGTATTATCTTCAGGCGGATTGACTACATAATTAAAAACAATTTTCAGTGACACTTTCCTCTTTAAGGGAAAGAGTATAGCATTTTCAGCAAGTATATACACTCACTAGCCACTTTATTAGGTACACCTTGCTAGTACCTGGGTTGAACCCATTTTGCCTTCAGAACTGCCTTAATTCTTCTTGGCATAAATTCAATGAAGTGTTGGAAACATTCCTCAGAGATTTTGGTCCATATTGGCATGATAGCACCACACAGTTGCTGCAGATTGGTCGGCTGCACATCCATATTGTGAATGTCCCATTCCACCACATCACAAAGGTGGCTCCATTGGATTGAGATCTGGTGACTGTGGAGGCCATTGGAGTACAGTGACCTCATTGTCATGTTCAAGAAACCAGTTTGAGATGATTTGAGCTTTGTGACATGGTGCGTTATCCTGCTGGAAGTAGCCAGTAGAAGATGGGTACACTGTAGTCATAAAGGGATGGACATCAGCAATGATACTCAAGTAGGCCATGGCATTTAAATGATGCTCAATTGGTACTAAGGGACCCAAAGTGTGCCAAGAAAATATCCCCCACACCACCACCAGCCTGAACCATTGATACAAGGAAGGTTTGATCTATGCTATCATGTTGTTTACGCCAAATTCTGACCCTGAAAACAAGACTTATCAAACCAGGCAACATTTTTACAGTCTTCTATTGTCCAATTTTGATGTGCCTGTGCGAATTGTAGCCTCTGTATCCTGTTCTTAGCTGACAGGAGTGACACCCGATGTAGTCTTCTTTCACTGTAGCCTGTTTCAAGGTTCGTTGCAGGGCCGCACTGGGAGTAAAAACCAGCCCTCGAAATAATTTCATACCAGCCCCATAGCATTATTATACCAGCCCAACAGCATAATGTCATTATTTTCTTGTTCACAAAAGGGAAAACCATGCATTTTAAAGCACATTAGAAGAGTGCATTATACTCACCAGTGCCCATCAACGCAGCCTCATCAGTGCCCATCAATGCAGCCTCACCAGTGCCCATCAATGCAGCCTCACCAGTGCCCATCAGCGCAGCCTCATAAGTGCCCACCAATGCATCCTCACCAGGGCCTATCAATGCAGCCTCACCAGTGCCCATCAGCATAGCCTGATCAGTGCCCTTCAATGCAGCCTCACCAGTCCCCATCAATGCAGCCTCATCAGTGCCCATCAATGAAGCATCACCTCACCAGTGCCCATCAGCACAGCCTGACCAGTGCAGGGAAATAGAGAGAAGAGAGGAAGAGGAAAGGCAGCCGTATCATTACACAGAGTGGGGATCGCCCCCTGTGACAGCTTTGATTTGAATCGCCCGGTGTTCCCGGTGCTCTCAGTCACAGAAAGTCTCGCCTCCTGGATTGACTCCTATGATAGACGTCACACGTCCCAGCATTGGACCAGAGTGCTGTCTATCAAAGGAGCCGATCAAGGAGGTGGGATTTTGGGTGACTGTCTGCGGGAGCCTGGCGATTCAAATCAAAGCTGTCACAGCAGTCGACTCCTGGCCTGACACCCCCCAATGTGTGGCACCCAGGGCGGACCCGTTGGTTCACCACTGGCTTTGGCGCCCCACCTCTTCCTCAGCTCACAGCCTCTGGGTACGGTGCACCCTGTGCACCCTCCTAGGATCGGCCTTGTGTGACGTGTATACTCCAGGAGGCGAAGGGAGGACAGTGCACATCATTCCTCTAGGCAAATGATGTGCAAGGGTGGTGAGGCCAGTCAATTTTGTAAAAAAAAACATAATCCACGAAGAGGGGTGGAGAGGAAGGATCATGGTTTAGATTGGCCCTCCAGCTGTTGTAGAACTACAAGTTCCCTCATGCCTCTGCCTGTGGAAATCATGCTTGTAACTGTCGGTGTTGCGATGTCTCATGGGACTTGTAGTTCTGCAAAAGCTGGAGGGCCGCCAGTTGTTTGACACCTGTGCTTTAGAGGGTAAAGATCTAAGGTGAGTATTAATCCCTTTAGTTCCACTTGCACTGCTATGCACGTGTAAATGTGAACCTTTCCTTAGTGTGCATGAAGCCCCAGGCCTATACAAAGCATGTGCAGCTTGCTGAGCTTGTTTCCTCCCTCTGCACATGTATGGTGTAATCGGGACACCATTGTCAGTGCTGTGCCCCCCCTCCCCTCGGTACTAGGACTATACACTCAAACAGTACAGACAGGAAAGTCCTATAGAGAGGAAAGTTCGGGTATTACCCGGTACAGGCATCTGGACGTGCAGTAGCCGGGAACTCATCGCTCAACCCCGGAGAGGAGGACGCAGGAATTTAGCGAGATCCCTAGTCATAGGCGTGCACAGGGGTGTGCCAGGTGTGCCTGGGCACACCCTAATCACCCCCGTGTGGCATAGATTCCCCCTGCTGCCTGGACCTGTGTGTTTTACCCGACGCTTTCTTTTCTGAATGAGCACAGTGAGTGATTGGTACAGATCACTCACTGTGTTCATTCTTAACTGAAGCCTAGTAAACTGTGCTGCCCAGCACAGAGCATTTCCCATCCATTCACTTGCCAGTCCCGCTGAGGCTGCAGAGAAAAGAGGCTGGGGAATCTCTGTCCTCAGCCCTTTTCTCTGTCACAAAAGCGAGACATCAGGGGTTTGTTTAGAGCCCTGATATTTCATCAAAGCTCTCAGTGGGGTTTTCTAAAAGTATTGTAAATTGTAAAAAAAAAAATGTATAATAAAAATAAAAAACTACTGACACTGCGCCAACTGACAGCAATCTCTGCCACCCCGGGCGTTGGCAGCAAAGCGGCGCTATTTTTACTGAAGCTTTACCGTAGTTTTAGCTGCGCTAGCGGGCGGTTTTAAAGGGGTTAAATCCACCTGCAAAGTGCTGCTGCAGTGGCGCTTTGCCGGCGGTATGGCGGCACTGCCCCATTATTTTCAATGAGCAGGAGCGGTGGAGGAGCAGTGTATTCACCACTCCTCCACCGCTACAAAGAACCTGCTGGCTGGACTTTTTGAGATGGCCTGCCAGTGCAGCTCCCCAGTGTGAAAGCACTCAGGCTTTCACACTGTGTTTGCAGGTGAGGCTTTTTTCAGGCGCTATGCAGTCGCTATTTTTAGCGCTGTAGCGCCTGAAAAACGCTTCCAGTGTTAAAGGGGTCTTAAGCTCCATACACACGGTCGGAAAATCCGACCATCAAATCCATCGGATTTGGTCCGACGGATTTAGTCCGACACTGGTGTTGCATACACACGGTCGGACAAAGTTGTCGGAAAATCCGATCATTCTGAACGTGGAGACGTTTGTTGCGTATGACGGGACTACATAGAGGCTAGTAGCCAATAGCTTTGGTCTTGTAATGTGATCTGAGCATGCGTGGCACTTTGTCCGTCGGAATTCGCTACACACGATCGGAATTGGTGTGATCGGACTTTGTTGTCGGAAAATTTTTAGAGCAGGAGATACAACTTTGTCCGTCGGACAATCCGATGGAAAATGTCCGATGGTACCTACACACGGTCAGAATTTCCGACAACATTGTCCGATAGGACAGAATCCATTGGAAAATCCGACCGTGTGTATGGGGCTTTAGAGTGTGTGTGTATGTATATTGGCCAGGGATGGAAATTGTCTAATTGGGCCAAATTTGGACATTTTCACTTAGGGGTGTACCCACTTTCATCAGCAGTTTAGATATTAATGACTGTGTGTTTTTAGTTATTTTTAGGGGACAGAAAATTTACACTGTTATACAAGCATAACACTTACTACTTTACATTGTAGCAAAGTGTAATTTCTTCAGTGTTGTCACATGAAAAGATATAATAAAATATTTACAAAAATGTGAGGTGTCTACTCACTTTGTGAGATACTGTATATGGATATATGCATATTTATTTTTTCGTCTTATTCTTCCTCCTCCTTCATCCCCTCTTTGTCCCTATTAGAGATAGTATATTCATTGTGGTACACATATATAATTTATGTATATTGATTCTGTTTACTTTATTAGAGTCAAAGCTGTGTGTACAGATTAATTGATATGGTCCTGAAGAATCGGGGCTCCAGCGAAACGTGTAGACCATAAACCTGTATATTGTAATATAAGTTTATAATACTTATAATCTCTGTAATCTCTGAGGATTTTGGTTGTACTTTCACAAAAAAAATTTAACCTTGATTTTTATCATGTTATACAATAAAATGTGATATTTTTATGCTAAATAGTTTGCATGTGGTTTTCAAAGGCATACACAAAGTCCTTTTTTATCTTCTTTTTATCTGTTTGTGCCCCCTGGGGGCCCCTGCTAGTTGTACTTCTCCCCACAGGAAGGCTTTAAAATCGAAACTGGGCCAGCAATTAGAATGGAACCAAGTGCTATATGTGCTTGTACTCCTGGGAGATTAAACACTTTTTGTGAGAGTTCTTCTTTAAATGCTTACATGCAGTGTTTTTCCAACCTAGGCTTGTTGCAATTTATTAAAGGGGTTGTATAGGTTAGATTTTTTTTTTTTTTAAATAACAAACATGTTATACTTACCTCCAGGGGCGTTGCTAGGTCTACAAAAGATCTGGGGCTAGAGCCCATAGCAGCGTAGTAAAGAAAGTTATACACTTATCCCCAGAGAGCCCCCCTTACATCAGGGTCCCCAGAGAGCCCCCTCCCCTTGGGGACCCCTGCAGAGATTCAGGACTATGGGCCCCAGATTCGGGGCTATAGCCCCAAAAGCCACCCCTAGCGACGCCACTGCTTACCTCCACTGTGCAGTTCGTTTTGCACAGAGTGGCCCCGATCCTGCTGTTCTGGGGTCCCACGGCGGCAGTCTTGGCTCCTCCCCGCTAAAGCTGTCATAAAGCCTGTGTCATACAGTTGGCGTTGCATTAAGGTGAAAAAACAGGAACCTTTACAACCCCTTTAATGTAAGCCCCTAGTGCAGGCATATTACCCAACGCTATGGGTTAATACATGCATATAATCATATGAGTAGGTTGTTAAAAATGAATAGGCTGGTGACAATTTCTTTAACCTCTTCATGACTGCAATTTGCATTTTTAAGTCCACATAAAATATGCTTCTTTCCTTGACAATGTTAATATAACCTTTGACAAAGTAAATAGCAAGGAGGATTAAAACAGGAGACCCCCCTGTTCTAATTATATTATTAATTGTATCTGAACAGATTGCACAGATTTTTCTTAAACATAAAAGTATTAATCTTCTTAAATAGCCACTTATGTCTATTTGAAATATATTTTTTCTTGGTGCCTTGTTTTTTAGACCTTTTCTTGGGTTTATTTGGGGCACTGATTCAGGTAATTGCATAGTTAGACTGCATCAGCTCTAGTTTCATAGATATGCACAAATTTATATAATTCTATACACTTTTTAGTATTCATTTTGTCCATTTTTAACTACATCCCACCCGGCCACTGTACATAAACGGCCGGGTGGGCGCTCTCTCCTTCTGAGTAGACGTTCAGGAACGTCCCTCAGAAGGAGGGGGATTGCGCACGTGGGCCCGCGCATCGTCGCGATCCCAAAGCGCTTGTGTCACCCGGACACGGCGCATCTCCAATCGGCAGGAGGGCTCTGTGATTGGCCCTCCTGATCACATGACAGCCATGTCCAATCACAGCCGTCATCTGATGAAAATACAGAGCCGGTTGCTAGGCAATCGGCTCTCTTCACACAGAAGTTGTCAGTGAGGAGAGCGGATCGCTGCAGCCAGCTGGTGATCAGTGAGTATCAGCTGTTTTTTTTACAGATTTTTACTCACTGATCACCAGTCTAGTGTCCCCACAGTGTAAATATACAAGGTTAACACACATGTCCCCAAAACACATGTCCCCGCATAGAAAAACACCTGTCCCCCACATATGTAACAGTAAAATCACATGTCCCAATGATTATCTGCACACATATGCCTGTGATCACCTGCGCACATCTGTACATGATCATTTGCGTACATCTGTCCGTGATCACACAAACCAATTATTATACACTTAACAGGATTTTTTTTACCAAAAACATGTAGAAGAATACATTTTGGTTTAAATTTATGACAAAATTCGATTTTATTCGATTTCTTTCAAAATAGAAAGAAGAAAATTTAGTTTTTTTTTTCCAAATTTCTGCTCTGTTTTCGCTTATATTGCAAAAAATAAAAAACGAAGTTGTGAAGAAATACCACCAAAAGAAAGCTCTATTTGTGTGAACAAAATGATAAAAATGTAACTTGGATACAGCATTGCATGACCGCGCAATTGTCATTGAAAGTGCGAGAGCGCTGAAAGCTGAAAATTGGTCTGGGAAGGAAGGGGGTGAAAGTGCCCAGTATTGATGTGGTTAAAAGATCTTGCTGATCAACTTGTTCTTCTGTTACCTAGTTTGTGATTTTGTATACAAGTTAACAAACATAGTAAGAGCATTTACATACAGTACTTCCAACTGTAATTTTACATCAGAAATATTGGATTCTAAAGTGTGTTATTAACTATATTATAGTTAAGATCTTATAGTGCATGTATATTGCCACTCATATTATTTCATTTTTGCAGATTGAGCAGATTGAGGTTATGGCTACTTCACAACAGTGCTGCCTGAATCATCCTGACCTTTTTGCTATGTTTATATCCTGATTTTTGACGGTCGACTGAGTCAAGTGAAGAGACATACAATATTTGGCATTTATGCTGTATGGCAGCATAGCTGATAGGGAAAAATTGGTGCCATTTTTGGAATCTTGGAATTTTGGAATATACCCAGGAATAGGTCTAACAATCGAGGCACCAAAATATGTGTTGGCCTTTGTTTCATTGAGAATGAAAATGAAAAACCTAACTGGCCTATGTGGAAAATAGCTCCACTTTTATTCCAAACTGAATTTGTTTTGTTTTCATAAATCACTACTAGGGTAACTCCAGTCCCAGTGCCACCAGACCAGTGTAGCCAGCAAGTATTCCTGATCAATACCAGACCAGTACAGTATTGCCTCTGACTGCCTACTGTACTGACCTTGGCCTGTTTATTGACCATGTTTCTGCCTGCTGCATGACTTGACCCAGCATGTCTGACTGACTGCATTCCTGTGAGACATCAGTACCAGCCTTCGCCTAAGGACATCTGCACTCCTTGAACCACAGGGACTCCTTTGTTCTTCCTCACTTTAACCTCCTCTACTTCCTGGAACAAGTGAACATAGCATTCCTGGGGGCAGCCAAGCACCAGTAGGCCTGGCTTGCTTGGCTTATAGGAACAGGGACTGCTATAGGTGAAACTACACTAAGCTATATTCCCTGACCACTGATTACAGTATACTGTTTTTTGATACAATCGGTTTATTTGTGGGATATGCATGTAGTGCTACCCCTGCAGGAGCGCTTGGTAGATTGGGTTATCTATACTTCTACCTCGACTCTGAAAACAACCTCAGTCCCACTGACACAACAGGTTAAGCAAATGGATGCTATTAGGAGCACTAATATAGATACCCTTTACACAACTAAGGTTCAATATCTAAAAGCAAACATCATACTGGTTAGTGGTAAATTAACCCAATATATGGTCAAGGGTTGCAGTAAATAACACTATGCGCATAAATGAGAAAGTAAAGAATTACGCCAATCACAGTTCACTAGACAATATGTCCACTAGGCTATAGCAGCATAGAATGGAGTTCTATGCAGCCAAATTAGAGTAAGCCTGGCAATCACAAAATTAGCAATAAGTAATGGAATTAGAAAACAGTAACAGCAATAATAATCAATACTGTGGTAACTCCTCTGTAAACAGTACACTATATCCACTTTAGAGTGCACGCTACATGAATGGCAGTGATGAAACTTAGGGCTCCCTAAAGAGCCTAAGTAAAAAAAAAAAATAAACCTCTTATGCACTATATGCAAAGTTCTAGTGAAGCAGCTATCTGAATGAGCAGTCTTTAGCCTTAGTTTGTCAGCCAGCCTGGGGCCCAGTCTTTATGGTGGTGCACATGTGTACAGTCCCAGTAAAGTCTGCATGCATTAAGTAATGCTGCTAATTAGATGGCCAGCCCCTAAGTGCTCAGCCTCTGATAGCAACAACAGGGTAATGGCAGCAGTGTCCTCTCAACAGTCCCAGCTATACAGCAACAGGGGTTGGTGTTCAAATGTCAGCTCACTTCTGGATCTGCCTAGAGAGAGACTCTAGTCCTCATCACATGGCCACAGGCCATGTAGCAGATTGATGTGCACACAGGAGCAGCAATGTACACACCTAGGTCTCCTTGCAGCAAAGAGGAAATCCCTCTGTATTCAGCCTGTGACGATACAGCTCTCTCTCTTTATACCCTCACTGTCATAGTAAAGTTTCTTTCCTGAACTTAATTTCCCATGATTTAATGCTGCCATCTGTGATGGACACGATGTCAGTCCCCAGCCACCTTCACCAATTTCTGACAAATGGTTGGCCAAACTGATATGCAATGACCCTTTCAGCCTCACCCTGCACAATGATTTTCCTGCTTGCAGGACCACAATCACATGCCAGACTGACAGCGATCCTTGCTGTGTTTGGTTAACTATGCAATTAACCCTTCTGTGACAGGCCTAGCCGGGACACAGACTTTTTGAGAGGACTAAATGCGAGCCTCCTGCCAACCGATTATGGGCCCTGGATTTTAAGGGGCACATGGTGAAGAAGAACCCCAACCCCAGTCAGATTCAATGCTGTATATATGTGTATATATAATGTGTGTTGAATCATGCTGTTGGGACACACACTGTCAGATGCTAATGTCATGAACTCAAGCCACCTGTCTGTTGTGTAAATGAGTATAGTCTGGTTTGTAAGAGTATTCCACACAATGTTGTTGTGCTAATTAGCCCTGTGTTATGTTTATAGTAATATGGTAATGTCTATTGAATAGTCATTCAAATGAGCTAGGAGCCTTAGAGTCTTGCCCTGAGGGGTCTTCTCTCAGTCAACTAGTCTGGGTCAATGATTAGATAATTAGCTCATGCTAATTATGTTAGGTACTGGTCATCCAGCTGTATATATTTGTGTGACATGTCAAATAAAGATCATTCCTGATGTACTCCAAGACTAGTGTTGTCTAGTTCTTGGGGGTTCCTATAACCAGATCCATTGGACTCATGTCCCAGGCTTAGGAAGCATTTACGGCAGACACCTTGAGTACAGGATCCGTCACATTGTTGGCAAGCAGTGGGATTGTGCTTCCTGCAGTCTGGGACATCCAAACCTCCACCGGGATCCAAGATCAGGATAGAAGACTTCGGTCACCCCAGCGGAGATATGGATCTGGCATCAGAGTTCCTGGGGCTGCTGCGGATCATCCTTTCAGCATACACCAGGACTGTGTCTGAGGATGAATACCTGGAGCTCAGGCAGCAGATTTGGGTGAAGCTGTGGATTGGAGCCCTCCAGCTCGCTGTTATAAAACAGGGCAAGTTCTTTCCAACCCAAGAGCAACGGGCCAGTGACCAACGGGCATTGCGGATGGCATTCCTGGGAGAGCGGCCCCAGGAGCAATGGGTGACTGAGTTGGACAGGCTGGTCCAGCAGGAGATAGAGCTGGACAATCATTATCGGGCTCTGCAATGGCACGCAGAGCAGGGATATTTAGGGGAGACAACAGAATGCTCTCCGGAGGGATATGACTTTGAAGGCCCTGGATTGCTGTGGGAGAGCCTTACAGATCGTTTTGTGTTTGGCGATGAATGGGAACCTACCCTTGAGGACCTGCGAGAATATAGAGAGGCTATGCTCGGTCTTGCAGGGGTCTCAGAGCTTAAACCTGATCTGGACCATTTGTTAAGGGAGGAACAGCATCTGGAAAGGGCATACAGGAAACTGCTAGAACACGTTCAGCAGCATGCCAGAGAATCGGCAGTGGAAAATCTGGAGGTTGTAATCCCCAAAACTGAAGTGCTGACAACAGGACAGAGCTCTGCTAACCTCTGCCCAGCACCAATAGCATCTTCTGGGAACCACGGACAGATGGTGAACCTCTATCCCCAGACACCAGTTGCAGAGACAGGGAATTTAATAGACTTTTCTTCTGAGGAAGAACAACCTGGTGAGTCTCCAGCAGAAGAGCTGGTATCAGGGCCAAACTTCACTGAGCTTTGCCCCGCACCAACAGCAGCATCTGTGGAGTTACAAGAGACTCCTCCATCTGAAGTGCTGGCCACCGGACAGAGGGCCCAAGGCCTCTGCCTAGCACCTACAGTGTCTCTACAGCTTCAAGAAGCTGGGGCAATCGGTCACACTTTCCAGCAGCAGACGGCGCCCCAGAATGATAACACCAACCCAGCTAAAGTGCTGGCAACCGGACAGAGGGTCCAAGACCTCTGCCCCACACTTGTGGCAGTTCTGGAGGCCCAGGGTGAGGAGGTGGTGGTCACTCCCAAGCAGCAGCTCAGGACCCAAGGAGAGGATGCAATCTGCACTTCACAACTGCAGCTTGGGCTGATATCGGTGGATGGGACTTCAGTCCCCACTTGTATACTCCAGGGATGCTGGGCGATCGGCCCAGATCCCCAACAGCATGATGGAGTGAGCCCAGTCACCCTGTCTTCTCTCCAGTGGCTGAAAAGACTCCAGGGAGGAGGGCCAGTCCAGGCTTCTCCCCAGAGCCGGATATGTTCTCTGAGAGAGGCAGAGGTTGGCTGGGTGACTAGTGCTCTGTTTGAAACAATTTGTTTGGGGTACTGTGTGGGTACAGGCATTAGAGGACTGGAACTATGGACTGACTTCGGAGTCAACCCGTCTGAGGGTCTCCTCCTGTGTTAGTCTCCTGCCGAAAGGGGAGAAATGTGACAGACCTAGCCGGGACACAGGCTTTTTGAGAGGACTAAATGCGAGCCTCCTGCCAACCGATTATGGGCCCTGGATTTTAAGGGGCACAGGGTGAAGGAGACCCCCAACCTCAGTCAGATTCAATGCTGTATATATGTGTATATATAATGTGTGTTGAATCATGCTGTTGGGACACACACTGTCAGATGCTAATGTCATGAACTCAAGCCACCTGTCTGTTGTGTAAATGAGTATAGTCTGGTTAGTAAGAGTATTCCACACAATGTTGTTGTGCTAATTAGCCCTGTGTTAATGTTTATGATAATATGGTAATGTCTAATGAATAGTCATTTAAATGAGCGAGGAGCCTTAGAGTCTTGCCCTGAGGGGTCTTCTCTCAGTCAACTAGTCTGGGCCAATGATTAGATAATTAGCTCATGCTAATTATGTTAGGTACTGGTCATCCGGCTGTATATATTTGTGTGACATGTCAAATAAAGATCATTCCTTATGTACTCCAAGACTAGTGTTGTCTAGTTCTTGGGGGTTCCTATAACCAGATCAATTGGACTCATGTTCCAGGACTTAGGAAGCATTTACGGCGGACACCCTGAGTACAGGATCCGTCACACCTTCATATTCCAAATTAAACTCTGCTCAAGATATTTGCATTGTAAAATATCAAACGTTCACAATATTCACAAGCGGCTTGCTTTGGTGGCACTTGGCAGGGGGAGGAGCCAGGAGCAGGTAACCGCAGAAGAGGAGGATTGGGCACTGAGCAGGTAAGTATGACATGTTTCTTATTTAAAATAAATAAAATATTTGCCTTTAGAATCCCTTTCATTTTCTGAATACAGTTCCACTTTTAAGTAGTTACACTTCCTGCTTGTTCCCTACCTACTGTACAGCACAATGGACTGTGAGTGGTGATAACACAATTTAATTCTTCCCCATATCCCACCCACATGAAGACCCGGAAATTCCCATAATAACCATAAGACCTACCCACATCAACTCCCACAGCTGATACAGATGACTCCCATAGCCTACCCTGAAACCACAAAGGTTCAAAGGATTATGGGAGATGTAGTATCAGAACTAGGAAAAGACTCACCCAAGCTCTACTTCTATATGGAAGTTGATGAGCAGAGTTGGTGCACTGGCTGTGTAGTTCAATGTGAGTCCATAATAGAAGAAATCGTCGGCAACCCAAAGCTTCTTCTTATAAGAATTTTTTTTGGCACAATAGGTATGTATAATCCACACAATGCTAACACGTTTTGGCCGAAACCTTCCTCATAGCATCAGGAGTAGTATCAGGACTGGCAGAGAAGGAAGCAAGAAGTCAAAGAACTTTGAAGTTCAGCCAGGAGGAGGAGTGACTTCACAGACACAGAAACCTTCTGTATACCGCTAAATGAGGTCTAAATGAAAGTTACACACAAACTGACAATGGGGTTAAGATTCATTCACATTAGCAATGCATCTGTTGTTTTGGGGAGGACAAGCTGGAAATCATCTTCCACCATTTGACCTGAAGATTTATCCCCTTTGTGACAAGGCCATTTTTTGCGATATGGCACTGCATTACTTTAACTGATCATTGCATATCATGCAACACTTTAACCAAATAAAATGTATGTAATTTTTTCCCACAAATAGAGCTTATTCTTGGTGGTATTTGATCACCTCTGTGTTTTTATTTTTTGCGCTATACACAAAAAAACACTGACAATTTTGAAAAAAATCTATATTTTTTACTTTCTGCTATAAAACATATTCAATAAAAAAATCAAAAAAAAAAACACATTTCTTCATAAATTTAGGTCAATATGTATTCTGCTACATGTTTTTGGTAAAGAAAATCCCAATAAGCGTATATTGTTTGGTTTATGCAAATGTTATAGCGCCTACAAACTATGGTATATATTTATGGAATTTTTATTTATTTACTTATTTTGTATACTAGTAACGGCATCAACTTATAGCAGAACTGTCATATTGCCGCGGACAATCAGAAACTGACACTTTTGACACTTTGTGGGAACCAGTGACACTGTCACTGTACTAATGACACTGGCTGGGAAGGGGTTAAACATCTAGGGTGATCAAAGGGGTAACTGTGTGCCTAGCCAGTGTTTTTGTGTACTGTATGTGCTGCTTTTACTAGGGGAAGAGATGGATTTTAATCCCTGCATTGCAGGGACACAAAATCCATCTCTTCCCCCCTGTCAGAACAGAGATCTATATATACTGCTAAGGGGTCTATATTATCTGGTAAGTTAGAGCACAAAGGGGTTAGTTTGAAGCACTATCACTGTGTGATATCGTTTGGAGCACTACACCACTTTTGCATAATGTTTGCACAGGGGCACTTATTGAAGAATAAGTCTTCATTGGAACTTTCAAAAAATTATTGTTTAACACATACTTTTCACTGGCTACATGCTTGTTAGTTCACGTTAAATGAGAAAAAAATATTTTTTTTCTTCTATGTATTGTATAGCACTTTTTTTTGAATTTTCACTTTATTTTGTACTTTTTTGCATGGTGTTTTTATGGTTTATTCAGAACAGAGATATGCCTTGTTTACAGATCTCCATTCTGTGTGTTTTACAGGCGATCGGCAGGTGCTGGCAGACATCCAGTGCCCGACACTCGCAGATTGCAGATTGGCTTCTGCCGTAATTATTCATATGGTATGTGGTAAAATATTGCGCCAAACTTGGATATAGTGTAGCAGCTAGCACAACAGTTGAAGCCTACAGGAGGCGAAACATGTCGGGTTGGATGTCTACCTAAGCCACATTTTTATCTTCTTTTGCGCAAAGAAAAGTGTTTTTAATTTTTTTACTTAATAAACACCAATTGAGAAATTGGGTGTTTCACTATGAGGAGTTGCCTCTCTCTCTTCTTTTTTCCTTGCCTGAGCTGCCGTGGATGAGGACCCTTATAAGAAGTGTTGTTGCTTTCCATTTGCCACCTGGCTTTCCCATCAAGCTGTAGGTAAGCGACCACACTGATGCTTGGATAACGTTCCAGTCAAGCTGGCAGACTGCAATACACCTACTACTCATCCGGTGCATCCGGCCTAAGCCCTATTGACTCACACCGAGAGGTCCGTGAGTCCAACAGTTCCGGTAAGGGTACCCATCCTTTTTCTATTTAGAATCTATTAAGCTGATCGTACACCTTGAGTATCTCCAGCGATACACTGCATCTTGTTGAAGACTTTGCAAACCTAACCAGATTACTTAAAAACAGGACTACCTTTCATGTCTTATTCTGGACTAATTACAGCATGAGAATACGATTGATGCGGTTGTTTTAAGGTTGACCACCCCCTGTTTTTTACTACACCATCACCATATATTGTGTCAGTCTTTTCTTTGGACTGATGAGAGGTCTATTAAATAGTCTTTTTTTTTGTCCGCTAGCCTGGATGTGCTGTCCAGCTAGATACATGCTAAATATCAAATGCGATTTCGTCATCTCAGCAAAGGTGTCACATTTTTTATTTAGGGTATTGAATGTGGTATAGGTCTGAAGGGCTCTTTAATGTAACCCCTACATCTACCTGTCCCACATTTTGACTGACGTAACACCACAACATATCTTTCATGACGTTTTTTTGAACCCTCTGCTTTACTGCAATGTTGAGAAAAACCTATGTTGTATACAAACTCATGTTTCTACACTAGAAGGAGATTGAATATGGGCCTGCTCTAACCAGGGGTCAATTTTCCTCCTATTTACTCACTATTTGGGCAAATCACTTGCTACTTCCCCTTATATTTTATTATTACTGTTTAGTTTCCATTATTGTAATATTTTTGCACATACCAGCGGAGAAATCCTACTGGCACCCCCACTCACGGGGACACTTATTAAACTCCTGGCTCACAGTACTACCCACAGGCTGGTTATCCCTGTGGGACCTCATGTGAAAATCAGGGACACTTGTTTGATTATCTGAGCGCTGCACATGTGTTTAATGTAATTATTCATATATATATATAAAAGTGATCCTGCACTTACAGGGCTTACAGGGGGTACATAAATATATATATATATATATGTGTAGAGAAAAGTGTATAATGGGAGGCCTAAGTATATACACTACTCAGCGCTGGATGTGTGACTCCAGTGAAACAGATCGACCGATTGATTCAACAAATAAATATAAATAAGTTGAGGTATTTATATAAATAAATATATATGTAAGCAGCTGTTTAAAATCGAGTAAATATATAAAGGAGATAGTAAAAAATCAAACAGAGGTTCCTGTAAAATAAAATACTAAAACAGCGCTAAAAACATGACAATTAAAAAGATAGTGAAATCTTTCTGTGATCAGTCCACAAGTCATAGAATGAGGTGAAGAAATAATGCAGCAAAGCATCTCTCAGATACACCAAAAAGGACTACCTTTGCTGCATTATTTCTTCACCTCATTCTATGACTTGTGGACTGATCACAGAAAGATTTCACTATCTTTTTAAATGTCATGTTTTTAGCGCTGTTTTAGTATTTTATTTTACAGGAACCTCTGTTTGATTTTTTACTATCTCCTTTATATATATATATATATATATATATATATGTGTGTAATGCTGCACAGGAGGGCTGCCTGTAGCAATAAATCTGCTATAGGGTGGCCTGGAAGTGGTTAAACTGATTAACGTGACTCACAGGAACCGGTTCAGAAATGGATGGAAACTCTGATTTGTATTTTCTTTGTAAAACGAATGAAAAAAAGAAAAAAATGAATGGAAAAACTGCTCCGATTATTTGAGATCCACTGTACAACCTCAATCACATGTTATTGCATATTCTGAAATCAATCCAATCAATTCAACATGGATGGCAGCATAATGCACCATTGTGTGCTACCATGAAAAGAAGCGAGTCTTTGGAAAACTACAGCCATTACCAATAAATTACCTTTGTTGTTATGGAGATTCCCTGCAAATAACTGGTAGAAGCTGGAAAATGTTTTATTTTAGATTATTTCCAGCAGAGAAACGTAAACACTAAGCACTCTTGTGTGTGAGAAGCTGGGGCCAGATTTGTACAAACCAATGGCCAGAGCCACTGCTGTTCACATGTTACAGCTCATTCGATGACTGATATCAGTGGGATAAACTAGTCCCCACTGTTGGTATCATTATTGGTGTCAGTGGGAATAAAAATAAGTTGCATCACTGGTGTCATGAAGAGAATTATAAACCTTGTTGTTGGTGTCAGCCCATATCGTGGTGTTAGTGGGAGAAAAATGACCCTATGCTGGTAGGAGCGGAAAGACCTCTATATTGTTGGTGTCAGTGGGGAGCAATTAAGCCCCATCATCAGTGAGAAGGAGAGTCAATGAGGAGAAAAAAATAATTGTCACTGGTGTTGACAGGAGTAAAAAAAAAAAAAAACAAATCATTCATCGGTAAGAGGAAAATAACCCCCAAATTGTTGGTGACAGTGGGAGAAAAATGAGCCCATGATGTCCATGTCAGTGGGAGTAAATTGGGCCACATGTTGTTTGTGTCCCAGGAAGAAAGTAAGCCTGTTGGATTGCTGGAGTCAGAAGAAATACAAATAACCCCTCACTGATGTCACCATCATTGGTGTCATTGGGAGGAAAAATAAACCCCACTTTTGGTGTCAGTGGGAATATAAATAAGCTACTTCATTGGTGTCAGAGAGGATAAAATAATCCTGACCTTTATGCTGGCCATACACGGGTCGAATTTCGAAAGAACTTTCTTTTGAAAATCTGAAAATGTGTGCGTTTTGTGATCTGATGATGCCACCATTGATTTCAAAAAATTCGACCAACCAAACCTTCAATTTCACCTCATGTTCCTACAGAAAACATTTTTTGTGTCTGGGAATCTTCTTTTCTTTCTGAGAATTTTCTTTTCTTGCGCATGCGCATTTCTTTTTCGATTAAATTTCTCGCATGATTCTCCCATCATTGGTTCGAAAATCGTTAGTTTTTAAAAAAAATGTCGGATTTTTAAAATTCGATGGCCGCACGAAAATCGGCCGTTGCTGCAGCCCACTAATGGTGCGAAATTCGTACAAAAATTCTTAGATAAGATTTTCGAAAGAAAGTTTTTTTCGAAATTCGACCCGTGTATGGCCAGCTTTAGGGGTTGATTTACTAAAGGCAAATAGACTGTGCAAAGTGCAGTTGCTGCAAAGCTTAGTAAATGGGGTAACGCTTCACTTTGCAAAGAATACCCAATCACATGCAAGGGAAATAAAAAAAAAACAGCATTTTTGCTTGCACATGATTGGATGATGAAAGTCAGCAGAGCTTCCCCTCATTTACTAAGCTCTGGCGCCAGTGCAGTCTATTTGCCTTTAGTAAAACAACTCCAGTGTCCGCAATCCCTGGTCTGTCCCACAAGATCTGGAACTCTTCACAGCCATGTAGTAACCAATCCATTTTCAGGTTACTATACAGAACTCAGTATAACTTAATTTTATGAGTTACTGCACCTGTGACAACCTTTTTTTAATCTTCAGTAAACCAAACAAAAACTTTAGCAAAGTATATAAGGGTAATGCAAAAAAAGCCACACTGAATCCGGGCAATAAGCCTATAGTCTCAGGAAAGACAGTGGCTTGCCATTATAGATCTCCGCCAGTACATTGAGGCAGGCTTGCACTTATTGTCAGAATTGTTGTTCACTCATTTGGAAGACGTGCTTTGCAGGAAAATGTAGGTTTACCCCCCTTCATGACCAGGCCATTTTTTGCAATACGGCACTGCTCTACTTCAACTGACAATTGCGTGGACATGTGGTGCTGTACCCAAATAAAATTTGTATCCTTTTTTTCCCACAAATAGACCTTTCGTTTGGTGGTTTTTGATCATCTCTGCTTTTTTCATTTTTTGCTCTATAAACAACAAAAGACTGACAATTTTGAAAAAAATAACTATATTTTTAACTTTCTGCTATAAAACATACCTAATAATTATTATTTTTTTTAAATCTAAATGTATTCATCAATTTAGGCCAATATGTATTCTGCTACATTTTTTTCGTTAAAAAAATCCCAATAAGCGTATATTGATTGGTTTACACAAAAGTTATAGCGTCTACAAAATATGGGATATTTTTATGGAATTATTTTACTAGCAATGGCAGCGATCAGCGGGACTGCGACACCTAACTGACACTTTTGACACTTTTTTGAGGACCAGTGACACTAATACAGTGATCAGTGCTAAAAAAAAATGCACTGTCACTTTACTAATGACACTGGAAGGGAAGTGGTTAACATCAGGGGCTATCAAAGGGTTACGTTTGCTCCTAGGGAGTGCTTTCTAACTGTGTGAGGGATGGCTTAACTGGAGGAAAACAAAGATCTTATTTTACTTGCCAGAAACACAAGATCTCAAACTTCCTCTCTGACAGAACGGCAGTCTGCTTTGTTTACATAGGCAGATCGACGTTCTGCCTCTCCTGTCAACGATCAGCGGGTCCTGGCGTACATCACATCTGCCGAACCCACTGATTGGCTCCTGCTGTGTCCAATCACAGCGGGAGTGGGTTGCAGGCAGCGAGCTCGCGCCCCAGACCCTGTGCACAAAATCACATACAGGTATGTGATTTCGTGCAGGAGGGCCACCCTGCTGCAGTATATTTGCATGGGGCGGTCCTTAAGTGGTTAACTTCTATGAGTGGGAATATACTGGAGCGTTTAATAAAAGACCACATAGATGAGTTCTTGCTGTAAAAAATATTTTAAGCAACAGACAGCATGGATTCATTTTTATGTGGAGGCGAGTAAAACCTTGGACAGAGGGGTGGCGGTGGACGTAGTTATACTTGGATTTTGCTAAAGCATTTGACACAGTTCCCCACACACGGCTCATGTGTAAGGTAAAGGCTACAGACCTGGAAAAATCTGTTTGTAAATGGATAGAAAACTGGCTAAAAGACAGAATTCAGAGAGTAGTGGTTAATGATTATTACTCTGAATGGTCTAAGGTTATCAGTGGTGTACCCCAAGGTATAGTGTTGGGACCCTTACCTTTTAATATATTTATAAATTATATTGGATCTGGGATTAAAAGTACCATTTGAGTCTTTGCAGATGACACCGAGCTATGCAGTGGAATAACATCCTTGCAAGATGTCTTTGTCTTACAAGCCAACCTCAATGCACTGTTTATTTGGGCATTTTTTTTTTTTTTTTAGTTATAACACAGTGCCATGCAATTCATACAACAGTGCAGCCACTTGTGCTCTGCATGTTTCGCCCAGAAGAGCTTCCTCAGGAGACATAAGAGTGCTGCATAATGATGCGGATGCTTAAAAATCACAACTTGAATCAATTGAGTACATGAATTCCTATCCAACCAAGGCCAATGGGACATTGTGCAACCATAGAGAGAAGACAAAGCTATGACCTTATTCGTATTCAATTGGATTGTAACTGATCAATTCCCCTTTTCCCCATGAAAAGAGTATTCAACTGCTAAAATTTGAGGAGGGAAAGCATAGGTGGTATTCGCTGAACAAATACCCCAAGGTGGAACAATAACAGCGAAGATCCCTTCTACTGTAGGGGTTTGATTAAATCAACCTCCAACCAACATTTCAGTCAAAAAAAGATCCTGTCCTGGATAAGATTCACAGTTAGTGTAAAGAGGGAGAGGAGAGGAAAATAGGGGGAAATACTAATGGACCAATTTGGTCAATGTAACCATCTGCAAATGACTGAGGCCTGGTCTATGCGTGGGGACCCGCTCTGGTTCAGTCCTCACCCTCTGCTCTGCCTCTTTCTTTTGTTTCTTTTATCTTTTTCTTTCTCTTCTGCTTTGTTTTATTTTAAGCTAGACGCCCGATATTACAATCGATTCTTCAAAAATGAGTACTTCATTGCGATAAAATAATGATTTAGGATATTCATTCTCATACCAGAAATAGAGGCGTCAATCTCCCTAACCCTCGGTTGATTTGCAACTTTGCTTTTGCTATACTTCTTGCGGGTTTGATTACACCCACACTAGATCAGTTAATTAAATTGATTACTACTTGAAAGTCCTTGCTGCATAGTGACATTTTGTTTTATTAAATCGTCTTTGCAATTTAAAATTTTCATTACTTGTATAGCCATCCTTTGTGAAAGGTTCAGAGGCATACTTTTGTGTACTTGGCAAAGAAAAGGCATGTACTTGCAATCTTGTTTTACTTAATAAAAACTTTATGCAGGTGAAAATTATGTGATCTGTTCGACTTTTCAAACAGTGTGAGCAGACCTCAATGGTAAATACCCCTACATGCAGTTTATTGCAAAAATAGCCCAGAATGTTCAGCGTTTGGACTTCTCTAGATTATGTTACAATAAATACCAAGTGTACATAAGGCGATATTATGCAAGTTTGGAGGTTATTTTTTTTCTAATTGGAACACTTCTATTCTGAGCTAAAATAAACTCATTATCTACATTCCACATCTGACCTCACTGGCCCATATAATTTGAGAAACCCAACATAGGTAGGTAATAAACAGCTGTAATATACTGGTTACTTTTCCAGAGTTCAGTCTGTCTTGTTTTATCATGAGCACTCTGAGTCTCTATGCAATGTTCTAAAAACTGATTTGTGGCTGGTAATTATCTGCTAGAATTGGAAACAGTCTGTTTAATGGAGAAAATGACTCAGACAATTAGTCAGCTCTATTTGCTGATGATATTAAAGCGATATCCTCTTTTCGGGTTCCAACTTCCTTAGTCATTTTGTGGTTTGTGCTCAAGCAGAACTTTACAGATAGGTAACAGTGATCCTTCAATGATCTAATTTTTATCCCAGAGATTTAACTACCACAATGATCAAATGATGTCACTCCTCCCTGTGCTTGATTTAAACATTTGTCCAGGCCCTTACTGCAGCGCTGCCATTTGCTAGAAGAAATAGTGTTTCAGAAAGGTTAGGTATGAACTTCTTTGCACTGTTCGGACTCAGTTGACTGTGATTATTTAAAAAAAATCAAAGCAATCATACACTTGCAGGGATCTACTTTCCTCTGTCCTACTGTCTGTATTTATAAATGCCTGTGTGGCTTAATATCACAGAGTTATTATGAACAATCCCTTCTGTCTCTGAGTGACTGGGCTGGAAACCCCAAAGGGAGGAGTTAGAAAGAAAAAGTCTGGTACCACATGTCCTATTACGAAGGAGCTGCTACCTACTCAGACCAGCTGCAGGGATTATTAGGGAAGTTTTCCTATGTTTAATAGTTTACTATTATTGCCCATTCCTTCTTTATTTATATATGTATATGCTTACACACTGGTGAAAGAAGTATATCTGTCCCCTTGTTGTTATCTCACATTCACCATATCAGACAGTTCAGTCTGTGCCAAAGTGTGCGTGTGTAGTGGTCACCTTGCTATATGTTAGTAGGTGGACCTGTTTATTGTAATAGAGTTTATATGAAGCTCCTGTTATTCTACTTAACCCTGTCTCTTCTGGTCTGGAATTCTATAGCTAATGTTAGTTCAAGGCTCCATAATCGGCATAGGCTAGAGCCAGGTTAGGTATCTGATGGCCCATGAGTAGTTAGAGGTCCAATTGCACGGCAGATTAGAAGCTATTAAGGACTAAGAATCAGAGTAGATAGACTAACTCTACTGAGTTCCAGTCTCGCACCACAGGTTCTGCTGGCGAGAAGCTGCATTCCAGGCTGGTTGGATAACGGTTGGAGGATCTCCCCATCATCGCTAATTTTGTCTTCTGGTCTTCAACACCATGTTAGTGGAGACAGGGACTGCTAGGGCAGTGGAAGGGTGCAGGTGCCTGGCAGCTGTAGGAGTGAGCTGTAGCTTGAAGACACAGGTGTCCTTCCAGTGGTGGTGTGGAGTTTAGTCACAAGCCTTGTTCAGTGGGAGCCAGGCAGACAGGTGCAGAATCAGGATCAGTTTCAAGGTCAGGAACAGGCAGACGTCAGTAACGTGCTGGTGGTGGGGTACCAAATCAGGAGACAGAGACATGGTCATAAATCCAAGTCCGGGTCAGTAACATAAGCAAGAAGCAGATATAGAAGGCAGGGGTGATCCAAGAGAGTAGTCAGACATAGCTGGGTCAGGAACAAGGTTAGCAGACATTGATTAGAATCAGGAACACAGGAACCAAAGCTGAAGACAACCCATCACTGAAGGCAGGCAGACTCTCAGTTTATCCTTATCCTTAGGCTGCTGGGCGCCAGAATCTGTGGATGTGTGTGCACGCCTGTGTACACGCACATGCTCGCAAGTGCTGCCAATGCGCATTTGCGTGTGCATCCTTGCTTGTCTTCAGATCCTATGCTTGTGCCTCTGCACATGCGCATTAGAATTAGCATTTGCTGAATGGGAGTTAGCAGCTGGTGAATAGGAATGAACACTTACTGCATGGGAATGAGCAAATCCTGCGAAAGCTGGAGATGTAGAGGGTTGGATAAACCCCTTCCTAAGATTTTCATCAACGTACTCTTTAAGGGAAACAAGTTCAGGCTAAGAGAGCAGAAAAATCCTGCAAAATGCAATCTCTGCCCCTGGTAACAGTTCAATATGGCAATCATAAGCCCAATGAGGAAGGAGAAAGTCTGCTTTTTGTTTATCAAACACATCCATGAAGTCGTGGTACACTGATGGAACAAGCTCTTGTAATTCAGATACAGGATTTAAGCAGCAAATAACTGGAGCAGCATGGTGTGAAGTTTTGAGACAGTTCTGCAAACAGTAAGAAGAGTGGAAAGTAACCCCACCAGTTGTCCAGTTAATTTGGGGCTTATGAGCTTGCAACCATGGCATACCCAGGATGATTGGGAACAATGGTGAGGAAATTACGTCTAGGCATAGCAGTTCTTGGTGGTCTGGAAAGATGTTGGCAAGCAAGGGCTGAGTCTCATGAGTCCTGATTTAATACTTGATCCATCAGCTAGCTGTATAGAACGTCTCTGTTGTTTGCGTTGCAGCGGGATGTGATGTTGCTGGATGAAGGCATGGTGGATGAAGCAACTACAGGCGACGGAATCCATTATAGCCTGAGCCCGGAGTGTTCGGCCTGGAAGCTGTAGTGAAACGGGAACAGCGATGTGAGTAGATCTTGTCATGGGCAGGGGACAAGAATCATAAGGAGAGGAATAAGACTTGCAGGTCAAGGGCTGGCGTAGTGACTTGCTCCTCTACAGTACAGACAGAGGTTATTCTGGTTATGTTGTAGCTTTTTCCTTTGGTGACAGCGGTGACTGAAGAAGGCCCAGTTGCATAGGTTCAGGAGTGGCAGGAGATAATAAAGGAGCCGCCGCAGGTGGATTTGCAGATACCTTTGGTAACATCCATGCAGGACAGAGCTGACTTGTCCTCTTGGATCATCGTTCTCTCAGACGTCGATCAATCTGAATAGATAATTGAATAAGCACTTCAGAATCTGTAGATGCATGCTCATGCCTGTGTATGCGCATGTGTTGCCAATGCGCATGTGCATCCTTGCTTATCTTCGAATTCTACGCTTGTGACTGCATATGCGCATTAGAATTGATAACTTTAGACTTTCCATTAGAATTAGCACTTGCTGAATGGGAATTAGCAGCTGCTGAATAGGAATGAGCACTTGCAGCACGTGAATGAGCACCTGCTGCACGAGATCCCAGACACTCATTTTGGTCTGACCTATATACAGTAGTTGTATATAAAATGAATTTTTTTAATCATTCAAAACGTGTTTCCCAGTGATAAACCTTTCATCTAATTTCTGAATTGCTACATTTTTAAAACAAGTATAAAGTAATACAAGTGGTGAAAGAAGAAAGCACTTGTGGGTTTAACTAATCATTTTTTATTGTATAACTCTTCTGTGAGGAGGCGTGACAGTGGGTGTGTCCTGTCCCACATACTTTTGGTAGTAAGTGTCCCTCATTCCCATCTCAAAAAGTTGGGAGGTATGCGTATTTGCAGAATTCCACAAGGAATCCCGTAGGGTCCTTTGTTGTTATTACCTGTTCATATATTGGATGTATGAACTATTATTAATCTTTTATGATATAAAACGTATATTATTTCCATTCCGGTCTGCATCTATACACTTATAGTTAATGGCTGCAGCAGTTCTTCAGCTCCCAATTACTTTTGATTAGATTACAGGGTAATTTACCAGGAAGGCAATCCCCCAATCCCCTCGCCCTGTCCTGGGTGGAGGCATTGCCAACTAAAATGAAACCCACTCTTCCATTTAGTAAAGGTTACGGTTTTCTTAATTACCTACATGTTTAGTGTAATATCCTGCTTGGGGAGGGCCACTTATCATAACCCCCCCCAAAGGAGGGCTACACACTTATGCAGTGCTGGCTACTCTTAAGTTTTGAGGGTCCTTTATGTCTTTAGGTAACCCTCTCAATACAGAAAAACCTGAAAACCCAGCCATACCTGTAAAGGGAGACAGACTTACTTACCATCCTTGCTGTAACACTGGCACATAATCAATCAGGGTCAGGGTGATCAAATCATATTATTTCTATTACTACATTGTAATATATAATTAAATAGTTCAACTCACCATAATGCAGAATCAGTGGAAACCCTGAGCTTGTCACTTGCCACCAAATGCAGCATGTCACTTGCCACTGTCACATGCCACTATATGCAGCGGGCCACCATCGCCTGCAACCAGATGCAGCATGTCATTTGCCACTGTTGCTTCTCACCAGATGCATCGTGCCACTTGCCACCATCACCTGCCACCAGATGCTGCCTGTCACTTTCCACCATCGCCTGCCACCAGATGCTGCGTGCCACTTGCCACCAGATGCTGCGTATCACTTTCCACCATCGCCTGCCATCAGATGCAGTGTCGCTTGTCACCACCGCTTGCCACCAGATGCGGAACATCACTTGCCACTGTCGCTTGCCACCAGATGCAGTATGCCACTTGCCACCATTGTCTGCCACAAGATGCAGCGTGTCACTTGCCACCGTCGCCTGCCACCAGATGCAATGTGTCACTTGCCACCGTCGCCTGCCACCAGATGCAGCATGTCACTTTGTCAGGAACCATGAATCATAGACAGAAGTGCAGTAAAAATCACACTATTTAATAAAATGGCAAAAATTGTATAAACAGAGCAAACGTAGTCAAAACATAGCCAGAGTTCGGTAACCAGGACGGGTAGTCAGAACAAGCCAGAGAAACAGGGGTCAGCCAGGCATATGTCTATCACAGGAAAACACAGCAGAGAGAGTCTGGATATGCTGACCAAGGCAAAGGCACTGTCATGTTCTCACGTACCTTGTGGATTAGCCCAATAATGCAGAGGAAGGTCTCCCTTACGTATCTGACTCACGGCCCCTGATAGAGCAGGCAGAGGACCTGAGAGTGCAGAATGGTATGAGTGCCTGGCAAGTTGGTTGTCAGAGGAGCTGCTCATTCCCGATGCCACAGGGATGAGGACCGGTGAAATGAGAGGTCAGGACAGCAGGCAGTCTTGGAGATGGATCAGCGAATATCAGGACACCACACACCTGAATCCTAGCAGTTCCATGATTAATTCTCCTTGTTTCTTTTTATCGAAGACCCTTTTGTTATACTCCTGCGTCTTGGTCATGGTTTCCTGCAGTAGTTTGTTGTTGAAAAAATGTATTGTTTCAGAGACTGCTGGAACTGAACATTCTGGAATGGTGCATGGTAGGAAGGATGAGTGGAAGCTGTAGTTGGTAAAAAATGGGGTTTGTTTAGTAGCAGAATGAGAGGAGATGTTATAGGCGAATTCGGCAAAGTGAAGCAGGGAGACCCAGTCATCCTGGGAGAAGGATGAAAATCAGTGCAGGTACTGTTCCAGGGTTTGGTTGGTTCTTTCTGTTTGCCCGTTCGTCTGCGGATGGCATGCTGAAGAGAAGGATAGCTCAATTTCCAGTGATCCACATAAGGCTTTTTCCAGAGCCTGGAGGTGAACTGCACCCCACGGTCAGATACGATATTGGCTGGGACTCCATGAAGCCTTATGACTTCTCTAATGAAGACTTGGGCTGTTTCCGCACCTGAGGGTGTATACTTCATTGCATGAAATGAAATGGGCCATTTTTTTTAAAGCCTTCTGCTGGGGGGAGCTTTACAATAAAATCCAATGAGATCATTGTCCATGGTCTCTCTGGGACAGGCAATGGTTTTAAGCAAACCCCAGGCCTTGACTTTGCTGTTCTTGTTTCGGGTGCAGATGGTGCAATATTCCACATACTTTCTACAGTCATATGCTACATGGGGCCACCAGAATGTGCGTTGCACAAATTCAGCAGTCTTCAAGGCGCCAAAATGTCCAGCCAACTTGTGATCATGGCAAAGTTCCAATACTGCGAACCCTACGTGCCTGGGTACAAAGATCTTGTCCTTATTGGCCGTCTTTCCCTGTATGTTGGTTTCAGGGGAGAAGGCAGTTTCTGAGGAGGCTTGTTTGATCAGAGACAGTAAGTCTTCTTGTAATACAAGAAAGTTTCCTGAGAGCAGGATGGTGTCCGAGGATGTGGTTTCTTCAGAGTCATTGAATATTTACGGGATAATGCATCTGGCTTGGTTATCTTCGACCCAAGTCTATAGGTTACATGAAATTTTAAATCTGGAGAAAAATAATACCCACCTGGCCTGACGTGGTTTTAATCTCTTAGCTGTCCTCAGGTACTCCAATTTTTTATGATCTGTGTAGACCAGCATTGGGTGTGCTGACCCTTGCCGTTGTGACAGTACTGCTCCAACCGCTATTTCAGACGCATTGACCTCAAGAACAAATGGCAGAGCCAGATCAGGATATTTCAAGCTGGATGCAGACGTGAACAACTTTTTCAGGGTTTCAAAGGCGGCCTGAGCTCCAGCGGACCAGTGGAATCATATGCCTTGCCTAATTAATTCTGTGATGGGAGCGATGATGGCAGAAAACCCCCTAATATACTTTCTGTAAAAGTTGGCAAATCCAATGAAACATTGGATTCCTTTTTTGTCTGTAGGAACTGGCCAGTCTAGAATAGCGGTAACTTTCTGAGGATCCATTTTGGTGGCTTCAACTGAGATAATTAGCCCAAGAAATTGAATGCTCTGTAGCCTGAATTCACATTTTTCTGGTTTGGCATATAGGCTATGCTGCAGAAGCCGGGTTAGCACACTCTAGACATGCCTGTGGTGGTCATCCTAGAGGATGAAAAGATTAGGATATAATCCAGGTATACTATGATGAATAGGTCTAAGTAATCTCGGAAGATGTCTGTGATAAAGTTATAGGAAAGTAGCCGGGGCATTACATAGACCAAATGGCATGACCAGGTATTCAAAATGCCCAAACCGTGTGCGAAAAGCTGTCTTCTACTCATCCCCTTCTGTTATGCAACCAAGTTGTAGGCTCCCCGGAGATCCAGCTTGGTAAAGATAATCGCAGCTCCTAGCCTTTGAAATAACTCAGGTACCAGAGGCAGCGGGTAGCGATTCTTCACAGTATTCTTGTTCAACTCCTGATAGTCTACACAGGGGCGTAAGGTGTGATCCTTTTTTTCAACAAAGAAAATTCTAGACCCTGCAGGAGAGGTGGAAGGATGGATAAATCCCTTCTTCAAATTATCGTCAATATATTCTCTCAGTGCGCCCAGTTCTAGTTCAGTTAAGGGAAAGATCCTCCTGAGCGGAACTTCGGCCCCTGACCGGAGCTCGTTCGGACAGTCATAGGGCCTGTGGGGAGGAAGGGTCTCCGCCCCTTTCTTACTGAACACATCCAAGAAATCATGATACGCCACTGGAACTACTTGGAGCATTTCAGTATCAGAGTCCAGACAGAGCAAGGGTGAAGTGTCGCCTGTGACCTTGTAGACAATGTTGCTGACAGTAAGTAGAAGGGAATGTGATTTCCCTGGTGACCCAGTTGATGTTAGGATTGTGGACCTGTAGCCAAGGCATGCCTAAGATGATAGGAAATAGAGGTGATGAGATGGCATACAGGCAAAGTAACTGGTGGTGGTTGGAGATAATGGCCGGTAGAGGAACAGTTTCCTGGGTGACTGGACGAGACTTAATGGTGGTCAGCCAGATGTACAGAACGTCCTTGGGTCTTTGTTTGGAGTGGAATCAGGTGTTTAGCTGCAAAGGACAGGTCCATAAAGAAGCTGCAGGCTCCAGAATCAATAATGGCCGTCACCTGGATGTTCCTTCCTGTAAGCTGTAACAGGATGGGAAAATCAAGGTGAAAAGATTGGTTAGATAAGGCATAAGTATGAGATTGATAGGCACTTAAGTAATTTTGGAAAAAACAATATATAGTTGCACTACTTGCAAATCAAAAGTGAAACAAAGCAGCCAGCATCAACAATGATACAATTGTGACAATAAAATGAAAAATAAAAAATGCAGCGCTAAAAAAGACTGATTAAAGTGATATATCCAAATAAATGTATATATTAAACCAGTAAAAAATGTAAAAAAATAAAAATAAAAAAAAGTGCAAAAGAAAAACACTTGACCAATGCCACTCACGGCATAGGACAGTGAATCATAAGTAAAAAGTGTCCTCTGTGTGCTAATAGTAAAGTCCACTTCAACACAATGAAAGTGAAAAAATGCACGTGATAAAATGCACGTGATAATCACAATGAAAAATAAATATACAAACAAAGTCCGTATAGCAGTGATGTGGATGTAGAACTGTATAGCTCAATGCCAGTTCACAAAGCAGTATGGGATTTCCACCATAGGGGCATCACCTGGTTTTACGCATGGAGAACCAAGTATGTGAAATGCCTTAGGGATATATATACCTCCTCTTCCAACACGCAGTAGAAAGGAAAACCAACTTTAAAATGAAAGAAATGGATACTCTTACCAAATGGTGTGGACCCACACACCGTAGCGGTGAGTCAATCAGGCATAAAGAGTAATCCACAACAGCCGTTCCTGCCTTTAAGATGATATGGCATCAGATGATATGGCCACGGTGCATGTATCAAGATGTCACATATGTGATAGCCACGTCCAAATACCGATTCAGAAGAAGGTATACTCCTTAACATATGAGATGTTTCATGGAGAAAAAAGGGATAAAAAAAGCCCCCACATAGAGCAGGTCACTCCGGTAAAAAATGTATTTAAAATAAAGTAAGCAATAAAAAAAATGGTACAAAACATCAAAAAAGATGTATGCAGACAATAAAAAGCATGGTAAATCTGGCCAGCAGACTAAGTACCCGACATGTTTCGTACGAGAGTACATCAACTGGGGCATAAACCTGCTGTTTGATCCCATGCTATATATAAAATGCTTAAACAAAATAAAATAGGTATCAGCTGTTGTTAGATAGATGGCACCAAAACATTGTCCAATAAGAACCAAATAATTTAGGAATGGGACCTACCTTGCTGACAGTGCAAAGAGTGTGGCCAATCAATGGGCAGGAACGTCAGAACAGCAATCAAAACGTCTATCATAACGTCAATGCAAAAGTAATTTTGCTGGACAGGATCTCACGTAATGCCCCAGTTCTCCACAATACATGCACAGACGATGTTGACGACGTTGGCACTCTTCTGTAGTGAGAGATAGATGGAGCAAGCCCAGCTGCATGGGCTCAGATGTATCAGGAGCAGGAACTACCGGAGTTGGAGGAGCCTGACTGGGGAAACTGGGAACTTTGGGTAACATCCAAGTTGGACGATATTGTCCTGAAGATCTCTCGGATTGACACTCTCTCAGACGTTGATCGATCTGTATTGAGAGATTGATAAAAGTGTTCAGAGTTTGAGGTACTCCTACGCTTGCTATTACCTTTAGGGAATCTGACCGGCCCATGCGGTATTGGTAGCGGAGAGCAGCGTCCTTCCAATTTGTGTCGGAACTCCAACACCTGAATTTGGCTACATAGTCGTCAGCAATTAAGCGGCCTTGCTGGAGAGAATTTAGTGCTTTTTCTGCGGTGGCAGTTTGCTGAGGGTCCTCGTACAATGGCGTCAAAGAAGGTGGTGAGGTTTGTTTTAGATACAGCTTTTTGTTCCATGAGATGGTGTGCCCAGGCTTGAGGCTCACCCTGGAGAAGTGAAATGACAAACCACTTTGGTTGCTTACAGGGAGAAGGTATGGGGCTGCAAAGCAAAAAAGAGCTCACAAGCATTACGGAACGCTCTGTACTTGCTGCGTTCTCCAGCAAACCTTTCAGGCATAGGTACCCTTGGTTCTGGTGGTAGCATGACTATGGCAGGTGAGGAGGATGTACTGGCAGGAGTTACAGAGGGATGAGCTGCCCCTTGAGGATTGGCAGGGGATGACAGGGCTTGGACCCGTTCTTCCAGCCGGGTGTAGCCTTCTTGTAAATTTTTGACAGCTTGCGTCAGACCTGCCAGGTGTCGACAAAGTTCTTCCATAGGGGAGGTTCCCTGCTCGGGCTCAGACATGGCTGTCTGATACTGTCACGTTCTCACATACCTTGTGGATAAGCCTGATAATGTGAGGAAGGCCTCCCTTACGTATCTGACTTGCGGCCCCTGATAGAGCAGACAGGGGACCTGAGAGTGCAGAATGGTATGAATGCCTGGCAGGTTGGTTGTCAGAGGAGCTGCTCCGGAATTCCTGATGACACAGGGATGAGGACCGGTGACATGAGAGGTCAGGACAGCAGGCAGTCTTGGAGCTGAATCAGTGGATATCAGGACACCACACACCTGGATGCTAGCGGCAGCCCACAGCAGACCAACCCTGAGGGATATGGAGCACAGACAGGCAGAGGCACACTGGGTCACACACAGGCTTGAGATGTCAGGACAAGTGCAGAGGCCAAGGCAGGTCGGGGTACAGGCCAGATTGGTAAGAGGCTGACAGCGTGGTAATCAAAGGAGCAGGCAGGATCAAAGTCAAGGACAAGTTGGGGTAGGATGCAGGCAGAAGGCAAGAAGAGTCAAAGGTAAGCCGGGTCACACACAGGAGCAGATCTCTAAAGCAGGTTACAGGTAGCAGGGGTCACTCTGTTTAAATGGCTCATCTGGCACCAAGACTCCCGCGCTCGCACCAGTGCTCGCAAACAGGAACCGGCAGTAGGATTTCTTCTGTAGAGCATTTCCTGACAGGCACAGACGATCTGATCCAGGGAGTTTATATAGCCAGCAGCTCTAGCTGACGTGCAGGAAATGAAGACCAAGTGAGTCACTGTGGAATGAAGAGTCTTTGGCAATTAACCAACAGCTGAGCATAGAGCTCTGAGAAGGAAGGGCTGGGCCCAGCCCTGATACACTTGCCACGATCACCTGCTGCCAGATAAAGGGGCAGGGAGAGAGAGAGGGGGGGCAGAGAGAGGGGGTCGGTGGGGCAGAAAGAGGGGGGACAGGCAGGGGGGCAGAGAGAGAGAGGGGGAGCAGAGAGAGGGGTCAGGATCTGGTCAGTGACAGTCCTCAGCTCACTCACTTGGATGGTCCATGGGGGCACTCACAGTCTGCCGCTTTAATGTGGCTGTCGGCTGCTTGTTTAATCTTCCCGCCCCCTTTTACTCTTTATAGATGCAGCACACAGGCAGGGAGAGCAGGGCAGAAGAAGCAGTGTATGTCACAAGCTGGCTCAGGCAATGCTGGACGGAGCAGTGTACATATCCCCTCTTCTAGGGCAGCTGCACCGAGTCGACTGTCACCCGCTGCCCACACACTGACACCAGGATGGAGCGGCAGTGGCCGCCGGAGGACCTCTGTCAGGAATGGATCCGTCCGCTGGTAAGACCCATCATTTGGCGTGCAGTACTGTGGTCCACCAGCAGGTGTCTCCTGGCAGTTTATAACTGTCAGGAGAGGCCTTCCCTGCTGGGATATCATCTTTGGGCCGCAGTACTGGCGTCCACCAGCGGATGGATCCTGGCAGTGTGGAGCAGACAGCTCTTTCTGCGCTCAGCTGTCACATGAGGCCAATCACTGGCAGATTATAAATACCCGGCCAGCCCTCACACACTTGCCTTGGTATCTCTCTTCCATGTGACCTGTGACCTGTGACCTGCTCCTTGTTGCCTTTCCCATCCTTAGTTCCCTCTCCCATCCTGCCCTTGTTCATCTGCTTATCTCCCGTGCATGACCCTGGCTTGGCTAATCGTTTGTGATTCTGGACTGCCCTTGTTATCCCTTGATCTTTCCGTGTATGACCCTGGCCTGGCTGACGTGTTGATTTCGGTACTTCCCTGTGCCTGTATATATTTATCTGTTGTCTGTGGTTTTCTGTTTGTGGCTGAGCACTGTTGTATTTTGGGGTGTTTGCTTATTTATATATTTATATCACTTATCTCAATAAACGTTAATCTTATTTACTTTTACTTGCGTTTTGGGTTTCTCCTTTGCAGTCCACACAATCTGGTCTCACCTGTGTTGTGACAGTATACCAAGGCCATCTCTGACCAGAAGTGGCTGCACAGGGGAACCATCTCGGTTCTGTTTCCCATTTTTGGAATGGATTCAGATATAATTGCCTATTATGCTCTGCTGGCAACAAAGAGTTCTGACTACCTCTGGCAGACATTGAAAGGATGGTCCAGTGATCAGCTGCTGGAGATTATCCATTTAGCTCACACTGTGGTCGATCAGGGCAGTATATTGTTGGAGGATGTTCAGCCTTTGATTAGGATGTGTATAGAGATGGCTCTGCCTTGTATCCCAAAGGGTCGTGATGACTTTTCTCCCTCCTTCCGCATTAACCAGGTTGCGTCCTTGGTATGGCTATTGGAGGATGACGCTGCATCCTTTGTGGAGCACTATTCAGTTTGTCCCAAACAGTTGTTGGAGGATTGTATAGCTGAAGTGCAGTCCCTGGTCAGACAGAGAGTATGTGAGCTCACTTTTGTGTTGCCTATACTTCAGGCATGTTCAGACCTGTTATGCCCAGCTTCTGTCAGCTCTCCTCAACCCAGACCCATTACTAAACACCTACCAGCTCAGGCGTCCTTTCTCCCATCACCCCAGGCAACCTCAGCTACCGTCCAATATACCCTGCTCCCCACAAAGTATCAATACCCTGTTTCTACTCCCTGCACCTATCCTGCCCTTAACCCACCTGCCTCTTCTCCTCTACCTGTAACAAGCCCACAAAACCCTCCTCCAGCCACAGTTCCCTGGTCTTCATTTTGCCCAGATACGTTCTTTTCCTACAGCCCTGCACCTACGTACAAAGCTGCAGTGGCTAAACCAAAAAAGAAGCGAAAGTTCTTTCCGACCCACACAATCCTGCCAGTAACCCAACCTGCCTCCACACCAACCAACCTGTTACAGTCCGACGCTCCAGTGCCTGCCACCCAGTCCGACGCTCCAGTGCCTGCCACCCAGTCCGACGCTCCAGTGCCTGCCACCCAGTCCGACGCTCCAGTGCCTGCCACCCAGTCCGACGCTCCAGTGCCTGCCACCCAGTCCGACGCTCCAGTGCCTGCCACCCAGTCCGACGCTCCAGTGCCTGCCACCCAGTCCGACGCTCCAGTGCCTGCCACCCAGTCCGACGCTCCAGTGCCTGCCACCCAGTCCGACGCTCCAGTGCCTGCCACCCAGTCCGACGCTCCAGTGCCTGCCACCCAGTCCGACGCTCCAGTGTCTGCCACCCAGTCCGACGCTCCAGTGTCTGCCACCCAGTCCGACGCTCCAGTGTCTGCCACCCAGTCTGACGCTCCAGTGCCTGCCACCCAGTCTGACGCTCCAGTCTTCCAGCCTCCCAGCCTGATGTCCCAGCCTTCCAGACTGATGTCCTGGTGCCAGCCTTCCAGCTTGACGTCCCAGCCTTCCAGTCTGATGTCCCGTTGCCGGCCTTCCAGCCTGATGCCCCAGCTTTCCAGCCTGATGTCCTGGTTCCAGCCCCCCAGCTTGATGTTCCAGCCTTCCAGCTTGACGTCCCAGCCTTCCAGTCTGATGTCCCCGTGCCGGCCTTCCAGCCTGATGCCCCAGCCTTCCAGCCTGATGCCTCAGCTTTCCAGCCTGATGTCCTGGTTCCAGCCCCCCAGCTTGATGTTCCAGCCTTCCAGCTTGACGTCCCAGCCTTTCAGTCGGATGTCCTGTTACCTGCCCTCCGGCCTGATGCCCCAGCTTTCCAGCCTGATGCCCTGGTTCCAGCCCCCCAGCTTGATGATCCAGCCCTCCAGCTTGATGTCCCAGCCTTCCAGTCTAACCCGCCGCCGGCTTTCCAGCCTGACGTTCCAGCCTTCCACTTTGATGTCCCACTGCCTGCCTTCCAGCCTGATGTCCCGGTCTCCCAGCCTGATGTCCCGGTCTCCCAGCCTGATGTCCCGGTCTCCCAGCCTGATGTCCCGGTCTTCCAGCCTGATGTCCCGGTCTCCCAGCCTGATGTCCCGGTCTCCCAGCCTGATGTCCCGGCCTTCCAGCCTGATGTCCCGGTGCCGGCCTTCCAGCCTGATGTCCCGGTGCCGGCCTTCCAGCCTGATGTCTCGGTGCTGGCCTTCCAGCCTGATGTCTCGGTGCTGGCCTTCCAGCCTGATGTCCCGGTGCCGGCCTTCCAGCCTGATGTCCCGGTGCCGGCCTTCCAGCCTGATGTCCCGGTGCCGGCCTTCCAGCCTGATGTCCCGGTGCCGGCCTTCCAGCCTGATGTCCCGGTGCCGGCCTTCCAGCCTGATGTCCCGGTGCCGGCCTTCCAGCCTGATGTCTTGGTGCCGGCCTTCCAGTCTGATGACCCGCTGCCTGCCTTTTCTTCTGATGTCCCGGCCTTCCAGTCTGATGCCCCGCTGCCTGCCTTCCAGTCTGATGTCCCGCTGCCTGCCTTCCAGTCTGATGCCCCGCTGCCTGCCTTCCAATCTGATGCCCCGCTGCCTGCCTTCCAGTCTGATGCCCCGCTGCCTGCCTTCCAGTCTGATGCCCCGCTCCCGGCCTTCCACTTTGATGTCCCGGCCTTCCAGTCTGATGTCCTGGTTCCGGCCTTCCAGTCTGATGACCCGCTGCCAGCTTCCCAGTCTGATGACCCGCTGCCAGCTTCCCAGTCTGATGACCCGCTGCCAGCTCCCCAGTCTGATGACCCGCTGCCAGCTCCCCAGTCTGATGACCCGCTGCCAGCTCCCCAGTCTGATGAGTTCCTGTGTGCTGCCCAGTCTGATGAGTTCCTGTGTGCTGCCCAGTCTGATGAGTTCCTGTGTGCTGCCCAGTCTGATGAGTCCCTGTCTGCTGCCCAGTCTGATGAGTCCCTGTCTGCTGCCCAGTCTGATGAGTTCCTGTCTGCTGCCCAGCCCGATGAGTTCCTGTCTGCTGCCCAGCCCGAAGTGTTCCTGTCTGCTGCCCAGCCCGAAGTGTTCCTGTCTGCTGCCCAGCCCGAAGTGTTCCTGTCTGCTGCCCAGCCCGAAGTGTTCCTGTCTGCTGCCCAGCCCGAAGTGTTCCTGTCTGCTGCCCAGCCCGAAGTGTTCCTGTCTGCTGCCCAGCCCGAAGTGTTCGTGTCTGCTGCCCAGCTTGATGTGCCCGCTGCCCACCTCGATGCCATGGACTTGTCCCAGCAGCAGCTAGTTGGAGCGTCCGGAGGCCGCTCCTTTGAGGGGGGGTACTCTCAGGAATGGATCCGTCCGCTGGTAAGACCCCTTCATTTGGCGTGCAGTACTGTGGTCCACCAGCAGGTGTCTCCTGGCAGTTTATAACTGTCAGGAGAGGCCTTCCCTGCTGGGATATCATCTTTGGGCCGCAGTACTGGCGTCCACCAGCGGATGGATCCTGGCAGTGTGGAGCAGACAGCTCTTTCTGCGCTCAGCTGTCACATGAGGCCAATCACTGGCAGATTATAAATACCCAGCCAGCCCTCACACACTTGCCTTGGTATCTCTCTTCCATGTGCCCTGAACCTGTGACCTGTGACCTGTAACCTGTACCCTTCCCATCCTGATCCTGTGTTCCTGAGTTCCTGCTCCTTGTTGCCTTTCCCATCCTTAGTTCCCTCTCCCATCCTGCCCTTGTTCATCTGCTTATCTCCCGTGCATGACCCTGGCTTGGCTAATCGTTTGTGATTCTGGACTGCCCTTGTTATCCCTTGATCTTTCCGTGTATGACCCTGGCCTGGCTGACGTGTTGATTTCGGTACTTCCCTGTGCCTGTATATATTTATCTGTTGTCTGTGGGTTTCTGTTTGTGGCTGAGCACTGTTGTATTTTGGGGTGTTTGCTTATTTATATCACTTATCTCAATAAACGTTAATCTTATTTACTTTTACTTGCGTTTTGGGTTTCTCCTTTGCAGTCCACACAATCTGGTCTCACCTGTTTTGTGACAACCTCTATCCCCGCTCACCACCATGACCTATCAGACAGCTATCGCAGCCAGTGGCAGAGCCAAATGAAGGGGTCCAAAACCCTGTTGGCTCTCTACTACATGTGGTGGGCAGGCCAGCACAGATAAGAAGCCTGCAGCTTCAGCAGCAGCAGAGTAGCTGCCCTGAACACTGAAGTTCACCGCACACTCCCACCGGTCCAGTCTGCCCCTGAATTGCCACCCCTCTCAAATTTCCACCTCAGTCCCATGGACCCATGGAAGGGCAGGTCCTGTTTATAGCACAAAAGATAAAAACGAGGTGATCAATACCACCAAAAGAAAGCTCTATTTGTACAAAAAAAAGGACATACACGTTATTTGGATACAGTGTCACACGACCGCACAATTGTCAGTGAAAGTAACGCAGTGCTGGATCTAAAAAAATGGCCTGGTCAGGAAGGGGGGTAAATTTTCAATAGGTCAAGTGGTTAACAGCAAAGTTAGTTTCACGTTATTTTATTAATGTAATGACTATGCTGAGTTGGCAGTGTGACAGCACAGCATTTTAGGAGGGGCAGTTTACAGAATTAGGTTAAAAGGACTGCTCAGATTTCCTAAATGTAATTATAATATTCTCTTTGCCAGATTTTCAAAGGTTATCACATGAAATATGGGGAGAAGAGTGCAGCCTCTTGCTGGTTGCTCTATGCAACCTTCCTATGATAGGAGACTACAAAATAATAATTACATTTTTTTTTTCTTAACAGTCAGGGGTGTGTATAATTGGAATGGGCTTTTTTGCTTTATCCATTTACATGGCAACTATTCATAACTGATTGGAGTATATCTTTGAGTTTGTCCTTGTATGACCAAATCAAAGATATACTCACAATCAGTCTTGAATATGTGCCATTTAAATGGAATAAAAATATGAAATCTGCAATGTGTTACTAAATTAACATAGAGTAATTATGAACTGAGAATGCTATAGTGATTACAATGTTCTTCTGATTCACCCATTTAGTGTCTGAAACCTAAAAACAAAATGTAGTATATCACATCTTACCAATCCTTAACCCTTTTGCTGCCAGGAAAGTTTTTGCACACGTTTAAAGCGGAACTCCACCCAAATTCCTGCTTCCTCCCCCTGCTCTGCCAAATGTCTGCCCAAAAACTCTTTTTGGGGGGGGGGGGGGGAGCAGATACCTGGTTTTAACAGGTACCTCTTCCTACTTCCAGGTCGCGCCGATCTGAGCTGGAAGTCCCCCCCCCCCCCCCCCCCTCCTTCACCTGCAGTCTTCTGGGACACATCACAGGTTACAGAAGACTATCATTTACAATGCTCAGCACAGCTTCCCTTCCTGTTTCCCTTACTAGAGATGCCAGCACCTGCACCCAAAGCTGATTGAAGAATGGGCTTGGGTGATGACATCGCTGGATCCCTGGACAGGTGAGTGTCCTTACATTAAAAGTCAGCAGCTACAGTATTTGGGAGAGCATGGAGGCCTCAAGATTAGCTAAAACCCACAAATGTTATAGATTTTCTAAAACCAGGGACCCAGGAGAATAAAATGTTGGTAGTTCCAATCTTTTACGCTAGATGTTATTTGTGCAATGGTTTATCGAATGCAAAATTTCAGTAAAAAATATACTAAAGTTAATTTTAGGGCACAAAAACATTATATTACCCAATTTTTTGGTAAAATAGAAAACATTGAGGTTGCACTAAATTAATAGACTCAACAAGAACTCAACATGTCAAGCTTTAACTTTGTGCACGCCTGCAAAACCACAGTGAGCTTCAGTAACCTATATTTTCAATAGGTGACAGGTTTAAAAGCACATACAGGTTATCTGTTTATAGTTAACCATGAAAAATTCCCCTAGAATATTGCTCTCACTCCGACGTGCGTGGTGATATGTAAACTGCATATAGAAAGCAAAGTTATTGTATGTAGGTAGCCCCGATGAGTGTGTTTATGAGTGTGTGCACGTATGTGGGGGCAGGTTATAAATCTTTGGTGGGAGCGCTTGCGTGGAACTTTATTTTTTTTAAAACTTTATTTATATCATATAGGGGAAGAAGTCCCCTATGTGATATAATATTGTTAAGACCCCATGATGTCTCTCCCGCCTTCCATTGAAGCTAATTTTGGGCAGCACACGGACACAGGGACGGTGGATACATTCCCCCCTGTCTCCCCATTTGGGACATTTCTTCATTTATAGGTCCATATGAACCTCAAACAGATTTTATATCCCTACCTTTTCTGGATACTAATCCAGCCTTTTGGAACTTTGTGGCGAACCTCATTTATGGGTTCACCCAATTTCTTCATTACAGGCCTCCCCATTTAAAGGAGGGCCCATTGGGACAACGTTTGTGGGTTTCCACATACTCTACCCTATGACTATTAACCTAGGATTCAATCTTGTGCTTGTTACCGCTCCTGGGAGGTACATGTCCCTCTCTCCTTGGAATTTCATCACATACTGAACTATCGGCTCCACTACGAGCGATATTCACAGTATAAATCCAACCACTCTCTTCTCCTGATGAAGGTTCCCATACTCAGGGAACTGGAAACGCGTCGAGTATTCGGGGGTCACTTACCTCCACGAGAGCTCCAGTATTACAGTTCTGTTTTTTTGTAAAGTGTTTTTGTTTTTTGTTTGTAAATATCTTGTTTGTATTGTTATGTATACGCTGCACTGCGTACCCTGTCATTGAACAACTAGGTTATTACTATCAACATTTGAATAAATTTACTATTTTTTATACAACTTTTGTTGAGTGGGGTGATCTAACTAAAGTCCCAAAAGTAGGTGGTTCTTTCTGTCATTGAAGCTAATTTGGCAACAGAAACCAGAAACTATGCTTTACATGTCACTTCCGGGTTCATTCTAGCTAGGGGAGATCAGAGAACAGATGTTCGCTGGTCTCCATCCCCTCCACTCAGGGCCAGCCCTACCATGCATTAGGCACAAATACAGAAAGGGGAGATGTTCCACATATGATCATCACTTCTACAGGGTACATGAAGTCAGGGATTCCCGGGCACTATCCATTAACCCAGGAGCTGCATTTAAGGCTCTGGCTAAACCCCGTCCTGACTACCCTTTAAGCACTCATTGTTTACGGGTGGAACCAAATCGCTGCCACATACCTGTTACTACACAGACTTGGGAATTCATTTCTTCTCAAGCTTACAGTGGCTCTGGTCTGGCGTCCATCCTTATCCCCACCTTAATAGTTGCCTCTCCTGGCTCCATGGAATCACTCCAATCGAACTAGAATATATTTGACTATACTCCACTATCTACCCCTGACGAAAGGTGTTAAAAACTGGAAAACGCGTTGGGTATTAGGGTACATCACCCATTGGAGAGTATCAGTGTAGTTTTTTTATTCAATGTTACAATTTTGTTTTTTGTCTTCTGCTGTATGTATTTATACGTCTTTTTATCATTGATCATACTGTATGATCTACAATTATTAAAATATTTTTTCTATACTACATTAGTGTTGGTGGGCTTTCTAAAGTCCCATTTAGGGGGGTATTCTTCTTTGTTCTATCAAATTAGGGGTGGGACCACCACACTTTTCATCTGACATGGTAGAAGTCTCCTCTTTTTCCATGATTCTCAATGATAACCATTCATATCTGTGCTACTTCAAGTTGCAACAACTTCAAAGTAGTCCCTGTAATACTTTGGTGTGACTTTCATGTGACTTGAGGTACATAGGGCGCAATATTACACAGGCATTCCCAGAAGTTGGGGCCAAGTTGCAGCAGCAAAGTGACAGCAAAATACTGTAAATGAGAATCATGGATAATACCTTTGAAAGTGGGTCAAATTCATCCCTGCACTACTTTGGTTTGACAGTATTCTCACTTGCATCCTGCAAGTGGGTCAAATTCATCCCTGCCCGCGATCGGGTTACGGAGCTTTGGTTTGACTTTAATGCGACTTGAGGTCCATATACCGCAAGATGACACAGGCATTGGTCGCACAAGTGCAAATGGGGCCTAACTAATTCAAAGGTGTTATTAATGAATACGTATCGGCCTAATTCAAAGGTGTTATTAATGAATCTCATTAGGTTCCTTTCACATTTGGCCGACTTTTCATACAAATTGCCCGACCTGAAAGGCCCGTGATTTTGCAGGGTTTTTTGCCACAAATGTGATTTGAAGCAATGGCAGAGTAATCTTGAGGTCTATGGACGCAGGAGTCACAGGACAAGTCACACAAGTGTGAAAGGGGCCTTAGGGCCGGTTCATACTGCTGTGCTGTCCGACATCGGATGTGATTTGCCCCGCACTGCAAATCACATGCGATGTCCGTGTGATGCAAACTCAGCCATACAGATTGTATGGTTGAATGTGCATCGCCTTCGGATCAAACTCGCACAGGACCCTGAATTTGCAGTTCGCTCTGCGATATGCAAACTGATTTGGGGGTGTCATTAGCTTTCTACTGACACTCCCAGCAGTTTGCATATGGCAGTGTGAACTGCCTACGTGTTGTATGCGATGCGGGAACCCTAGGTTCACACCTTTTCTTTTTTTAGTGCGTTTTGCATTTTGCAAAAACACTCTACAGTCCATTTAACATGGGTTCCTATGGTATTAGTTTACATCTATTCGTTGTGCGGCCAGTGCATTTTTGGAAATGGTCGGGGACTTTTTTAACGCTATTTGCGGGTAACTGATTTCAATGGAACCGCACCAGAAATGCAACCGTTGTGTATGTGATGTGATGGGTGCGGTGTGAATGGGAAGGGATACCCATTCTCTTGTCCCCCCCCCCCCCTTTTCCTGTGGCCTGCCAGGTTGTGTGCTCAGATAAGGGTCTGATATGGATATTGGGGGGACTCCCACTCCATTTTCTTTTCAAATTTTGGCGCAGGGTTCCCCTTAATATCCATACCAGAACTGAAAGGCATGGTATGGCTTTTGGAGGGGCCCCCACGCATTTTTTTTTATTTTGATGCAGGGTTCCTATTAATATTCCTATGAAACTGAAAAATACCGAAAAAAATACATCAGTTGCAGCCTCACTGTGCCCATCAAATGCATCCACTGTGCCCATCATTTGCAGCCACTTGTTCCCATCAAATGCAGCCACTTGTTCCCATCAAATGCAGCCACTTGTGCCCATCATATGCAGCCACTTGTGCCCATCATATGCTGCCATTTGTGCCCATCACATGCAGCCACTTGTGCCCATCACATGCAGCCACTTGTGCCCATCACATGCAGCCACTTGTGCCCATCAAATGCAGCTGCTTGTGCCCATCACTTGTGCCCATCAAATGCAGCCACTTGTGCCCATCATATGCAGCCACTTGTGCCCATCATATGCAGCCACTTGTGCTCATCAAATGCCGCCACTTGTTCCCATCAAATGCCGCCACTGTGACCCCCGCCTGCCCGCTGTCTGCCCGGCACTTACCCCATCTTAGTGGCGGGTCAGGCAGCGGGTGATGCCAGTGAGCTGTGGGACGGCTCCTGTGTCCTCCATGCTTCCCCCCCTCTCTTCTTCGGTCTGCTAGGCATCCAAACGTGCTGCCTGTGCCTTCAGCCAATCAGGTGACGGTTATTAGACCTGCGCTAGATGATTGGCGGAGAGGCGGTTCGGTGTTAGAAAAGCAAATATTCATTTGCTTTTCGAACACACCTGGATGGACTGTGAGTGCAATGCTCTGCGCTCCAAGTCCACCAAAAAACACCCCCGCCGCTGGAATTCAGGCACCCGGCATCCGAAAAGGGGTCGGACACCTGAAAAGGGGGTGACAGCGACGGCCATAGATAGATTCATGCAATGCATGAATCTATTATTCATTAGAGGGGGTGGCTGGAGAGAGGGGGCAGTGCCCGTGTACCCTTAATGGACGCACCGCCACTGGGTATAACAAGTAATGCTGGCGGAGAAGCCAGACACTAGAACTGCCCGACGCACGCCCAGGTACGGTGACATCATACACAAAGGAGAAGTTGCTGCCATTATGCACATTTTGTTTATTTGTGTTTGAACACATTTATTATTTTTGTTTTACAATTTTTTCACTCTTGACAAAGCCTTTTTATGAGTAAAAACATGTTGGGTTTTGGGTCTGGATTTTCACTATTTTAAGGGCTTTATATTATCAGAGAATGCAGCGCACAAGTTGTGAGATGGACTTAATGGAGAATTAACTAGTATGGCCAGTTTGGACAAAATGTGATAGACAGATATAAATGTCCTCTTATAGATATTTATTTTGAGCACCACCTCTATATTACGGTATATATATATATATATATATATATATATATATATATATATATATATATATATGTTACTCCCTGCACCCACCTGTAAGGATCATGATTCTTTTTTTTTGCCAACTTGTGTTATTTTTAGTTATGTTGGAATAAAAGTTAAGTTTTAGGGCTTGGTGGGCTCTGTGCAGGGAGGGATAGGTGCACGGCTCTCATGCAATTTATCAGTCATCACACTAATGAGCATTATCACTGCTGCAGAAGATATATTGCTTGCTCATAATCTTCAATGGCTTCTTTGGTCATTCCCATTTTCCCTCTGATATCTGCTCGAAGCTTATACATCAGGGGGTCTCCAGGTTGAAGAATCATAGCTGTAAAAAGCAAATTACAATAGTGAGGCGGGTTTAAATAGTTGTTTACACATCTTAACATATTGTATACTGGTGACTATATGCACTTCATACCTGTAATGAATGTATTCATTATATAAATTAATTTCTATGTCATTTGTCTCTGTTTTTCTAAATTTCAACAGGTCTTCATTTTTTTAGGTTTAAACATTTTTTTATTTTTTTTTAAACGTTGTTTTGTATCTGTTTTTTACACAATCATTGTTTAACATGTTTATTTGTATAACATGATAAAGGGTTCCTAGGGCACTTTGGGTTATCTAATCAGAAAGCACAGCAGTAGCTGCCTGCTTTGATGCACTGGTTTGTCTAATTGAAAATCTGGATTGAGCCCTGCCACAAGGGATGAGTCACTGATGTAAAATGTGTGTAAATCTCAGATTGAGCTGCGAAAGTCTGTGAGTAACAGGTTTTTTTCAACAAGCTGTAAAGGTGCAGAGAGTTACTTCTGGCAGAAAAAACATAATAATAATATACAATCTTTCATATTTACCAGACTTAAAAAAAAATCTATATTTTTAAAATGTTTTTAAATTTTTTTTTTTTGTTATCATGACTATAATAAATAAAGAATATAGGAAACAAACCACTATATATTCCCTTTAAATAAAATCTGTGCTGAAAGTTTTATGTCGGCTGCCACTGCTGACCCCTCTATGGAAATTATATTCGCTTGGCTGTATCTAGTTTCAATACTTTCATTGAGCCAAAACATGCATGTAGGAGTGTGATCTCTCAGGGTTAATCACTTAGAAAGCGATGCAGTCGCTGCACTAGCATAAAAATCAGGTACAACAATGTAAAGTGAGAAGTCAGCAAAGCATATGTCCCCCAATACAGGTTGATTTCTTTGTAGTTGATAAACCCTCTGTCTATGTATAAGTGCAGTGAGCACTCATAGACTTGTTTACTGTTGTATGATGAACACTCTCGAAAAATGGTCCTTTACAAGTTTGTAAGGGTTCACTGCACAAGCATTAAGAGGATTTAAGTCTGGAAAAGATGAAAATGTGGTGCAGGCCACAAAGTAAGCAGCTGGGATGGGGGAACTACATTAGAGGAGGACGACTAGGACAAGTGGGTTAGTATAACTCCAGTTGTACTTTAGTAAATGACCCCTAATGTGTCCCCAGGATACTTATAGCGCTGCAGCGCTAATTAGCGCACATTAGTGCTAATCGCGCAAATTAGCCCTAAAACGGTATTCACTATAGCGCTGGTAAAAAAAATACTCCCAAAATCAAATTTACTATAGTTCCCTGAAAACAAATAGTGCCCAAACCCTTACTCTGCTAAAACCTGGAGTAGTGAACATGGAAATAATATTTAGAGCATGATATAATTGCTTAAATGGTACTGAAATATGCAGTATATTGTGTAAAGATAATCTACTTTTAAACTGTGTGAAAAAGTGATTTCTACACTGAAATATCTTTAAAAGTCTGAGAAGAGATAAATTCCCCGTCTCTGTACAACTAGGTGCCAGCACAACTGAGCATGCTCAGACCTGCAAATAGCTCTCATTTTAGCTCCAATGTCTTTTTTACAGGGCGCTATAGTAAATACAGTGGAACATCGGATTGCGAGAAGAGCGGTTAACGAGCGTTTCACAATACGAGCAATTATTTTTTTTAAATCCTGACTCAGTTTGCGAGTGTTGTTTCGCAACACGAGCAGGATTCAAGCCTCTGTGGTGTGTGCAGTACCACATTTGGCCAGAGGTGCGGGGGCGCCGGTGACACTCAGAGCTGTTTGGAAATACTCGGAAACACTCGGAAATACTCAGTTCCTGAGTGTTTCCAAGCCTTTCCGAGTGCATCCAAGCCATCTCCGAGTATTTCCGAGTCTCTCAGGCGCCCCCCCTCCACCTCTGGCCACATGCAGTATTACATGCAATAGAAGTCAATGTAGAACGAATTATCTTTGTTTCAATTGACTTCTATGGGGAAACTCGCTTTGATATGCAAGTGCTTTGGATTACAAGCATTCTCCTGGAACACATTATGCTCATAATCCAAGGTTCCACTGTACCAAAATGAGCGCTGTGATAAAGAGCATTTTTTGGGAGTAAAAATCTGCACTTTTATAATCCAATGCAAGTTTTAGCTATTGATTCTAATGGCACAATTGTAACTTCCCCAAATAAATCCTTTTAATGTTGAGATATAATGTACATTTCTCTGAAATTAATTTTCCTTTGCAACATTGTTGCTTCTTCAACTATTTTGTTTTTAAGAATGCTAGAATGTGGAATGTTTTGATGTTTTGGTAAAATATTTTTTTCTCTGTCCCTTCAGGTCAAGATCCATACCAGACCCTTATCCGAGCACACAACCTGGATGGACGCAGGAAAAGAGGGGGCGAGAGAGTGCCCCCCCTCCTGAACCATACCAAGCCACATGCCCTCAACATGGGGAGGTTGCTTTGGGGTCCCCCCAAAACACCTTGTCCCCATGTTGATGGGGACAAGGACCTCATCCCCACAACCCTTGCCCAGTGGTTGTGGGGGTCTGCGGGCGGGGGGCTTATTGGAATCTGGGGAAAAAAGGGGGTTGGCTTTCCGTGTGACATCAACGGATGGTCGTGTCCCATGGCTGTGTAAGAGACACCAGACAGCGGGGTACAACACAACGGAGGAAGACGGCGGGGAAGAAGAACACAGCAGTGGGAGAAGTAGGCAGTGGCGGGAGAGGCAGAGACAGGAGACAACAGAAGACTCTGACAGAAGATGGCAGCAAGAGAGAGACAGCACCAGGAGAAGATGAAGGTGGGAGACATGGCTCGAGGGAGAAGACCACTTAGAGCTATTTTACAATAAAGGAATTGTCAAAAAACGGCTATTGTTTTTTGTTGCATTTCACTGCTTTTTTTGGTGAATAGGTAGGGGTACAATGTACCCGATACCCATTCACATAGGGAGGGGCCGGGATCTGGTGGCTGCCTTGTTAAAGGGGGCTTACAGATTCCAATAAGCCCCCCGCCCGCAGATGGGGATGAGACCTGGTACGGTTCAGGAGGGGGGCGCTCTCGCCCCCCCCTCTTTTCCTGCGGCCTTCCAGGTTTGCGTGCTCAGATAAGGGTCTGGTATGGATTTTGGGGGGGGACCCCCCACGCCATTTTTTTTTTCGCACAGGGTTTCTCCTAATATACATACCAGACTTGAAGGGCCAGGTATGGATTTTGGGGGGACCCCACAACATTTTTCTTATTTTGATGCAGGGTTCCTATTAATATTCATACCAGACCCAAAGGGCCTGGTAATGGACTGGGGGGGGGGACTCGCATCGTTTTTTTCAATGATTTTTATCTATATTGCCAGGATCCGACAGTACATTACAACCGCTAGCAGTTTTAAAAGACTTTAAAAAAAAAGTTTTCCTTTAGAAATGTAATTTTGCTGTGGTACTGTTCTAAACATGGGAAAGATGCACTACTTTACAGGCATACTAAGACACCCCCCAGGCATGATATTTAAAGAAATATTTTATTTTTATTCTTTCACTTGAAGCATTATTAAAATCACTGCTCCTGAAAAAAATTTCAATTTTTAAAACTTTTTTTTGCATTGATACATGTCCCCTGGGGCAGGACCTGGGTCCCCAAACACTGTTTGTGGCAAGAACTTACATACAAGCCTTTAAAATTTGCAATTTTGATTTTTCATGTTTGTGTCCTATAGACTTTAACGGTGTTCACACAAATTTTTGGCCTGTTCGCAAGTTGTGGTGCGAACCGAACCGGGGATGTTCGGCTCATCCCTACCCAAAAGCCAATGGCACATGAGTACAGTTGGTACCATAATATTAATGCCTGAAATGCAAAACATTATTGTATAGAATGAAAAGAATCAAATATTAGTAATAGTATTTTCTAAGTATGATTGTGCTCAGCTCCGTAGCGTAGTGGTATGCCCTGCTACCTTCAAAAGTTCAAGCCATGGGTTTGAATCCCACCAATGGTATCACCTCCTCAAAATTTGGGGAAGAAGAAAGAGAAAACCGAAGGAAGACTAGAGTCTGAAGTGGGGGAAAGAAGAAGAAATTTTTAATAAAGGAATTCTCAAAAACCAGCTATTGTCTTTTGTCAAATTTCACAGCTTTTTTTGGTGAATGGGTAGGGGTACAATGTACCCGATACCCATTCACATGGGGGGGGGGGGGGGTGGCCGGGATCTGGGGGCCCCTTGTTAAAGGGGGCTTCCAGATTCTGATAAGCCCGCCGTGCGTAGACCCCCACAACCACCAGGCAAGGGTTGTGGGGATGAGGCCCTTGTCCCCATCAACATGGGGACAAGGTGCTGTCGGGGGTATGGTTCAGGAGGGGGGGTGCTCGCACGTCCGTTTTAAAAACATTTTTTTTCAATTGATACATGTCCCCTGGGTCAAGACCCAGTCCCTTACACTTTTTATGGCAAAGAACTTGCATATAAGCCTTCAGAGAGAACTTTGGATTTTGCAGGTTCAAGCCCCATTGACTTCCAGTATATGTAATCTGACAGACATGTTCGCTGGCAATAGCACTGCTTTCCATTTGCATTAGCGCCCAGTTTCTGAGAGTTGAAGTCTTAATTGGGCGCTATTTTCCTGGGACTGCAGGATCATTTATTGGCGCTATAGTAAATGACCCCCATTGTCAAGTTTAGGAGGCAGAACATGTTTAGAATTGTATTTGAAGGGATCCATTATGTTTTAGCATGGATGAGTCTAATTGCTGTTTTTTGTTCCTCCATGACTCCACTAACGAGCTCTCGAAGCAGATATTCCTGGTTCTGCCACCCCCTGCATCTAAAACTCAAAATCCTGTGAACTCCAAAATATGCAATAAATGAAAAAACAAGCTGGGCTTACCCTGGGATATGTCACTCTCAGCTTCATTATACTGCTGTAAAGTTTTATGTAGGCTAGCACGATTGAAGTATGCAGCAGAGGATACTGGGCACTGATCAATGACCATGTGGAAGTCTTGAAGAGCTCCTTGCACGTCTTGTAAAAGCATGTTAGTAATGCCTCTATTCAGAATGGCGGATTCATTGCTGGGATCTAGCTCCATGGCTCGAGAGTAGTATTCTTTTGCCTGCAAAATACACATAAAAAAATCTTTGAATTGTGTTAAAACAAATGGGCCAAGTGTGACTGATAGAGAACAGTCTTGCTGCTAAATTATTCAAGTTGAAAAAAAAATGGAGAAGAATAATTGATTTTACAAATTAGTTAAACATAAAACAGATGTGTGTGGGCAAAGCCAGCCCGCTTTAAATCTCTTATCACTAACTGACAAAAAAAGATGTATACTAAAATATAAAACAGCTCTAAGGAATTATTCATGATAGGCAAATACTCTCTTGTTCAGAAAATCACTAATGAATATCGCTCAAAATACATCACTGGAAATTATTATAAATACTATAAAATATTAAAGTCGATTAGCTAAAACTATGTAAAGTTTGCTGGAAGACTGCCAAAGAGCTCTGTCTTGAAGTGATAGTCAGGCTTTCTGAATAATGGAAATACAAAGTAGAAGTTAACTATTACAACCAATCATCATTTATATCTCTTGCTGCTGTAAACCAAGCAAGTGATTTTTGGGGGATTTTGTCGATAAAAATACAAACTAGACACGTGCGTTTTTTTTCTCGTTACGAATTAATATTCGGACACATTTTTCATTATTCAGAGATTCGGATATATCAGAATACCGAATCACAATATAAACAAATTTTACTGAATTTCAGAAAATCAAACTTAATTTTGAATTTAATTTTACAACGAACTCCAGTCGAATTCTAACTGTAAACCTATTGTTGAAATCAAAGACTGTGTGTGTTATTAGAGTACCATTTTGAAATAATGCTGTTTTTGTTAAGGTGATTTTAAGAGTTATTGTAATCCTTTGATGAAGATTTTTCTTTTTTTTTGTTCACTTTGACACATTGAAAACGAAAAAAAAATCGAAAGTTTTCAATTTGACGGATTAAATATTTAGCGATTCGAATGTTTCGGATTGAAAAAAAAAATCGATAAATTTGAAAAAGACATAAAACGAATCCTGAATATGAATTGAATGAATGACCCAAATTTAACAAAACGAAATAACTAGATAAACTAATCGAAACACTTTTTTTCATCATTATACATTTTTGTTTGTTAGAATGGGGACCTGTAGGAATGGGGTCAGATTGCTGAAAAAGAATAATTGCAAAAAGTTTTAGAAAGTCATAACCACAATAAAGGACAAAGTTAAAAGATATGCTTTTATTAGGAAAAAATGGTTACCCATATTCCCTTATTCCCTCAAATATTTTTTTTCCTACATATGGTGAAAGCCTGTATATGCATAGAAAACCAATAATAATTCTTTAGATACAAAATTAAATTTTTATGACATTTACAGGGATTCATCTCCATCTCCACCATCAAAATAGCCTGATTAATATACCTACTCAGAGGGTAAATCCACAAAGGAAATAAAATCATTAGATTATTGATGCTGAATATTTCAAGTGTATATGGTCATGTAATAGCTCAGACAACAACCAACTTGCACTAGAAAATAGACATAGAATATTATAAAGCAAAGCACCACTGCAACAGAAGATCAGCCAAGGTCTTTTACTATAGCGCTGCAGCGCTAATTACAGTGAATTAGTGCTAAAGCGGTATTCTGGTAAATACTCCCAAAATCTAATTTACTATAGTTCCCTGAAAACAAATAGTGCCCAAACCTTTACTCTGCTAAAACCTTTATTAGTGAACATGGAAATAATGTTTAGAGCATGATATAATTGCCTAAATGGTAATGAAATATGCAGTATATTGTTTAAAGATAATCTGCTTTTAAACTGTGTGAAAAAGTGATTTCTACACTGAAATATCTTTAAAAGTCTGAAAAGAGATAAATTTCCTGTCTCTGTACAACTAGGTGACAACACAACTGAGCATGCTCAGTGAACCTGCAAATAGGTCTAATTTTAGCTCCAGTGTCTTTTTTACAAGGCGATATATTTAATTAATTACGAAAATGAGCGCTGTGTTAAAGGGTGTTTTTTGGAAGTGAAAATTAGCGCTACTATAGTCCAATGCAAGTTTTAGCCATTGATTCTAATGGTACAATTGTAAATTTCCCAAATAAATCCTTTTAACCACTAGCCGACCGACGGCTGTCTATTGACGGCCAGGCGGCGCAGCTCTCAGGACGGGAGGGCGTCATATGACGTCCTCCCCTTCCCGGCCCTCCAGGGAGTGCGCGCACACCCGCCGTGTCACTGGGCACCCGATGCACGTGCCCAGCGGCCGCGATGTCTGCCGGGCACCGCGATTGCCAGGTAACACAGCGGGACCGTGGATCTGTGTGTGTAAACACACAGATCCACGGTCCTGTCAGAGGAGAGGAGCCGATGGTGTGTTCTCTGTACAGAGAAACACCGATCGGTCTCCTCCCCTTGTGAGTCCCCTCCCCCCACAGTAATAATCACTCTCAGGGAACATATTAACCCCTTCAGCGCCCCCTAGTGGTTAACCCCTTTCCCTGCCATTCACATTTATACAGTAATCAATGCATTTTTATAGCACGTATCGCTGTATAAATGTGAATGGTCCTAAAAATGTGTCAAAAGTGTGCGATATGTCCTCCGCAATATCGCAGTCACGATAAGAATCGCAGATCACTGCCATTAATAGTTAAAAAAATATAATAATAAAAATGCTATAAATCTATCCCCTATTTTGTAGACGCTATAACTTTTGCACAAACCAATCAATATACGCTTATTGCAATTTTTTTTACCAAAAATATGTAGAATACGTATCGGCCTAAACTGAGGGAAAAAAATGTTTTTTTATATATTTTTTGGGGATATTTATTATAGCAAAAAGTAAAAAATATTGAATTTTTTTCAAAATTGTCGCTCTATTTTTGTTTATAGCGCAAAAAATAAAAACCGCAGGGGCGATCAAATACCACCTAAAGAAAGCTCTATTTGTGGGAAAAAAAGGACGCCAATTTTGTTTGGGAGCCACGTCGCACGACCGCGCAATTGTCAGTTAAAGCGACGCAGTGCTGAATCGCAAAAAGGGACCTGGTCCTTTGGCTGCAAATTGGTCCGGGGCTTAAGTGGTTAAAGGAGCATTTTTTCAATGTCATTTTTTCAAATGACTTTTTTTTTTTTTTTTTTTTTCATTTAAGTCCAAATATGAGATCTGAGGACTTTTTGCCCCCCGATCTCATATTTAAGTGGACCTGTCATGCTTTTTTTCTATTACAAGGAATGTAAACATCCCTTGTAATAGGAATAAAAGTGACCCAATTTTTTTTTTTTTAAAAAAACTGTAAAAATAAATAAAATCAAGTAAACTAAAAAAAATATATATTTTTTTTAAAGCGCCCCGTCCCAACGAGCTCGCGTGCAGAAGCGAACGCATATATACGTGAGTAGCGCCCGCATATGAAAACGGGGGTCAAACCACACATGTGATGTATGGCCGCAATCGGTAGAGCAAGAGCAGGAGCGTGACATGTTGGGTATCAATTTACTCAGCGTAACATTATCTTTCAAGATATATAAAAAAATTGGACTAACTTTACTGTTGTCTTATTTTTTTATTCAAAAAAGTGATATTTTTTCCAAAAAAAGTGTGCTTGTAAGACCGCTGCGCAAATACGGTGTGAAAAAAACGCCATTTTATTCTCTAGGGTGTTAGAAAAAAAACAATATATAATGTTTGGGGGTTCTAAGTAATTTTCGAGCAAAAAAAAAAAAACTGTTTTAATCATGTTAATCCAAAACGAGGCTGGTCTTAAAGTGATTAATGGCAGCTCAGTATTAGTCCGTAGGAGTTAAAAATTGATTTGGCCCACCCTTTACACCTAGAACCGCTTCTGGGAAGGCTAGGAAGGCTTTCCACAAGGTTTAGGAGTGTGTCTATGGGAATGTTTGACCATTCTTCCAGAAGCGCATTTGTGAGGTCAAGCACTGATGTTGGATGAGAAGGCCTAGCTCACAGTCTCTGCTCTAATTCACGTTCTAATCCCACGCTATAAAATTCACGTAAACCAATCAATAAACATTTATTGCTTTTTTTTTTTTTTTTTACCAAAAACATGTAGCAGAATACTTATTGGCCTAAATTTATTGGATCTGTTTTATAGCAGAAAGTAAAAAAATATTGTTTTTTTTTTTTTCAAAATTGACAGTATTTTTTTGTTTATAAAGCAAAAAAATTGAAAACACAGTGGTGATCAAATACCACCAAAAGAAAGCTCTATTTGTGGGAAAAAATTATAAATTGTATTTGGGTACAGAGCTACATCACTGTGCAATTGTCAAAGTAACGCAGTGCTGTTTTGCAAAAAGTGACCTGATCATGAGGGGGGGTAAATCTTCCAGAGGTCAAGTGGTTAATAAGTGATATTGATGTTAAATAGGAAAAATAAAAAATATAAGCATATCCATAAAGATTTCTCACGTTTGTATGAAAAAGATCACGTGAATAAATGGCTGTGTGAGTGAAACATCACAGCCATAGCGCTTGGTAAGATGATTGTAGACTGAATGGACCAAGGGAAAAATCCACAACCATCATGAAAACTAAAACTTCCATGTAATAAAATGTTTTAGCTCAATGCATTTCTGAGCAATCAATGCTTCCTCTTCCAGAGTAATGAATATTTTTTGAGATTACAATAAACAAACAGCTTGCAAGCCACTCACCCGTGTGCTTAATTACAAATCTTCTAGCACTTGGTAATTAACTTTAGCATACAGTTCAAAACATATATAAACAAAGTGCATAAGATTCATAAGCCACAGTAAAAGTTACATTCTCTAAGAGAAAAGTATTGGTTTGGTCACACAGTTAAAGCACTAAACATTTAACATGTGTATATTAAATATTCATTGTATATTGTGATCCATGGGATGAGTAAGTATTTACAATGACATTTATATATACACATACCCATTAAATTATCAGTTCACAAGATAAATGCATAGACAAATGAAATTTAATTAACAATTAGACAAATAAATCGAATTAGCCAGCCACCAATCGAGCTCCTACATAGTCAAAATTGAGGGGTCAACAGACAGCCGGTGAATGGACAGCAGCATCTTGGATGTTTTTTCCGACGGAATTCCGCTCAAGCTTGGCTTGCATACACACGGTCACACAAATGTTTGCTGAACTTTCGACCGCCAAGAACACGGTGACATACAACACTACGACGAGCCGAGAAAATTAAGTTCAATGCTTCCGAGCATGTGTCGATTTGTTTTCGAGCAAGCGTAGGAATTTTGCGCGTTGGAATTGCTACAGACGATCGGAATTTCCGATCGGAACTTTTTCTGACTGAAAAATTGAGAACATGCTCTCAATCTTATGCTGGCTGGAATTTGGCCAGCAAAAGTCTGATGGAGCATACACACAGTTGCATTTTCCGACCAAAAGCTCTCATCTGTCTTTGCTGGCGGAATTTCCGATCGTGTGTATGCGACATTGGAGTGAAGTTGTGGCAGAATAAGGAGAAGAAGACAGAAGTGGAATCGTTGAGCCATCCCCTCAGTTAAGAGGATATATGCTCATATGACCTTGATTGATATTGAGGTCAACTTTGGAAGGTGGGCACAGATGGGTGATTGGAGTGGCAGGAAGAGAAGTATTGGAAGATTATGGAAGATTTCACATATTTTTAATATATTGGTGAAGGACCACTGACATGGAGAATTGCAGACCTTTTTTGTGTGACTTAAGGCCCGTACACACGAGCGGACTTTTTGACAACCAACATGCAAATTAGCTGTTTTGGACCAACATCCGACCGTGTGTACGCTCCATCGGACCAACTTTTTCCAGGTTTCATCGGACTTTTGTTGGCTGTGCGAACAGACCAACTTTCTGCCAACAAAAGTCCGATGGACCAAAGTCCGACCGTGTGTACACAAAACCAACGGACTTTTGTACAAACCAATGCAGAACCAATGCAAAAGATCAGACAACAATACAGAAGTTGACCAAAGGTGGCGGTAAAGAGCAGAAAAACCAAGTGATTTGGTGAAAGTTGGCTGAAAAAGTCCTACCGTGTGTATGCAATACCAACTTGGAGCCAACGCTCTTTGGACAAAAATCCACAGGAAAGTTGGTCCACGGTCCGATCGTGTGTATGAGGCTTAATTCTAATTAAGATTTTGTGCTATATCTTATGCATGTTAAGAGTTCCTACGAAATCAATGAAATTCAATGAATTTGCCAGTTGTAAATATTAACAGGCAATCTTTGTTAAGGCCCATACACACGATCAGACTTTTTGACAACCAACATCCAAATTAGCTGTTTTGGACCAACATCCGACCGTGTGTACGCTCCATCAGACCAACTTTTTCCAGGTTTCATCGGACTTTTGTTGGCTGTGCGAACGGACCAACTTTCTGCCAACAAAAGTCCGCTGGACCAAAGTCCGACCGTGTGTACACAAAACCAACGGACTTTTGTACAAACCAATGCAGAACCAATGCAAAAGATCAGACAACAATACAGAAGTTGACCAAAGGTGGCGGTAAAGAGCAGAAAAACCAAGTGATTTGATGAAAGTTGGCTGAAAAAGTCCTGCCGTGTGTATGCAATACCAACTTGGAGCCAACGCTCTTTGGACAAAAATCCACAGGAAAGTTGGTCCATGGTCCGATCGTGTGTATGAGGCTTTACACTGACTGCTTTGCAAATATGGGAGAAGTAGAAGAACCACTCATTAAATGCAAAACTGTGTCTAGGTAAAACAGGCTAAGCTCAGTGCCTGCATAGCACAGTAATGTTTTTAATGTACATCAATTGGGAGCCTCCAATTCCTTAGAACCAGTTTCCCAATTTGCAGGAGATAGCGCATCCCACAATTTAATGCAATTGCCTTGACAACCAAACGAGAAGTACTCATGTTGCACTGTAAGACTTGATGGAGAAGTGCCTATACTGGGCCTTCTGTTAAGCTCACTTACATAGGACAGCTTGGGCTCCTGGGACAGAGCGGAAGTAACAACTTTATACACACAATATCCTGTGCTCAAATGTGGTGCTATGGATCTAACAGGCTCTCCACTCTTGTAGTTTATGGTTTCAGCACCCCCAAGCCTTGCAGCCCTCCTGGGACTATGGGTATCTCTTCATATGCAGCACTACAAAACAAAAAGAGGGCACACGCCTAATGCATCATAGCACACCATTTACTGATGAATAAAAACAATAATATACTCTCTGAAGAAGAGGGTTGTCCCTTGAAACACATAAGCCATATCTGATGCAAAAGGTGTCTTTTTGCATTATTGTCAGAAACCATGAAATCAGGCAGAGACAGAAGTACAGGTAAATCACACTTGTTTAATAATAAAAGAAAAAAAGAACAAAACGTAGTAAAAACATAGCCAAAGTTCATTAACCGGAAACAGATAGTCAGCCAAACCAAAAGTCAGGGATCAATGTAGTGGAACAGCAAGCAGGATCTCGAGTCAGAAGGGATGTCTGCAAAGCAAGTCTTGAACAGGATCACAGGAGATAGTTTCTGTGATGTTGACCAAGACGAAGGCAGAGATCCTCTGGACTGGACTGCTTAAGTAGCCACGACTGACGAGCAGGATATCATCAACAGCTGAGTAACTGTGGAGAGATAGTTCATAGTTCATAGTTAGTAAGGTTGAATAAAGACACCAGTCCATCCAGTTCAACCTGAGTGAGTGTCCACAATTGTCCCTATCCCTGTACATTGCACACTCACATCGGTCCCTACCCTCAAGGAGCACACAATCCAAGGCCCCCATGCATATACTAGGGCCAATTTCTGGACAGAAGCCAATTAACCTACCTGCATGTCTTTGGAGTGTGGGAGGAAATCAGAGTACCCGGAGGAAACCCACGCAGGCACAGGGAGAACATGCAAACTCCAGGCAGGTAGTGTCATGGTTGGGATTTGAACCAGCGACCCTTCTTACTGCTAGGCGAGAGTGCTAACCACTACACCACTGTCCCAGGAGGGCTGCAAGGCTTGGGGGTGCTGAAACCATAAACTACAAGAGTGGAGAGCCTGTTAGAGCCTTAGCACCACATTTGAGCATAGGATATTGTGTGTGTAAAGTTGTTAAAATCACGTTGGGTAGCCCATGTAAGCGAAAGATCTCCCGAGCAAAAATGGAAGCCAGTTCCTTAGAAGTGGGCAACTTCTAAAGTGGAATACAATGACACATCTTTGAGAACCGGTCAACCACCATAAGGATAACTGTGTTGTCCTGGGAGTTGGGTAACTCCACAATGAAATACATAGACAGGTGGGTCCAGGGCCTCTCTCCATTGGGTATGGGTTGTAGGAGGCCCACTGGAAGGTGTTATGGAGTCTTACTCTGATCACACACGAAACAGGCAGCTACGAAGGCATTTACATCAGCACTTAGACTAGGCCACCAGAATTGTTGGGAAATGGCCCAAAAGAGTTGATTCTTCCCAGGGTGGCCAGCAGCCTTGGGAGAATGAAAGTCTGGAGCACGGCAGTACAGAAACTCTCTGGGACAAAGCAGCAGGTTTCTCAGGAGAAGCATGGACCTGAGCAGCAATAATTTTGTCACCCAAAGGAGAAGTGAGACTGGTGCGAACCATAGCCATAATACGATCAGGAGGAATCACAGGAACCGGAACCGACTCCAACTTGGAAGTGGAGGAAAATTGTCATGAGAAGGCCTCAGCCCTTATATTCTTAGTACCGGGTAAGAATGAGACAATGTAATTAAAACTTGACAAGAAAAGAGCCCATTGCGCACTTCTGGGAGAGAGGCGTTTAGCCTCAAGAGAAGAATGTGGGATTCTTATGGTCAGTACTAATGAGAACCGGCACAGTGGTACCTTCGAGGAGATGTCTCTATTCTTTCAGGGCTAAAATGATTGCTATCAGCTCTCTGTCACCAATCTCGTAATTGCACTCCGCAGGTGACAATTTCTTGGAAAAGTAGCCACAAGCAGCCCTCAAAATTTTCACTCGCCTGCTCGCATTTTGCGAGTGAAAATTAGCTTGGGGCGAGTGGAGAGGGGGCGCAGAGAGCAATTGAGTGACAGTATCCAACTGCCTGAATGATGGGAGTGATGCTGCCGTCACTCCTATCATGCCGAACACCACACAGTGCAGGCTCTGATGTCTGCTGGAGAGAGGATTTTGCTGGCCCCTCCCTCCAGCTCCGAGACTGGCAGTTTCAGGCTCTGGTTGCTTGTTGTGTGGGCGGAATGGGGATGAAGCAATCTTCTGAGATCCCGCCCACCTGCCTGAATCGTCCCCCTGCTGGCCCACCCACTCGCCTGTCCATCTGTCTGAACAGCCCGTCTGCTGACCCGCCCACCTGCCTGCCTGCACTCCTAAAAGAGGGAGATGTGAAGTTATCAGGAGCGAGTGTGTGCTGAGGTAAGCTCAGCTAACTACTTGTTTCCTTGTTCTGGCCCCCTGTCCAGCACCAAAGCGTTAGGGTAATAGAACTGGAAATGGCTGAAATTGAGGAAGGGGTTAGCATTGCTATGTCCACCAATACAGGGGGGGGTCAGTGATAGTGAAAGTGTTAACCACCCCACATGCATTGGTCTTTATTGCAGTGTATGTTAGTCTCCTCATCTCCCACCCCACCTTGCATCAGTCCTCATGGCAGTGAAATTTTAACCCACCACCACCTTTTGCATTTGTGGTAATGTCAGTGAAAGGGGTCATGGGAGGGATTACATTTCAATGCCACTAACCACCAATGTAGGAGCGGGGGATATTAACAGCTTCAGCCCCGGAAGATTTTACCCCCTTCCTGACCAGAGCACTTTTTGCGATTCGGCACTGCGTCGCTTTATCTGACAATTGCGCAGTCGTGCGACGTTGTACCAAAACAAAATCGACGTCCCACAAATAGAGCTTGCTTTTGGTGGTATTTGATCACCTCTCCATTTTTATTTTTTGCGCTATTAACAAAAAAAGAGCAACCCTAAAGAAAAAAACGTAATATTATTAACTTTTTTACTATTTTGCTATAATACCCCCCAAACATATATAAAAAAAACTATTTTTTTCCTCAGTTTTGGCCCATACGTATTCTACATATTTTGGGTAAAAAAAAAATCACAATAAGCGTTTATTGATTGGTTTGCACAAAAGTTATAGCGTCTACAAAATAGGGATAGTTTTATGGCATTTTTATTATTTATTTATTTTTTACTAATAATGTCGGCGATCTACGATGTTTTTTTTTTATCGGGACTGCGACATTATGGCAGACACATCAGACAATTTTGACACATTTTTGGGGCCACTGGCATTAATACAGCAATCGGTGCTATAAAAATGCATTGATTACTGTAAAAATGTCACTGGCAGGGAAGGGGTTAACACTAGGGGGCTATCAAGGTGTTAATTGTGTTCCCTGTTTGTGTTTCTAACTGAAGGGGGGGTGAGACTGTGTAGGGGAAGAGATAGATCGCTGTTCATACTCTGTATGAACAGACGATCTGTCACTTCTCCCCTCAGAGAACCTGAAACTGTGTGTTTACACACACAGATCCCGGTTCTCCGTGTGTCAGCGGCGATCGCGACCGCTGAGCACTTGCATCGGCTCGGTGGCGGATGCAGCTGGTGCGTGCCCCTGGTGGCCACAGGGCGAAGCAATGTAACATAACGTCGCTTCGCCCAACCGTGCAATTCTGCCGCAGTACAACTGCGGCGGCTGGTCAGAAAGTGGTAATACTAACACCAGTGTTAGCGGTTATTAATGAGTCCAATGACTTCAATGCTGGGAGTTAATAATGCGTCTTCTGATACCAGTGTTGGGGGTTATTATGATGTCCACTGACATCAATGCTAGGGGTTATTTATGCATCCTCTGATACCTGCATTGGGGGTTATTATGGCGTCTGGCACCAGTGCTGGGGTTTTTAATGCATCCGCTGACATCAATGCTAAGGTATTACCACAGCCTCAGATACCTGTTTTGGAGGTTATTATAATGTCCACTGACACCAATGCTGGGGGTTATAATTACGTTGTAATTTAATTCGGGTTTAGGGGCGGGCAGGGTAGGGGTTGGGTTGGGTGGGGTAACTGGTGGCAAGTAACTCTTAAGGCCTGGCTAGTAGCTCAGGACTTGAAATTTTGAGCCCTGGCCACAAGGATGCATATCGCTCTCAGAGGTAGGACGTTGAGACAGAAAGGCACCAACACCAGTCTCAGAAGCATCAACCTCAAGGATAAAAGCTAATGTAGGACCAGGATGTGCCAACACAGGAGCAGAAACAAAGGCAGCCTTGAGACTCTCAAAGGCCTTAATGGACTCCGGAGACCAACTCTGTGGGTTACCCTTTCTGGTCATATCAGTCAGGGGCTTGACCAGAGACGAGAAGTTACGAATAAACTACCGATAATAGTTGGCAAAGCCTAGGAAACGCTGCAGAGGACGTAAACCCATGGGTTGGGGCCACTGTAGAACTGACGAAAGTTTATTTTGGTCCATCGAAAAACCAGCAGTGGAAATTACATAACCCAGGAATTTAACCTGTTCACGATGGAACTCGCACTTCTCAGTTTACAATAGAGATTGTTCTCTTAGTTTCTGAAGCACACGACAGACATCTGTGTGGTGGCTCTCCAGGGACTTGGAAAATATGAGGATATCATTGAGATAAACCACCACACATAACAGCAACAAATCTCGGAGGACATTGTTAATAAATTCCTGGAAAACTGCTGGGGCGTTACAAAGGCCAAAAGGCATTACGAGGTACTAATAATGGCCTGTTCTGGTATTAAATGCAGTTTTCCACTCGTCGCCCTCCTTAATCCTCACAAGATTGTATGCCCCTCTCAAATCAAGCTTTGTGAAAACCGCTCCTCCCTTGAGGCGGTCAAATAACTCCGTAATCAACGGAATCGGATAGGCATTCTTAATTGTGAAACGATTGAGACCCCTGTAATCAATACAAGGTCTCAGTTCACCACTCTTCTTCACAAACAAGAAACCAGCACGAGACGAGGATTTGCGGATGAAACCTCGAGAAAGTGCATCTGCAACATACTCCTCCATACCCTTATCCTCCAAGACCGACAAAGGGTAAACCTGGCCATGAGGGGGTATGGCACCAGGTTGAAGGTCAATTGAGCAATCATACGGTCGGAGTGGAGGCAAACTACCGCCTTGACCTTTGTCAAAGGCGTCGCTAAAATCGTGGTACTCCTCCGGCAGTGAGGAGAGTGAAGAGGTGCACAGGACCTTGGCTACCTTCTGGAAGCATGTCTCACTGCATTGTGGTGACCAGGAGAGAACCTCAGCACAGAGCCAATCAAAAGAGGGGTTGTGCCTCTGTAACCAAGGATAACCAAGGATAACTCCAAAGACATGCTGGGAGGATAATTAGATCCTGTCGAAAAAATTGGCCAAATATGTGTATGTTGTATGTGTTTGTAAGCGCGTCGAGACCCCATGGTGTAAAGGACCGCACTATACCGCAGATGGACACCGGCGGCAAAAAGCGCCCTGAGGCGATTCAGTTTGCATAGGTAGCGTTATACAAGTCACTCATTCAACCAATAACCAGCAGAAACCTAGGTGAGGAAATAACTTGGAATTGGATTATCTCATGGTGAAGAGCCCCTACGGTCATGGACAATGAAACCGTCTCATGAGTCACATGCGCAGGCTGTAGAGGTCTCTCGTCAAGAGCCTCAATGGCAAGTGGAGTGTAACGCAGCTGCAGCGGAATCGAGTGCTTTGATACAAAGGCAGCATCAATGAACAGGCCTGCAGCCCCAGAGTCAATTAGAGCCTGTATCTCGACGAACGACTCAGCCCAAGAAAGGGTGACCGAAACCAGGGGCTTATCCTTCTGGATAACTGGGCATGAAACAACGCCACCTAAGGTCTGTCTGTGACAGGACCTCAAGGTTTCGGGAGTTCCTGGACAGGTAGGACAAGACTTCAAAAAGTGACCTACCTGGCCACAATAAAGGCACAATCTCTCCCTCCTCCTAAAGGTTCTCTCATCTGCAGAGGGACACGTGAAACCCAAGTGCATGGGTTCACCTTCACTGACCGACTCGGTACCAGGAGGCATAGAAGGTAAGGGAGACACAGGTGGGACTGCAAAGCTTGGAGACAAACGTACAGGAGGCTTCCGCAAGCGCTCCTCAAAAGAGAGTCTTGAGTCAACGAGGATGGCAAACGTGATCAACTTCTCCAGCTCAGTGGGTATATCTCGGGTTGCTATCTCATCCTTGATGGTATCCGAGAGACCATGAGAAAAAGCAGCCACAAGGGCCTCATTGTTCCACGCAACCCCTGCTGCCAAAGTACAGATTTCAATGGCGTAGTCGGCAACAGTTCTCGTACTCTTTGATGGACATGAGGCACTTGGCAACAGAAGGGCAGCACAGTGGTGTAATGGTTAGCACTTTCACCTAGCAGCAATAGGGTCACTGGTTCAAATCCCGACCACGACACCTTCTGCCTGCTACTCCGGTTTCCTCCCACACTCCACAGATGGACACCAGGGCAAGGACTGCGCTATACCACAGATGGACACCAGTGGCAAAAGCGCCCTGAGGCGATTCAGTTCGCATAGGTAGCGCTATACAAGTCATATACAAGTCAAACACAAGCCACAAATACCCTTTTAAAAAAGCCACAAACTCAGGGTAGCTCAATACAACAGGTTTTTGCATCTCCCATAGAGGGTTTGCCCAGGCCAAGGCTCCCAGAAAGCAAAGATATTACGAAACCTACTTTGCTTCTGTCTGTGGGAAACGCCTGGGGCAGCATCTCAAAGTATCTCACCCTGGTTGAGAAACCCTCTGCATTGGACTGGATTGCCCCCAAATCGCTGGAGAAGTGGAGCGGAACCAGACATACCTCTTATAGAGGTAATACTGAAGGCAGACTGAAACAGCAGCAGGGTCAGATGCAACATAGGTTGTACCGGGGCGACCACAGTGGGAGATTCCAGGTGAATCGTGTGACTCAGGAGCGTTTGTAACGCCATGGCAAACTGATCCATGCAGTGATCCAGTTCATCCAATCTGGAAAAAATATACCAACAAGTGGATTGACTGCACCTTCTGAATTCATGGCCTTCACCCACTGTCAGAAAACATGAAATCAGGCCAAGACAGAAGTGCAGTTAAATCACGCTTGTTTAATAATAAAAGTAAAAAGAACAAACGTAGTCAAAACATAGCCAAAGTTCTGTAACCGGAAGGGATAGTCAGCCAAGCCAGAAGTCAGGGATCAATGTAGTGGAACAGCAAGCAGGAGCCAGAAGGGATGTCAGCAAAGCAAGTCTTGAATGGGATCGCAGTAGATAGTTTCTGTGATGTTGACCAAGCAGAAGGCAAAGATCCTCTGGACTGGATGGCTTAAGTAGCCAGGACTGAAGAACAGGATTTCATCAACAGCTGAGTAACTGTGGAGATATAGGAGCTGGCAATTAGCCAACAGCTGAGCGGCCCACTCAGAGAAGGAGGAGAGACAATTATAGGACATGCATTGTTGATCTGGAGACAGTTGGCTCTTGGTTCATAGATATGCTTGTCTATTTGTGTTGTTTGTGAGTATAACATTGTTTTCATGCATCAATAAATGGTGTGTTATGGTAATATATAGGCTGGTGCGCCCTCTTTGTTGTTTAGTGCTACAGAGCAGAGGTACTTTGAAGGGTATAGCTGTGCTCTGAAGGAACTCAACTGTCGTTTTATGTGAGTACTCATACATAATGAAAACAAAAGCAAATCCAGGTGCTAGGAAATATGCTAAATAAGACAGACAAAAAATTTGTCAAAAAAATGTATGGTGCTTGTTGGGTGATTCAGGCATCTGCCCATTAAAACTGTTCTTTTCTTCAGGGAATGTTTTCAGTAATGTTGCATTAGTGAATTGCAAAGTTCTCGAAATAGTTTGGTTAGGAATTAAGATTTCATTGAAGTCTTTTAACAACTTAATTTGGAGACATTACCTGTGAGAACTGACGGTTGTGAAGATACAGATTAGCTGCATCGAAGTAAGCCAGAGAGTATTTTGGATTGGCTGCAATTGCTGATTGATAATCTCTCATGGCATTTGGCAACTTCCCCATGAACTGGTGGATAACACCTCGGTTTGTTAGCAGCTGTGCCGTTACACCAAGCTGTGGGTAGAAGAGCAGAAATGTCCACAGCAATTATAAGGATTTGAAAACACAGCATATCAGTAACATAATGTAAACCATTGGGTCACATCAAACAAATGATTTTGTATATATTTCCTATCTCCCTCACTAAACAGAAACTTCTTCCTAAGCCTATTTTCATTTTTAGGTGAGGGAGGTTAGGATTTCTGATGTCAGTACAAAGAGGATTTTTACCACCCCTTTGAGGTGAACTGAACCTTTGAGGTTCTGACTGATTGTGGAATCAAGAGAACTCAGAATAAAGCCCAATTCCAGGCTAATTTTCTTTAAATATTGCTTTGTTCCTGGTAAAATAAAATAGCAACTTTTGCTGGAATGCTTAACTTCTCTTGGTACTGTCTCTGCCAGACTTACCATTCCACTATCTAGGGCCAGTCCTCTTCCAGTTGAATGACGCCCAATAACATATCATTCATATCATCATGCACAAACATCATAAACCCTACTTAGCTCAGTATCTGCAAAACCTCTTAAAGGGCCTGGTTCAAAATTGCTATCATAATTCTGACGTAAAACAATACACATCTGTAAGTCTGGCACAATTTGAACTAAAACTCAACTTTAATAGAACGACACATAGAAGAGTGACAACAGAAAAAAGACCAAGTATTCCACCAAGCCTGTCCAATTTGTTTTTAATATATACATTTTTTTTGGTATTTTTTGTGTTAACTTTTTTTGTCTGTGTATAGATTGCTGTTTATCCCAAAAATGTTTGAATCCACTTACTGTTGAATGACTCACTATCTCTGCTAGAAGTCTATTCCAAGCATCAACTACTCTTTCGGGAAAATTAATACTTTCTAAGCTCTCACTCAGTGGTGCAGTGGTTCTGGTGTGCATGCGTGGTGGGAGTTGTCCATGCTTGCCGATGACGAAACGTGCCACACCTCCGCAATGGGGCCTCAGCTTCTTGGGCAGGCTGCCGCCATTTTGAGAGGTATATAAAGCGAGCTATAATCTTAAAATCTGAGAAAAAACTTGTTAGAGTCTACAAAAGACTTCCACATCCTGGCAGGCACAGGGCACAAGGTGTCACCAAAAAGGGGGGTCTCCCGTGGCGACTAGGGGGGACTAACAGAACAATGGGCTGGAATCTCAATAGAATTAGGCAGATAAAATGGGTGAACTATGTACTTGGAGAAAACTACAGGTGAGGGGATGTGAGGATGTGACTTAGGTTAAATGAAAGACTGCAAGTGAAAGGATGTGACTGTGAAGGTTTGATTGGGTAGAGGACAGTAAAGTGATAAGTTGATGAAAGTGTGAAAAATGAATAGATTAAATGTGAAACAATTGAAAAACACAGCAAAAAAATGTAGAGAAATATATAAAAAATAAAGTGAAATTGGGATTGAAGGTTGCGTGTTGTGTGGTGAAGGGGGTTACTAGACAAGATGGGGGGGGGGGGGGGTTAGGGGGTTGAAAAGGAAAAGGTAGGAGGGGGGAAAGGGGAAGGGGGAAAGGAAGGAAAGGGAGAAAAGGGGGAGGGAAGGGGAAAGGGAGGGGGGGAAAGGAAAGGGGGGTGGAGGAAAAGGGGAGGAGAGAAAAAAGAAGGAGAGAGGGGGGCAAAGAAGGGGGGAGGGAAGGGAGAGAGGAGAAGGAAAAACAAGGAGAGAGGAAGAGGGAAGGGAAATGAAAGGGGGATTGTGACAAACAAACAAAGGAGGGGTGGATAGAAGTGACTTAAGTGGGGATCTGTGAAGGACATCGTTTATACATTGTATCGAAATACGGAGAATAGGGGGTCCCAGGAAGAAAAGGTCCCACTAGGGAAGAGGGTACCAGTGTACAGCAGCTATATGGAGCACTATAGGAGGAGGGTAGAGAGTGACAGCGCAATAAAGCACAACACTCCCACCCAGGTAGCCTATGGAAAGAAACACAGTACCCAGAATAAATAAATTAGCCCATTGCTGTTTCCCTTAAACAGGGAAGGCTGCACAGTGGCTGCAATAAACATGTAATATAAGTCTCAGAGATAGGTAACTTACTGTAGTCTTGTTGGCAAACAGGGTTCCCAGGCCCAGAGTCCAGCACATGGACAAGCAGTCAAATGCCTGCTATTTGTAATTCCGAACCCTGCAACGTTTCACATACGCTGGGCGGGACGTCACAGGGTCAGAGCTCCCGCAGTGCGCACAAGCGAATGAGTCACGTGCATTGACAAAGGAGTCACACGCGCATGTGCACCTGCCCTGTGGCCGAAGGGCGGAAGCCCAAGCCAGGACGTGTGCAAGTGGGGGAGGCAGTTTCTGAGAACCGAGACCTATCCAACCACCAGGGAGCCCACCGAGCCGATGCAAGAAGACACACACATGGGACGCCAATGCACCAGCGCATGTTACAAGGGAGAGGGGCAGGCAGTCACGCTTGAATACAACAATGTATACAAAAAATAAACAACAGTGAAAATACAGTAAAAAGTGTTTAAGAGAGAAATGTAATCACAGTGCAAAATAAAAGTACATGCAATTGGTATGCAGGGATTGGATAAATCATAACCAACCATAACAACCATTAAAACTCACATTGGAGACTCAGGGATATATAGAGCCTGAGGCTGAGGTAGATAATGAAGGAAAATAAGAACATATAGATAGATAGACATAGAGGGCATATTTAAACCAAAGCAGAGGACATAAAGAATTACCTATTATAGGACCAGTAAGCGTAGCTAACCCAATAGCCAGTTGCCACGACAGAGTAAATATACAGGAATGTGACTACAAATTCAAAGTTGAAGCAAGACCTACGGGAACCTAAGGGGGAACTCTAGGGGACAAAAATTACAAGAATGTTTTGAAGGAGTTGACTTTGTTCAAGCCGTGTGGAATAGTGGCATTAAGCCTCTCAATCCAGAGGGTCTCCCGCTGCAAGAGCACCTTGTCATGGTCACCGCCTCTGGTATCCGGGGGCACCACCTCCAGGGCCAAAAATGTAACAGCTAGAGGGTTAAATTTATAGTAAAGGTCTATGTGCCGGCCAATGGAGGTAAGTTTCTCATTTACTGAGTGATGTAAATGGTCCCAAATTCTCTGCCTTAGTTCCCCGATAATCTTCCCTACATAAAACGCCCTGCAGTCGCAAAGCATTAAATACATGACTCCAGTAGTGCCACAATGGGCTGAGGTGTGAGGGGTGGAAAGTTCCCCATTGGGGAGTATGAAGGTTGTACCCGTGAGAATCCAAGGACACCAAGGGCAGTGCCCACACTGAAAGGTGCCCCTCAATCTCAAGGGACGACTTGTGTCAGATCGATAGTGGCTGCTGGTTAAGCGATCTTTAAGGGAATTGGCTCTAGTTCAGGAGTGCTACAGAGATGTTTGTTTAAGATATGGTGATCTGTTAAGAGGTGCCAGGTATTCTTGGAGAGAATATGCCAAAGCTGACCCTGATGTGCTGAAAATTTGGTGATGATCTTAACAGCGTTGGTACAGCTTGTGCGTGAAGGGGTATATAACGGAGATGTTCTAGTACGTGTATGTGTTTTATTGAAGGCCCTCCTCAGATTGGTCTGGGAGTAGCCTCTCAAAAGCAAACGTTCATGTAGAGAAGCAGCCTGAATATAGAAATCCTCCACTCGTGTGAAGTTCCTGCACAGTCGCAAGTACTGCGCTTAAGGGATACTGCGCACAAGTGGCTTAGGATGAGTACTGGAAGCGTGCAGCAGAGTGTTCCCTGCTGTTGGCCTCCGATAAAGATCTGTACCCAGTGTGCCATCAGAGTTCTTGATGATCAACAGATCCAAGAACGGGATCTGTGTAGCATCAAAATTAACCATGAAGTGTAGATTTATAGAATTGCTGTTCAATAGCTGGATAAATTTGTTTAACTGGGCTACAGAGCCGGTCCATACCACAAATAGGTCGTCTATGAATCTATCCCAACAAAGGTCGTCTATGAATCTATCCCAACAAAGCACAGACTGTAGGGAAATGGTATATTAATTGTTGGAAAAGACAATTCTTTCCCAGGTTCCCAGAAATAAATTGCCGTAGGATGGGGCACAAGACGTGCCCATGGCCACGCCTTTGGCCTGTAGGAAGTGTTGATTTTCAAAAATGAAGAAATTCCGTGTAAGTATGAAAGATAGTAATTGTAAAACAAATTAATTTAGAGGCCAGGATGTACGTTCTTGTTCCATTAGAAAAGACCTGGCCATTGATACTCCCCTTTCATGGGGGATGCTCGAGTATAAAGACTCAACATCAATAGCCACGAGGAGGGAGTCCCGAGGGACCTGAATCCCCTCAATATGTCTCAGGAGTTCTGTTGTATCACGGATGTAAGATGGTAAGCTCAGTACGTGTGGCATCAGAAAACTATCCAAAAATTTGCTAGCATTGTCCGTTAAAGAGCGAATGCCGGATACAATAGGTCTTCCTGGGGGACAGGAAGGAGTCTTGTGTGTCTTTGGCAATGTGTAAAAAGTGGGGATTCGAGGGTGTTTGGGAATCACATAATTGAGAGTATCCCTATCAGGCCCCGCCAAAATGCACCAGTGCACAGTTCTCTAAACTCATTAATGAATCCATTGATTTTAGTAGATGGAATAGGTTTATACCATGTGGAGTTGTTTAAAACCTCATGACACATGGTCTGATATTGCAAGTGGGACATGACAACAATATTGCCACTCTTATCGGATGGTTTAATAATTATTTACTTGCGTTTTTGTAGGTGTCTGAGTGCTCGTAATTGATTAGGGGTGAGATTGGATGGGAAGTCCTGCCATTTGTTTCGCTTAAAGTCCTTAAAAGATTGATAAAGAAAGGCCCAGATAGCTGGGCAAGTCATTAAGTCTGGAAAGTTGCGTGAATTGGGTTTAAATTTGATGGGGACATTAGATTGCGTAAGGGACAAGACAGCTGGCTCTAGTGTCAGCGGGGTTCCCTGTGGGGTTCTACTGTGAACTCAGGGTATCCTCACTGGCACTCTCGTCATACAGAAGCATCAGGTCAGGTAATGCACAGAATTCCTCCATGGTAAAGTGCCTAGTGCGTTCAGTGAGTTCACGTTCAAGATTGATATTTTGGTGGTCTCTGTAAAAAATTAATTTGATAGTTAAATTACGTGCAAAGAGGTATAGATCTTTGATAGTTTCAGTAATGTGTCAAGAGGACAAAAGCCCAGGCCCAGTTGCAGTACTGATAACTCATCCTGTGACAAAAAACTAGAAGTGAGGTTAATAATATTTAATTAAGGTGTGTCGTGGAGGTGCTGGGTAGGGGCGTGAGAGGTGGTTTGCGAACAAATGTGTCTATCTTGGTTTGTTGTTGTTTCTTCAGATCTGGTGGAGACGAGTCAGATCTAAAAAATCAATCTCAATTAGTGCCTTCTTAAGATTAACCAAAGCTGACCCAAGAACCTTGGGAATCAAATTGTGCAGTGTAGAAGAACCTGTCCCACCAGCCGACTGATTTGGCGGCGGAGAAGGGTCTTCTGGTGTATGTGCTGATTGATGTTTAGAAGAAGTCTTTTTACCCTTCTGGGTGCTGCTGGAGAGGTGCCACCACTGTAACAAGATCGTTTTCGTGTTGAATTGGAGGTGGAGGAACCTGTGGGATGGGAACCTGTTGGATGAGAAGATACACTCTGAAGAGTGTATTCAAGTGATTAATCACCCTATGGGCCTTCCTGCTGGGAGATACTTTCAAAACCTACAGTAAGTGGTGTGCTCACTAAAGTGAGGTCAGACCCTAATAAGGTCATACTTTCTGATAAGAGGCTAATTTATTAATCTTGGAGTGGAGCACAATTGGGTGATCACCTACAGCACTAGCACAATAGGATGTGCACATGTTGAACACTATTTTTCAATAATTGACTAATTGGGACTTTTATTGTTCAGGACTTTTGCACTGTATTTTCCTTGCATGATAGCAAATAATTTAAGAATGTGGATTACACTAATTAGATGAATTTTTACTTTATTTACTGGCCTGAGGCACTATATGCACATTATTATTAATTGTTTGATGTCATGAATTTATGAGCTTGTATAAGCACTTATTTGATGACAGCGCAACATTTTTTTATTTTTTATTTTACCAGAATTGATTTATTTTTCATTAGTGCTACACTATAGTTGTGCTTTACAGTACTGATTCTTATTTTAATGCAAGTCTGTAAGTTGAAAAGGAATTGAAAAAAAAAAAAGCTTCCGTTAAAGTGTTGATATCTCAACAGTTGCAAAGAAGGGAGGCACGGTGATTGCAAAGTGAAGACTACCGATAGTGGAGAACGTAACAAGCTCTATATTCATTACATTAACATACATCTGGATCGGTAAGCAAATAAAATGTACAAATCACATCAAGTATTACGTTAGGGTAAATTTAGAAAATGGAAATTACACCATTAAATTTTACCTTTAAGAATATCTAGCGCCAGCACTTTTTCAAAGTACACGCTATGCCTGTAAATTTAGTTTTTACCCAGAACTGTAATTGAGTTTTGGGGTTAATTATTCTAGGTTATGCTTTGGCATCAGTTTGACTGGGCTGTATTAAGGTTCTGCCTGGTCATAGGTGAGATGAGCACCTGTGACAGGTCTTAGAACGCAGTCTGGTTGGACGCATTGGGTGCCAATCTGTCTCCGGAGCCAATCAGTGGGCGCGTTTGTCACGCTGTGTATTGGGGGGGGGTACTTAAGGTGCTGAAGCCACGTGACTGAGGTAGTTTGTTGGGTGGTGGTGTGTTTTTGTGGTTCCGTTACGTTCTGGCCTGGGCTACAGCCTGGGTCCAGTTCGGGACCAGGAGTGTCTGCTGACTCCATGGACCTGGTTCTCTTGACCAGTCCCAGAGGCCCTCATGGTCTGGGGTGGGGATCCATCCATTTCTGAGACTCGGAACTGGCTAGTTCGAGGCGCAGTAACTGAAGGAGGATTCTGAAGTGTTCCGATGCCGTCTCAGGATTGGAGAGGCCCAGCAACTCTACATGCGACCAGGGGAGGACTCTTCGGAGGAGGGCCACGCACAAGGCTGGCTGCTCGGTAAGAGCCTGGAAGCTGAGCTGTATGGACACTAATTGAATCAGCATTTCTTACGGTATCACCGGAAGGGCTGAGAGATACTGGTACTATAAGAAAAGTTTCTAACCTATCCTTCAGTTGCAACTAAGTTCCTGTGAGAGACTTTTGTGTGTTCATCTAAAGTTTCCCAAACAAGTCTGTGGCAGAGACTTTGCTAAGCTGAGATCACTTGGCTGCTAGATCTACAAACAAGGGTTTATCCAACAGTGAGTTATCCAGTTGCGAGTGGCTACTCCCTGGATCATCTAGAGAGAGACATTTATTTAAGTGTCAGCAAGTTCCAAGTGCCTGAGCTTCTATACCCTTGCCCTCTATTCCCAACTGAGAGACTGTTTTGTTCAACGTTTTATGCAAATAAAAATCCTCAAAAGGAATTTAAGTGTCAGTCTCCACAGATACTGGGTACTAACCCTGGGAACCCCTAGACAAGAACGACGAGCTGCAAGGCGGAGGAGGTAATCAGTAAGCCCAGAAAAACATAGCCGCCCCCAGGGGTTAAGGCGTTACAAATAGTTACCGTATATACTCGAGTATAGGCCGTCCCGAATATAAGCCGAGGCCCCTGATTTACCACAAAAAAACTGGGAAAAGTTATTGACCCGTGTATTAGCCGAGGGGGGGAAATGGAGCAGCTACTGTAAGTGGAAAAGAGTGTCAGCAAATGCCCATCTGCATGTCCCCTGTGTCCTATACAACCCCCCGTGTCCCCAGTGCAGCCTACCTGTGCCGATCGATCCGGTGTCCCGCTGTCCCGTGTCCCTCGGGGGCCGCTGTCCGGTGTCCCGCTGTCCCGTGTCCCTCGGGGGCCGCTGTCCGGTGTCCCGTGTCCCTCGGGGGCCGCTGTCCGGTGTCCCTCGGGGGGCGCTGTCCGGTGTCCCGTGTCCCTCGGGGGCCGCTGTCCGGTGTCCCTCGGGGGCCGCTGTCCGGTTGTCCTGGCGATCAGCGTACACGCTGAGGCGCCAGGCGCCATTACAGGTTTGAAAGCCGTGCCTCCTCCTCGTCCGTGATAGGAGGAACACTCGGTTTTCCCAGCAGTCATGTGCAGTGTTCCGCCTATCACGGACATTCTCTCATCCTCGTCCACGAGATGAGAATGACAGAACATCCGTGATAGGCGGAACACTGTACTGCTGGGAAAATTAGTGTCCGCCTATCACGGACGGGCGGGAGGAGGCGGCGCGGCTTTTGAACAGTGACTCGAATATAAGCCGAGAAGGGGACTTTCAGCCCTAAAAAAAGGGCTGAAAATCTCGGCTTATACTCGAGTATATACGGTAAGTTAAAGTAGAACTAAACCCACGAATTTAATGGTTTCCCAAAACAGTTACATTTAAGGCAAGCCATGAATGATAGCTGTCACAGTTGCTTGTGCTCTCAACTGAACTGTCAAGCCGTCAAATGTCTGGTATCATAATGGATCACATGTGCAGCTCCATGGCAACTGCAGATCAAACATAAGCTAAGATCGCAGCTTCCTTTATTGTAAAGGTTTAGAAGGGTTTCGTTTCCCTAATGCCTAAACTTCCAAATAAACCAATACTTACGATCTTTTACAGGAACTTTTCTAAGGCGTTATAAGAACAGATGCAGTCTGATCAATTTTTCAGCTTAGCAGTGGAGAAAAGTTATTGCTGCGTGAAAAATTTCACTGTATAAATTTTAAACACAATTTAAAGGGTTATTTTTTTATGCGTGTGCCTCTCTGCTCTGCCCCAAGCAATTCACCTTGAACAAAAATATTTTCTCTTATAAATGATATTACTGTGAGGTTATTTTAATTCATGCCTATAACACATTTGTCACACTCTATTTTCTAAGGATGGCTTCAAAGGTGAACCATTATCCTCAGTGCACTGAAATACTATTAAATTGCAAAGTAGATTAATGCTAGCTCAAAATCCAACACGTTGGCTGTATAATAGGGGTTGTTTAAAATATAAAGAAAGTACGGTAAGTTTCAAGAAATTAGCCGAAGGCCGCCGAGAATGGCCGAGAGTTACCGAGCACAACCGAGATACACAGGACATCCGCTCTGGCAAGGCTGCAAATGAACGGCAAGGCTGCAAAAGAATGGCAAGGCTGCAAAAGAGTGGCAAGGCTGCATATGAATGGCAAGGCTGCATATGAATGGCAAGGTTGCAAATGAATGGCAAGGCTGCAAATGAGTGGCAAGGCTGCAAATGAGTGGCAAGGCTGCAAATGACTGACAAAGGCTACAATGCAAGGCTGCAAATGACACTGACAAGGCTGCAGATGGACACTGACAAGGCTGCATTTAAATGTAAGTTTCTTTCCTTAAACTTCCCTCCTAAAAGTTTTTTTCCTTAAAATTCACAACTAAACTTGGGGTGCGTGTTATACGCCGGCGCGTGTTATATGCCGATAAATACGGTAGGTTTCAAGAAATGAGTCAGTGGGGGTTATTTACGAAAGGCTAGAGTTTATAAACCGTGTGTTTCACTTTGCAAAGAATACACAATCACAAGCAAGGAAAATAAAACAACAGCATTTTTGCTTGGACATGATTGGCTGATAGAAGTCACCCGATCTACTATGCTCTGGAGAAAATTCCCTTGCAAAGTGAACAGTCTTTTTTCCTTTATCAAATTATCACTGTGATGTCCTAAACCAGGCTTTAACATTTTTTACCTCTGAGCAGCCCTTGAAATAATTTTCAGGTCTCTGGGAACCCCTGCTAAAACCAATTCATTAGTGGTCAGTGGGTATAATGCTCTTAGATTGGTGGTTAGTAGAAAGAATGCCCCTCCCCTTAACCATTTGCTGCCGGGTGATGTACTCTTACATCGCAGGTTTCCCTGTCCCATCAGGGAACCTGGGATTGCAGCTAGCGGACCATAGAGCTGATTGCGGAGTGAAACAACCCCGATCATTTTTATAGTCTAAGAAACTGGAAACGATTCGTATTTCGTCACTTTCAGTTTAACCGGTTGTAAACAAACCATTACTGTGTAAATCTAAAGTGGTAAGTTGTAAAGGCCAAACAATTATTATATTGTATTTAATGTTTTTGTGCATTAAAATTCATTAAAGTGTATTTTTTCCCAATAAATTATGTTTGAAATACCACTGAGCAAATACTATGTGACATAAAAAACTGAAACACCCACCATTTTATTCTCTAGAGGCTCTGCTTTAACCAGTTCCCGACCAGCTGCCACAGTTATACTGCAGCAGGATGGCTCCCCTGGGCGAGCTATCGTAGATGTATGTTGGCCCTTTAAGATGCTGTAGGAGGCACGTGCACCTGCAGCGTTTCCCGGAGCTGATGTGAGTAAACAGCGGGAGCTCGTGACAGAGCGAGAACCGGGATCTGTGTGTGTAAACACACAAATCCCGGTTCTGTCAGGGGAGAGGAGACAGATCGTGTGTTCATACTAAGGATGAACACAGACCGGTCTCCTCCCCTAGTCAGTCCCATCCCCAAAACAGTTAGAACACACCTAGGGAACACAGTTAATCCCCTGATCGCTCCCTAGTGTTAACCCCTTCCCTGCCAGTGACATTTATACCGTAATCAGTGCATTTTTATAGCACTGATCGCTGGATAAATGTCACTGGTCCCAAAAATGTGTCAAAGGTGTCCAATTTGTCCACCGCAATATTGCAGTACCGCTAAAAATCGCAGATCGCCGCAATTACTAGTAAAAAAATAATAATAATAATATTTTGTAGACGCTATAACTTTTGCACAAACCAACCAATATACGCTTATTGCGATTTTTTTTTACCAAAAATATGTAGAAGAATACAAACTGGCCCAAACTGAGGAAATATTTTGTTTTTTTTTTTTTTTTAATTTTGGATATTTATTATAGCAAAGATTAAAAGATATTGTGTTTTTTTCAAAATTGTCGCTCTTCTTTTGTTTATAGCGCAAAATGGGATTTTTGTACTCACTGTAAAATCCTTTTCTCTGAAGTTTATTGACGGACACAGCTTCTTTAATTCTTGACCTTAGGGTTATCACGCCACATTCAGGAGAGGACTAGGCAGAACATGTAACACATGTAAAAACAGCAAGACTGCACAGCACCGCTCAAGGGGCGGTCCCTCTGGCTATAACCCCTCATTCTGCTTCCTGCAGCTCAGTTCGTCAAAAAGCAGTACAAACATAAATAGGAGGGGTGGGTGCTGTGTCTGTCAATGAACTTCAGAGAAAAGGATTTTACGGTGAGTACAAAAATCCCATTTTCTCTTTCGTTCATTGACACGGCTCCTTTAATTCTTGACCTTAGGGACGTCCCCAAGCAGTGTCAAAAAAAGGGGGGTGGAAACAGCAAAACATAACTTCACCCATAACAAAAGGAACACCTCAACAGAGGAGTTGCCATCTTAAACTGCCGTCATCGAAACCAGCGGCCAACTTATGCATCAAAGATACAGTGTAAATTGCAACCTTCCACAGCCCCTGCAAAACCTTGCGGCCAAAGCAAGCATCCGAAGATGCGCTTAGGTCAACTTTATAGAATTTAGTGAAAGTTTGAACGGACGACCAAGTCGCCACCTTACACACCTGGGAAATGCGTACGCGTACGGTACCGCTTCGAAAGTGGCTACCATGAGGCCCAGAACTCGCATGCAGAAGTGCAGCGACAACCACCTGCGGTTCACCAACAACTGCACCGCAGCTTGAAGAATCTGCAGCTTGTCTGAAGGGAGTAAAACTCTTGCTTCTGAGGAGTCCAACAGTAAGCCCAGGTACTCCAGGCGTTGAGTCGGCACTAACACCGACTTCTTTAGGTTCAGCACCCAACCAAACTCCCAGAGAGTCTGCATGGTGATTGCTACATCCTCCGTTAATTCTGAGGCTGAAGCTGCTCTCAGAAGGAGGTTGTCTAGGTAACCCATGATTGCGATCCCACATTGCCTTAACAGCGCCAGAATTGGAGCTAACACTTTGGTAAAGACTCGGGGTACTGACGCCAGGCCAAAAGGGAGAGCCACAAATTGGTAGTGCTCTTCCCTGACTGCAAATCGCAGAAACCTTTGATGCCTGAGGCATATGGGTACATGCAAGTACGCGTCCTGGAGTGCAGCTACCACAGAGCGAACTGATTCCATCCTGAACCTTTGCACTTTCACAAAGCTGTTGAGGGCCTTTAAGTCCAGGATTGGAGGTACCCCTTGCTTTTTGGGGACTACAAACAGATTGGAGTAGAATCCCTGAAACCTTTCCAGCGTCGGTACAGGTACATCACCCCACACAGTAGCAGGTCCTGTACGGCCCCAAACAGGGCTTCCCGACGTGCTGGAAGTAGTGGTAGGTTGGGAGGGAAAAAATCAGTTTGGTGGACAAGAAAGAAACTATCTTGTATGCCTATGAAACCAGTTCGCAGACCAACTGGTCGGACAGCAGAGAGGTCCCTTGAGCTGCAAACTCCCGAAGGCGACCCCCCCACCCGAGAGTTGGGCAGGGGCAAACCTTCATGCAGTAACATTTTTGTTCGCAGACTTGTTTGGCTTGCGAAACCAGGGACGCTTTTGTCCTTCAGCAGGTGCCTTGTCGGACTGGGAACGCTTACCTGCTGACCCGGGAGGGCGAAAAAGCAGTTTCTGAGTGGAAAAAGAGGGCGTGGCTCCTTACCCTTCCTGGACTGTGGGAGCAATGTCCTCTTCCCACCTGTAACATTTTTAATAATGTCATTGAGCGAGGCTCCAAAAAGCCTCTCACCTTAGAAGGGCAAATCCGCCAGTGCTTTTTTAGATGCCTGGTCCGCAGACCAGCATTTCAGCCAAATCAGGCCCCATGGCACCACTGCTGATACTGATGCTCTAGAGAGCAGGGGTACCATATACAGAGCGGCATCACAGACATACTTAAGGCCATGCACCAACTGGTCTGCCAGCTCTACGCCGACCAGGGGAGACTGTTGCTTCTCCAATTTACGGTGTAACAACTTTACCCATTCAGTAAGCGTCTGCGACACCAAGGCCGTGGCCAGCACAGGTCGTAACGCTGACCCCACTACCGTAAACATGGATCGGGTCACTGCTTTGGCCCTCCTTCAGTTTCAGTTTTTTTATTTCATTTTTCATAGATCCATTCCAATACCCTATCATTTGCTTGTCATATTCCCAAGAGATATGTAGGTACTGCCAGTTAAAATATAGAACAAAAAGAGCTGCGCTAATGGTTAAAAAATTTGGATACAGAGGGGAAAAAAATTATATAACACACACATATAAAACTTATACATACATATGCATCACACTGGGAATGTGATAATGTTAACTGGACCTCCAGACACAATATCAAAAGTGCTAAGGGTTCAAAGATAAATGTGCACAAACACAACAATGTCTATAGTGATTGTGATCAACACGTTGATAATGTTGCAGCACTCTGTGTCAAATCTTCATAGAGTGTGAGACAGTATATTCCACCACCTAAAAAGATGTAGGCTTATCAGCCAATAAATTAGGCATGTCACCCACTCCGGGGTAGTGAAGACCTCCTGCTGGCGTCTGCAACCACTGTGAGCTATTCACCAGCCTGGCATTCTCGTGGACTTCTGGCTAAGGAGATCCAGCAGTCCCGGTATGGCTGATGTTACGGCACTCAATCCAGCGAGTGAGGAATTGGTGTAGATGGATAATCACATCACATGTAGGTAACCATGGAAAAAAGACCACCATAGGTAAAATTTGATGGTTTTAATAATAAAAAGACTGATCAAAGTCAGTCAGAGGCATACAAAAAAGTGATATGAACCCGGCAAAATTTAAAAGACAGAACAAAACACGCCCGTGCAATGCGGAGCGTGACAGTACGCGGTGACGTCAGTACGTCGCATATCCTACGCGTTTCATCACACAAAGGACGACGTCTCGGGGACTGCCAGTTAAGAGTCTTTGCTCTAGTGGGCTGCCTAGAGGACTAGAAGTTTCACAAAACAGCCCGGCCTAGCCTGTGACTGTTGTTTTGGGAATCAGATAAAATGTTTCTACTAGGATTGCTGTAAAGCACTGGCAGGGGAATCAAAGAATTCACTTATCCTGGATGGAGTTCTTCTTTAAATTCAATGACTGTAAACCTTACAGGTTTGCTGTCAAAACATAGTATTAATAAAACTATAGCAATGCAATGTGCAGTGTAACAGGTACAAACAACCTTCAACAAAAATTATAGAACAAACTAATTAACGATTACAACTTGACACCTAACAATTTACAGTAGCATCAAAGCATTGTTAATTTGGCTTAATGCCTATGACATTGTATACCATTTCCATCCTTTGCCAGAGCATATCTGTGGAAAAGGTGACCCTTGTAAAGTCTACACACTCTACAAGAGAAGACAGATTTATAGTATTATTCATTAGGAAAAAAAGTAATTTCTCTTTCTTGGACTACTGGCTTCATTCAGTCTGGCCAAGCAAAAGATCAATCAGGATTTGCAGTAACCTGTGACAGGCAATCACATTTTAATTTATTCCAATCAAATCACATAGGTATTGAAGAATGGAGAGACTCACACACATTTTTTCTCCAAAATCCTTTTTTATTAAACTGTCTATTATACAGCTGGTAACAATGTCACTCCTTGCAGGCCACCTCTCCTTAACACAATTCACCAAAAGATTGGCTTGATTACATCCATGTGATCAAGCTGTTTTTTGATTAAATGCGTTTGTTTATGTTGTCTGTGTACCATTGGGGATATAGTATACAGTATCTCATCACTTCCTGTCCTGGAGATGCAACAGGAGGTGGTAGGAAATCTCTACAAATGAAGGGAATTCCCTTTTAGACATTTGTCATTGGAACAGGTTCTTCCACTTAAAAGATTTACCCACCTTAGGATAAATACAGAGAGTGATACAGAGAGTGATTCTACCCAATGGGACAACAGACAGCAATAAAAAACCTGACAATAGTTTTAACCCTTTTCTGCACTATAAAAAAAAAATGTTCTGGCTATACTTACATCACAGACCTCATTCACACAGCTGTCAAGGGCCGTATACCACTCAGATCAGCGTATTTCTGCAGTGGGTTTGGCCAAGTGTTTGCCAGCAGCTGCAGCCACTCAGCCTGTAAAAATCATTGACAGTGGACAGTGGAATGACATCTGCAGTGGACTGCAAAAACCTGGTCATCTTTCCTGCAGAAATAAGCCCCATACACACGCTCGGATTATCCGAGGACCAGGTCCGTCGGATCATGTCCGTCGTACTTTGTCCGATGTTGTTTTTGCGTACACACGGTCGGACAACGTTGTCGGAATTTCCGGTCTGCAAGAACGTCGTGACGTAAGTCGTCTTCCACGAGACTAGAAAAGGGAAGTTCAGCACCACGTCAGGCACCCGTTGGGCTCCTTCTGCTGATCCCGTGTTTATCGCGAGTTAGTCGAAGTTTGGGGACTTACGATTCGCGCTTCTCAGTTTTCAGACTCAGATTGTTACTGCTCTTCAGTTTGTACTTGTCGTGCGTATCTGTTTATTAGTGCGTGTAGTCAGTTCGCATTTGTTGGTCATTGCGGCCTATATCTTGATATAGGACGCTTTGATTTTCACTGCTTATTGTCTGCTCGTTTCTGGTATTCATTTCGTTCTTTCAGGCCTTGCTGTTTATCGGTGCTTTCTGTTTGTCCGTTCTGACCAGCCGACCGTTTGTGAGCGATGTTTCCCGTACGTACTCGTCGCCGAGTTCGTGCTGTACGCGGAATTGGTGTCGGGCTTTTAGCTTTGACCCAAGACCCGTCCATGAACAGAGTGACGAGGAGTATGTGGACCAAGAATTGGTTGCTTCAGCGTGATCAGTTCTCGCACATGCCTTTGCTTCGTGAGATCCGGGAGAATAATCCTGATGATTTCAGGAACTTTCTCCGGATGACGGACCCCGTATTTCACCGTCTTTTGGCTTTGCTGACCCCTTTTATCAGCCGGCAGGATACCTGCATGAGACAAGCCATCACTCCGGAGCAGAGGCTTGTTGCTACGTTGAGGTACTTGGCGACAGGGAGAAGCCTTCAGGATTTAAAGTTCTCTTCAGGTATCTCTCCCCAGGCCCTGAGAATCATTATTCCAGAGACCTGTTCTGCCATCATCCAGGTCCTGCAGGAGGACTATATTAAGGTAACATTTCTACTTTACTATTCCATTCTATGTATGCTCTGTTTGCTAATGTCTTGTATTTTTGACCTCCTTCCCTTATTACCATGATTGCAATATGCTCTAATATGCTGTGCCCCTTTTCTCCTTCATGCATTTTTCCCTTCACTTACCTCCCCAGCATGCTCTTCTGGCCCAATAGACACGTATGGCCTAGTCACTTAAGCAATGTATTCTGTCTGCTGCATAGTATTGTTTTCCCCCAAACACCCCCTAAACAAACACAAATGTTTGCTGTGTGGTTTACTTCATGTAGAGACCCTTTTTTTTCCCTTTTTGTTGGTGGGGGGGGGGGTGCCAAACTCATTCTGAACCCCCTCCCCCAACTGCTCTGTCAGATGGTACCAATCCTCTATCTGCTGGCTTTCCCAAGGTCAAAACACACTATATACCTACCTCTTTATAGTGGGCATCTTTAGGGATGAATTCAGCAAAGCATGTAGTGCAAGGGGCTGGCTCCATACTTTCCATTTCCTCTTTTTTTGTGTTCTTTCCCTCCTATTAGCTTGCTAGGTAATTTCAGAATGTCCAAATGTGCGTCCCTTTTTTGGGGGGGGGGGGGGGATTTTGAATGTTATTTTATCTTTCCTGTGGGCTGCCAATAGTGTTAAGTAAGGAGGGTCTGGCCAAACTAGCACACATTATTGAGCCATTTGGCAATCAATGAAGTGCAGAGGGTTACCTGTCCAAACCCCCCCACCCCAAACCCCTAGTTATTGTCAAAGGCCCATCAGAAGTGGGGGGATTGATGGGGGGTGAGTAATCTGCTAGGGGGACCCTCTACTTTACGTTGCAAATACTTTCCAGCTTAAAATGGTAAAAGTCTGATCTTGTTCCAAGATGTTTAGTGTCTAATCTGCTTGCAATGTTTATGTGCAAAGTGACTAATTTTTTTTTTCTTGTTTCACTCCACAGTTCCCTTCCACGCCACAGGAATGGCAGACTGTGGCCTCCCACTTTGCCAGCCGTTGGGACTTTCCTAACTGCGGAGGTGCAATTGATGGGAAACACGTCCGCATCGTCCCACCGCCCAACTCGGGGTCCTACTATTATAATTACAAGGGGTTTAATAGTGTAGTGATGTTGGCGGTGGTGTCAGCGACATACGAGTTTTTGTATGTGGACGTGGGGATGAACGGCCGGATCTCGGATGGTGGTGCCATTGCGCACACGGAGTTCTACTGGCGTCTCCAAAGTGGCAGTCTGTGTTTGCCACCTCCAGAGGAGAATGCTGAAGGACTTCCCTTCGTCTTTGTCGCAGATGAAGCGTTTGCGCTGACTCCCCATCTGATGAGGCCCTTCCCGATGAGGACCCTCACCCCAGACCAGAGGGTCTTCAATTACAGGCTGTCCAGAGCCCGCAGAGTGGTGGAGAACACCTTTGGGATCCTGGCCAGCCGCTTCCGCCTGTTTTTGACGGCTATTAACTTGGCGGAATACAAACTGAACCACATAGTTCTTGCCTGTTGCATATTGCACAACTTTTTAAAACGACACAACACCAACTATGTGGTGTCCGTTGGCCCAGATGTGGAGGGCCCTTCCATTGCTGACCTCACAGCCCTTCAAGCGGCACGTCCAGGCTTGCCCCCTCTAAATGCCCGCAAGGTCCGCAAGCAATATATGGACTACTTTGTGGGTAGGGGGGCCATTGCTCTGCCTGACGATGTGTGAGAGGCATTTTTAATAAATATATTTTTTAAACAAACCTATAATTTCTTGTCATTTCCGTATTATTGCTTATTTGACCTTGAAATTTTTGCCCTTTAGCTTCAACAGTGGGAATGCACTTTCTGGGCAAAAGGAGGTAACAGTCTCTTCTTCCCAAAAAGATTCTTCTCATGTTGTGTGTTTGATACCTAATCTTTTGTCTAGAGAAGGTTTGTAGTGCATAACTGACACCCAAAATACTCCTTTTCATCACCATGACAGAAATGTGTGTATTCACAAAAATGGTGTGCTACGTGTTTTCGTACAAATCACGGTGGGTGTCATTTATATAAGTCAAATCTACTATGCTCTACAAGTGCAGTGCAAAAGTGCCCTGGAAAAGAAACTTGCAGTGCAAACTGGACTTGCCTTTAGTAAATAACACCCATTGCCCCCCAAATCCTTTACATTTGACATACATAATGCTTTTGTGTTTTTAAATAAGGAAGCCACACATTTAGAAAATTAAAAAAGTTTACTTGCAACACATTCACAAGTGCGTTTACAAACTTCTTGCCAAAACTGACAAGATCTTGGTTCTTTACAACATTGTTTACAAACATTCCGCATTTGGTAAAACCAGGCATGGAGCAAAACAGAACATAGGAACTAGGAAAGTTCAACTTTGTAAAATGAAGACAAGATCAGACATGACTATATGTTCAAAGTGTGTTTGATCTTGCCTTCATCACATGGGGGGTCACCCCTGGAAACTGGAAATTTAGAACATGCACACAATTTGGGTCTGAAAATGGACATTAGATGGTAAAAACACATGCCTAGAATCTTCAAAAGTGCCATTTTCCATCATGGGGATGAATGGACGTTTTTTGGGGGTGCAACCCCTTCACCACAACCACTTTAGTAGTTCGTAAAGTGGTTGCACCCCCAAAAAAACATTTCCATTCATCCACCATGATGGGAGCTAGCACATGTGGACACAATGTGTGCATGTTCCAAATTTCACACAGTTCTTAAGTTGCAAATGTGTTCAGAAACAGCCACAAATGTGTGTTAATTACTTGTGCGTTTTCTGATTTTTCCTAAAACATCAATGATGTTCTTCAATTTTTGTTGAACGTCATTGATGTTTTGCTTTATGTCATCTAGATCTCGATTGCAGACCATTATCTCCCCGATGAGTACGTGGGCACTCTCTGTGGTAAAGTGCGATTCTTCTTCCACAACATCCACGTCACCTAAAAACAACCAAAAAAAACAAACATGTGTCTTGGAAATGAGGCAGGCATACATTGATTAGCTTACCAGTAGCTGTGTTCTCCCACACTCACCTGTTGTGGTGACAAGTTCTCCAATTTCTATGATCTCTCCTTCCTCCTCCTCCTCCTTTGCTTCTGGTCTTTCCCCTTCTTTGGGAGGTGTTGGTTTTGTGCTTTCCTCAGACGTCCCGAGTTTTCGCTCCTCTATGAGAATGTAAAAAAGGAAGATTTAGCAACACAATCTATTGAGGGCAGAAATAGGAAATGACAAACATTGCTTGAAAGTGAGGGACAATATTTTTGGTTGGCCAGGTACAAATGACAACAACATGAATGTAGTCACTTTGTAAAGGTGCTAAACTTATAGCTTTTTGGTAGAAGTTTGTCTGATGGAGACCCCCATCTAGTATCCACTGGAGCACATGTGTGGAAAAGCATAATAAAAAGTGGGTTTGGGTGTCCCAGCACTAGTGCTCTAGAGTCCAGATGGGTAAACAGCTACTGGGTGACCTCTCCTTTACATTGAATAAATTGGCTTTACATTCTTGATGACATTTCTAGTGAGAACAAACTTCCTTTCCCCAAAAAAAACACCAAACATCGTATTATAAGTGGCAGAAAGATCGAGGTTGAGTACGATCGAATAGACACACACACGAACATGACAGTGGCAGAAAGATCGAGGTTGAGTACGATCGAATGCACAGACGAACATGAAAGTGGCCATTTTCTAATGTACAACTTTGTAAAAATACAAACACATGGAGCAGTATGCAAGCCAAAAATCAAACACAAAACACAACTACTTACTTTTTTGAAGAACTCGCTTGATCTTTCTGTACTGATCGGGCTCCCTCAGTTTCAGGTCTGACCAGCGTTTCCTCAGTTGCTCCTTGGATCGTTGTACCCCAAAATGATTGTACAGCCTCCTCACAACTTTAGACATGATCTTGGCCTTGCGGACATTGGGGTTGAGGTAAGGCCCATACTTCCCATCATAGTCGCTCCTCTTTAATATGTCCACCATCTCCAACATTTCTCCAAATGACATATTGGAGGCCTTGAATTTCAGGCTCCGGGATCGGGACGTTTCTGCCTCCGGCCTTTCCTCGTCCTCCTCCTCGTTGGTGGGATATTTGGGGCGCACCTGCTGTGTCCCCGCCATGAGCTCTCCCCACTGCGCCGTAAAGAGAAGGGGTGGGGAATAGACGAGAAAGATCGTCAGGGGCGGGCGGAGTTTGACGCATGCGCACTGTATATAAAACGTCACACGCCTGTGTCGTAGCCACGATCTGTGAGACGAGGGGAGAGAAAGCTCACGCACGAGACGATCGCTATAACGAAGGTACAATTTGACGTTGGTACATAACTAGCCTAGACAGATTAGACCTTGAGGCTTCTTTATGGAGAAGATTAGGAGAGTTTTGCCTGACATTATTTATAGTGTTTTGTGTGGTGTTGTGTCTTGCAGAGATTATGCAGGGATTCAACGACGTGAGTTTTCTCCCCCTGTTCATTGATAAATACAGGGAAATTCCCCTTTTATGACAGGGCAAACACCCCTATTACGGCCACAAAGCAAAGAGGTACGCAGCCATGCTGAAACTTTTGGAATTTGTAAAGCCAAGGTTCCCCACGGCAACTGTTGGTAAGTTAAGACAGAAAATTGGCAGCCTGAGGAGTGCGTATATCAGGGAGCGCAAGAAGGTTCTGAAGTCCCAAGAATCTGGAGCTGCAGCAGATGAGGTCTATGTCCCCAAGCTCTGGTACTATGAGAGGCTCCATTTTCTCAAAGACCAGACTGATGTCACGGAGTCACTCTCGCCTCCTCCTTCCACGCTTCCTTGCGCGCAGGCCACCCCTGATGAGGCTTCCGAGGAGCAACCTGGGCCTTCCAGTCTGGAAGATGTGGAGGAGCCCAGCTTGAGCCAGGTATAGTAGTTTTGTAACCATTTTTGTGAATAATGAATGATGTTCACTTAATTCAGGATCCCCAATTGCTTAGTTCCTAATCGTGTTTGACGTATCAACTGACAGTAGTGTTGTAGACATTTGGGGCCAGAATATAAACTGCAGGGCTGAGAATTGTATGGTTTTCTATTTGTAACCATTTTGCAACAGTCACTAGATGAAAATTGTGTGTGTTTGATGAACAAATAACTGAAACTATGTCCCTTTTTCATACACAGGAAGACCTCAGTCAGGAGGTGGCTGTGGAATGTGGCAGTCAGGAGGAGGAAGGGGCTAGTGGCAGCCAAGAGGTGGGTAGTGGCAGCCAAGAGGGGGGTAGGCCTAGGAGCCTGACTGACTCCCAACTCCCTCCCCTCTGCCTTCCGTACAGAAGGGCGAGAAGGGGGGGTGAGGCGGGAGAGTCAGCGCTCCGGATGATCAGAGAGGCTCCAGCCTCCCTACATGCCACACCCACCGACGAGGAGACCTTTGGCTCCGTGGTTGCCACGAAAATGATGGCTATGGAGGTGGAGCAACGCAACATGTGTGAGGATGTCATCCTCAAAGTCCTAAATAAGGGGATGGCTGGGGGGATGACCCCACTCACACATGTTTGCGATAGTCACCTTGCTCTGCCTCCTCCTTCTCCTGCCACCCCACCAGCACCACAGCCACAGCGTGCAAGGAAGCGTGGAAGGAAGACCTGAGAGTGACGACCTGGATTCAGTCTGGTCTGAGAGAAGATGGAGCCTCTCGTAGTACCAGAGCCTGGGGACCTAGATGGCATCTGCTGCAGTTCCGGATATTTTAGACGCTTCAAAAATGATGTTTGCCGTGGGGGTCCAAGGCTTTGCAAATTCCCCAAGTTTCTCCATCGCTGCGTTCCTCTTTGGTTTGTTGCTGAGACCTAAATAAAGCTATTTTTGAGTTGAAATAATCATTGCCTATGTGTTTTACTTTTCTACAATGACAGTTTATTTGTGAGTAGGCAGGTACATTTCACTAATCATAAAGTATAATTAACAAGGTGCACCAACAACAAACAAACTCCTAGTAAATTTAAGCAATAAATACAAATGTTAATAATGTTACTTTGATAAGTTGAGACACACAACCCCCCTCAAAAAAAAAAAAAAAATTATCCTTAAAATATGTATTCCAAAAAAAACAAAAAAATATAACAAAGATTGTTTTATGATCTGAGTAAAAATAAACATGTAGTCTAGAAATCCTGAAAACTAATAAAGAACTAAGTTTGGGAGAAGTGCGGGTGAATAGGAGCAGCTAAAACATGTCATTCTTCTTGCATTGTAAAGAAAAAGAGAATGCGCTGCATTAAAGACATTTTAACATTGCAGCGTGACGAATGTGCTGTGTCGATTAGGAAAGGTAGTTTTACCTGACCGAGCGCTTCCGTCACAGAATTTCTTCTGAGCATGCGTAGCACTTTGTCCGTCGGACTACGCTACACACGGTCGGATTTGGTGTGATCGGACCTTGTTGTCAAAAAATCTATCCAGCAGGAGATAGGACTTTGTCCGTCGGACAATCCAACGTACACTGTCCGATGGTGCCTACACACGGTCGGAATTTACGACAACATTGTCCGATAGGACAGAATCTATCGGATAATCCGACCGTGTGTATGGGGCTATAGACTTATCTGGTAGGTGTGTGGCTTCGCATGGGTATGTGAAAGAGGCCTTGTTGGAAGACGCAACATGTTATTTAATATCATATTTCTGGACTGTTGAGACCTGGTTATACCTAAACCATCGGGAGACTGATGGAGTAGTTTTGGGATGCCAGTTGAGCAGGATTACCCAGCAGGGCGTGTATAACATAAGAGTGCATATCAGAATTCTTCATCTGAAAAAAAGATTCAGGCATACCCTTTGGCGGTGGGGAATGGGAATAGGAGAGCTTTGCTTCAGACCACGTGGCCATGTGAAGATTAAAGTGTCTAATTGCCTTGCCTGCAACCAGAACATCAAAAGGCCAACTGTGAACTGGAATGTTGACCTGGGCCAAGGCATTTGCCCGTAATATATATCAATGCCCTATGCTGGAGGATATTGTGATAGCAACATAAGTCTGGTTAGTTTATGGATTGTAGCTCATTAGACAGAGTACTACACAAGGCGGGCAGAGGGTGTTTGTGTGGGTTGTGTTTGAGTGTGCTTTAACCACTTAAGGACCGCCCACCGCATATATACTACGGCAGGGCGGCTCTATTGCGCGAAACAGCGTACCCGTAAGTTGTTTCATGCAATAGATAGTGTGGGCGTGTGCACGCTGCCGGAAGCGCATGCCCACTGCACGGAGGAGGAGCCGATGCATGTGTCTGGTGGACCCGTTGTCCGCCGGCCACTTGCGATTGCTTCACAGAGAGGCAGAACGGGGATCTGCCTATGTAAACACGGGCAAAGAAGACGTCAATTTTATTTGGGTAAGCGTTGCACGCTAAAATAACGCAGTGCCGTATCGCAAAAAATGGCCTGGTCATTAAGGGGGTAAATCCTTCTGGGGCTGAAGTGGTTAAGAAGGTAAAGGTCAGCGATGAATGGCCTCTTTTTCTCATTGAGCCCAGCTAAGAGACACAGAACATTGAGGACGGACTTACATAATGTATCATCTCTGCTCTTTTGTTTTACATGTTCTGTAATATTCTTTAAGATTTCTATGTTAGTATTCTACTTTCTTTTTAAATAAATAAGACATTTGCTTCTTTGAGCAATGTGTTTATTTTTATGGCTAATATTGTTATTATATCATCACCATTAATATTATCAGAGCTGATAGCCTAGCTAACTATAGGAACAGACAAGATAGTACATATTTGTAATTTAGGGGAAAGCCAAAACCACGCACGCTCTTATTTCAGCCATTAAAAAGAGAAATTCACCCAATAACAAATTTTTTAGTTTTAGAATCCACCACCAGCTACACCTACCACCTGAATTTTTCCAGGCGACCACTATCAGAGAGTAAACCTACCTAGTAAGGACAAAGACAGTAATAAAACCATGACAGGGCTTCTAGCTCTTGCCAATTAAAAAAATGTTTTGGCTATACATACTTTATACTATATATATATATATATATATATATATATATATATATATATATATATATATATATATATTATATATATATATATATATATATATATATATATAGAAAAAAAAGGAAAAATTGCGCTTGGACTAAGACATAAATAATAAAGCAATAAAACTAGTATACAGGCAGCAGCTCGAACGTGGGATACACACACAATAGAGAATAGAACGTATATGAAGCTGCGCCAAAAGATCACATAAACAATGATGTAAACATAACTATATACAGAAATAAAATTATGAAATATGAAAAAAGTCCTTGACAAAAAATTGTAAACAGCAGCCACAGTCCACACTGGTTATGTATCTATTAGCACCTCGGTGACTCCACACATTCACACAAAAGTGCCCGACCACCGAGATGAGATTGTGCTTAACAGATGGTAAAGCATACAGCGCGTTTGGCTATGACCCAGCCGCGGCCTTTAGCTTGTACCAGGACCTTACACCATACAGGAACGGAACCTCATATCAAAGGGAACCAACTTGTTGTGTCTCAGGATCGTGCCTTACTTGAATGGTGGCAAAGCAGGCTCAAAGAGAAGAAAAACTGCCCATAGTGTGATACCGTAATGTATTTATTAAAAAATAAAGTATTGCACTTACAAGAATATAAAATCGATTCGCTTAAAAACAGAGCCGGCCAGCAAAATTCCCACACAGTATATATACACATATACATATACATATATAGACACACACACACACACACACACTGCCTCGAAAAAGTATTCATACCCCTTGAAATTTTCCACGTTTTGTCATGTTACAATAAAAAACGTAAATGTATTTTTATTGGGATTTTATGTGATAGATCAACACAAAAAGGCACATAATTGTGCAGTGGAATGATAAATGGTTTTAAAAATCTCTTACAAATAAATATGTGAAAAGTGTGGCTGTGCATTTGTATTCAGCCCCCTGAGTCAATACTTTGTAGAACCACCTTTGGCTGCAATTACAGCTGCAAGTCTTTTTGAGGATGTCTCTACCAGCTTTGCACATCTAGAGTGTGACATTTTTTGCTTATTCTTCTCTGCAAAATAGCTCAAGCTCTGTCAGATTGGATGGAGAGTGTCTGTAAACAGCAATTTTCAAGTATTGCCACAGATTCTCAATTGGATTTAGGTCTGGACTTTGACTGGGCCATTCTAACACACGAGTATGCTTTGATCTAAACTATTCCATTGTAGCTCTGGCTGTATGTTTAGGGTCGTTGTCCTGCTGGAAGGTGAGCCTCCACCACAGTCTCCAGTCTTTTGCAGACTCACTCACAACAGGTTTTATTCTGAGATTGCCCTGTATTTGGCTCCACCCATCTTCCCATCAACTCTGATCATCTTCCCTGTCCCTGCTGAAGAAAAGCATCCCCACAACATGATGCTGCCACGGTGGGAATGGTGGGAATGGTGTGTTAAGGGTGATGTGCCATGTTAGTTTTCTACCCCACATAGCGTTTTGCTTTTAGGCCAAAAAGTTCAATTTTGGTCTCATCTAACCAGAGCACCTTCTTCCACATGTGTTCTGTCTCCCCACATGACTTCTCGCAAACTGCAAATTGGACTTCTTTTGGCCTTCTTTCAACAATGGCTTTCTTTTTGCCACTGTTCCATAAAGGCCAGATTTGTGGAGTGCTTGACTAATAGTTGTCCTGTGGACAGATTCTCCCACCTGAGCTGTAGATCTCTGCAGCTCCTCCAGAGTTACCATTGGCTGCTTCTCTGATTAATGCTCTCCTTGCCCAGCCTGTCAGTTTAGGTGGACGGCCATGTCTTAATAGGTTTTCAGTTGTGCTATACTCTTTCTATTTTTTGGATGATGGATTGAACAGTGCTCAGTGAGATGTTCAAAGATTGGGATATTTTTTTATAACCTACCCCTGCTTTAAACTTCTCCACAACGTTATCCCTGACCTGTCTGATGTGTTCCCTGGCCTTCATGATACTGTTTGTTCACTAAGGTTCTCTAACAAACTATGAGGGTTTTACAGAACAGCTGTATTTATACTGAGATTAAATTACACACAGGTGGACTCAACATAAACATTACATTTGGAGAGGAGTCAACAAGGCCTATGCTGAAAGGTACACCATTCCTACTGTGAAACACGGAGGCGGATTGCTGATGTTTTGGGTGTGTGTGTAAGCTAAAAAGGCACAGGAAATTTGGTCAAAATTGATGGCAAGATGAATGCAGTATGTTATCAAAAAATACTGGAGGAACATTTGCATTCATCAGCCAGGAAGCTGCGCATGGGACGTACTTGGACATTCCAACATGACAATGATCCAAAACACAAGGCCAAGTTGACCTGTCATTAGCTACAGCAGAATAAAGTGAAGGTTCTAGAGTGGCCATCTCAGTCTCCTGACCTCAATATCATTGAGCCATTTTGGGGAGATCTCGAACATGCAAGATGGCCCAAGGATTTACAGAAACTGGAGGCTTTTTGCCAAGAGGAATGGGCAGCTTTACCATCTGAGAAGATAAAGAGCCTCCTCCACATGACAAAAGGACAACTAAAAATACCTTTATTGCAGCGTTCATATCTTGCAGTGCAGCAAATGTGTCCCCCATCTGTAAGCTGACAATAGCACGGCCTTCAAATCCTAGCAAGCTCTGTGGATTGATATCCAAGGCTATTGTAAACTGGTTCCAGGCTTTCTGATACGATCCCTGTGCCTACAAGGAAAGCATAGAGTTGGTTTTGACAAATGTAGAGAAATAGCTTAATGGCACATTGTTAATATTCATTACTGTTAAAATGAAAGCAAGAAACAAAAAAATCATATACTGTATATTGATGGGAGTGCCCACCTAAGGTCCCAGACAGGCAATCTCAATTAAGTTTACTATAGCAAGGTCTTATTGCTAGTGGTGCTACAAGAGACAATGTGAAATTAACTTTTGCTTTATCAACATATCCATTTGTTTCTGTTATTTCTATATTAAAGGTAGCTTTATATACAGGCTTTTTTCATGCCAGGCTTACTTTATTAAAATTTATGCAAAATAATATTTATATAAATCGTATATACTAGCAAAAGTATGCTTGTTCCAGAACGGGAAATGTTGGAGTTGTGAGAGGTGCTTGGTGGTGAAAGCAAGATGAGGTTTAGGGGCATTTGGCAACAAGAGGAGTGGTAATGCTACCTACAGTATACCCATCATACTCTCAGTCCACCGTTCTTTCTTCATCAACAAACCAGAGAGCTCCAGACCCATACTGAATCCATAGGTGGCCTAGATAACAATGAACTTGCATTTGTTTACATCAGACTGACTGTTGTCCATCACATTTAAGTCCAGAAAAAAACCTGAAAAGGCCACAGACCTTAGTAGTTTGATGTGAACAGACACACATCCATTTACATCCGCCTGCCCAAGGACTTGCATAGAGCTTCCAATCAGATCTACCTAAAAAACTGGAAATTCAGAGTTTATGCGGATTCTCTAACTGGCTGGTCCTGCCTGAAGGCCAGAGGAACAGAGGTTCAGTTTGATACATGTAACAATGTATACATACTGTGGTACATAATATTAACTGCAAGGATATGAATTTGAATGTAAAATAGATTTTCAGTTCTCATCTTTAATTATTTTGCACAGCAGGAGTTCCTACAACTATGGAATAAAAAATAAAAAAATGGGTAGTAGATGGCTTTAAAAGACATTTATTGAAAATATTTGGTACATTAAGACATTTTATTTTACACTACATAGAGAAAGCAGACAAATGGTCCTTCATTCAGGTCGATGAGTTTCTATGAAATACTTGTCAAGTGTTCTGCAATGTAATTACAACTTTCAAGCAAAACATGGTTTAAATGATGTGAAAATGGAAATCTGCTGAAAGAAAAACACCCTGGAGCTACTGACTATCAGAGAATAGAAATATCTGAAACGTGAAGGTCTTGATACTGTTTAGATGGCACACTGATACACAGATTTTTACTGTATTAACCATATTTTGATCCTACGTATATGTCAGGGATGTGCAGTCAGGGGAGGCAGGTGAGGCAGGGCCATGAACATAAAAAAAACAAAAATAAATAAAAGAGCTTTGAGGGTCGTAGCTCCGCGACCTGGGGTCATAAGGGATATGTAGTCTAAGTGCTACCCCACCACTGGTAAAAAAAAAAAAAGTGTGGCTCCTACAACCTATGGTTACAGAGATATGGGGATCCTTGCACAGTCTGTCAGAAACTAAATACAGAGCGGCCACTTTAAATACAAGCTGGCACACTCTGTTTGCAGCAGACTGAGAGGATAAGCTCACAGTGCCTCTCACTTCTTGTCAGAGGCACTGAGCTCAATAAACAGCTTGGAGCCTTGGACCAATGGTAAAGTACCATTGGTCCCAGCTGTCCAATAAAAATGCTGCAGTGGAGGCACGCCTCTCACTGCAGTGTTATAGAAGGGGCATGTGTTTAAAAGACAAATGCTACCTTCCAGCCCAGCCCTCTTAACTACAAGGAAAAAACGTGTTTATGTGTATAAGATTACCCATAATCCCATGTTTTTCTCGCACAGTTAAGAGGGAGAATGAGAATGTTTACATTCCTTGTAATTGGAATAAAAGTGACACATTTTTTCAGAAGAACAGTGTAAAAATAAAAATTTTAAAGTAAAATAAATAAAAAAAATAAAAATTTTTTTAACACGCCCCGTCCAGACGAGCTCGCGTGCAGAAGTGAACGCATACATGAGTAGCACTTTCATATGAAAATGGTGTGAGGTATCACCACAATCGTTAGAATGAGACTCTGTAACTCAAAATATGCAACCTGTAGAATTTTTTAAACGTCACCTATGGATATTTTTAAGGGTAAAAGTTTGTTGCCATTCCACGAGCGGGCGCAATTTTGAAGCATAACATGTTGGGTATCAATTTACTCGACGTGACATCATCTTTCACAATATAAAAAAAAAATTGGGCCAACTTTACTGTTGTCTTATTTTTCAATTCATAAAATGTGCGCTTGCAAGATCGCTGCGCAAAAACGGTGTGACAGAAAGTATTGCAATGACCACCATTTTATTCTCTAGGGTGTTAGAAAAAAAATAATATATATATATATATATATATAAAATGTTTGGGAGTTCTAAGCAATTTTCTAGCAAAAAATAATTATTTTAACCTGTAAACAACAAGTTTGAAAAAAAGGCCCGATTACATGTTTAGAGTTACAGAGGAGGTCTAGTGCTAGAATTATTGCTCTCACTCTAATGATCGCGCGTATGTAACCTGTGTGTATCTGGCTCTGATACTAGCCAGTGCCTTACCAGCCACTGACCTCACCGCATGTCCCTGGTATATGTAGCATAAATGTATAGTAAGATTTGTATCTTTAGTAGGTCACCCTCTTCTTATGGATCATAACATCACTGATTATCTTGTCTATAACCATTTTAGTTGAGCTGAACTTCCAAAACCTGGAGAAGAAGTGGACCCCTCTTATTCTGGCCTCTACCATTTGACCTGCCTAGCAAGGGTGGCCTCATCGCATGTGCAAGCATAGCTCTCCAGATCAGAGAGAAATTTACCCCTCCTAACCACAGAAATAGTATTCCACACTGGGCTGCTGTGCTGCTGTGTTAAGTCTAGAAGCTTCCACACTACCTAAGCTTTGGATGACAGCCAGGACATGAACAGTCCCAGTGCAAGGGCTCCAGGTGTAAATTATAGAAGATGGTGTTTACTCAACTCATGCAAGTATGTCCTCTCAATTGCAAGATTCAGGAAGGGGTGAAAGAAATAATTTTTGTAATACAATACTTTTTTTGGAGTACATTACGGAACAATTTTAAGTATTCAAGGAACTAGGGCTATGCTTATGTCTTTAGGAGATTGGCACTGGCAAACAGCCCAGTAGAACCAATCCCACTTTTATAGCAAGCAGAGAAGGGGGACATGTCCTGTAATAAAAGAGTCAAAAATCCAATTTACTTAATCATATATTACAGGACACGTGAGAAGTATTCAGGTACCTAGGGATGTCCAACAGCAAACAAAACCTAATAGGCCAGCAAGAACCATTGAGTTAACAGAGGGGGCTCTACAAATTACAGAGCCATTTGAACAACTTTACCACCAATTCCAGCATCAGCTGTGGCCTGGACGTCCACCTGGTATAGCTTAAAGACTAGGTGGCAGCCTTGCAAATCTGAGAAACAGATGCTTGATGCTGAAAATCCCAAGAAGCCATTTCAGTCCAGGGGCCATGGAGCCCAGTAAACATGGCAAAGTATGGGGTCGTGTGGAGTGGAGTGGGGGTTCCTGTACCAAGGACAACGAGACATCCAATGGTGGCAAATTGTTTAAAGAAAAATTGGCATCGCACCCTCATCTGCCACTAGACTGCACCAGATAGTGGCGCAGCCAGTGCTCCTGAGGTTAACCCCTAACCAGCACAACCAGGTTCACAGAATAGCTAAATCCCTGATTCATCACAGCATGTGCAGACTCCCTCAAAAATGAGCCCCAGTGGCTCTGCAGCAACTGTAGAAACGTGTTAGTAGAAAAAAGAAAGAAGGAAAAAAACAATTAGCTTCTCAAAGAAGAGTGACGATATCAATTCTCAAAAAAGATAAGCCCTGCTGGGAATGGGAGGGGTGTAATCAGGCTGTAAGAGCAGCTCCTTTGCCAGTGTTTAATTTCCTTAGGGCAGAAGGATAACCCTACCTTTGTGAGTACTTCTCCTGTATCCTGTAATGTACAATTAAGAAAATACATTTCTGACTATTTAAAATACAATTCTAGCCTAACACTAATTACTCTCCCTGCCTATTTTTTGTTTGCTCTGGTCCGGTCAAGTGATTAGCAGCTCCAGCTCCCTGGTGTCAGTCAGCAGCAGGTGCCAGGGAGAGGAGGGAGCGCTGACAGAGTCTGGGACATGGAAGCCTGCGAGTGACATCACGGCTTCCATAATTCCCAGCTGTTGCTGAGCACTCCCTTCTCTCCCCTGCGACCGACGCTCACTGACACAGGAGAGCAGGTGACTGGACCTGATCAGACTAAAAATAGGTAAGTATGCACATCAGTATAGGTAGCAGGAAGAGGGATTTTTATAACTCAGTGTTAGGCTGGAATTCTACTTTAATTTTACAATGGAATAGGATAAGTCTTTAATAACTGCATTGATATATTCAGGACTAAGGGTCCTTTAAACTACTTTGGCTTTTAAGAATAAGTTCTGGCCCAGTAATGGAGAACAGGTTTACTTCAGGCTATCAGGAAGGAGCTCATTGAAAGGATCAGAATGTGGCCTTTTTTATAATGTATGGTACACTTATGAGGCCTTCAGCTGACCATTAACACATTGATAGCATGAAACTTCAGCAGAGGTGGTGGGGCGGGTCCCTAGCTGAGGGGACAGCTTACTTCTTTTTCTAAGCTTTCCTTTTTTTTTCTTACTTGTATTTCCTTTTATTGCATCTCTCTCCTTTATTGGTCTATACCTTCTATATTAGGAGTTCTCCATTTGTATGTTGCAACCAGTGGATGACACTCTTATGGTAGGCCTTAAGCCCCATACACACTCAGATTTTCTGCTGACTTTTGTCTTCAGATTTATCAAAACCATGTAGTGCAAAGGCCTGCCTGATTGCATACAAATTGAAACTCCTAAGGTTTGACCTCATATTATATGGTTTTGGTAAATCTGAAGACAAAAATCAGCAGAAAATATGATAGTTTGTATGGGGCTTAACACATCAGGGATCCTTAGCTTAGTGGTAGATGCCTTTTTAGTGACCCCATGCCAGTTTAAACTGTAGTTTTTTGGACTTGCAATTTAAAATTAAAAGAAAAGTTCAACACTGTGGTTGCCCAGGGTTGGATTTCGGTTTTAGACAGGAAAAATGGATAACAAAAATACCAATACTCTCCTTCAGCAGCTCCCTTGCTCTTGTCACTGGTCTCTCAGATATCCCAGCTTTTTCTAGATTTCTGGGCTTTCCTGGCTTTTACAGTCACGTTTTTCAGCTCTACAGGCCCACTCCAGGCCTCTCTGTAAAGGTTCTTGTGACACCCCGGGTTCTTTTACTCAAATTAAATTTACTGATTCCCTCAGTCCCATGGACTTGCCTAGTTGCCCCAGATTTCTCATTCTCCTAGACTCGGTCAGTTTTCCAGACTCTCTTAGCCTTCTCAACTTTCTCAGAGGACATAGAATCCCTCCAAAATGGAGTGCAGACTCTAAAGCCTTCAAGCTCCAGACTCTGATTCGGGATTACAAAACCCAGAGAAAACTGAATACCCAGTTTTATCATCTGTCCCAACACTCTGGAGCCCAACACTCTGCATTAGTCAATCATGTGTGTCTTTGTCCTATACTCACGCCATAGCAGGACCTATCATTGTCACAGACGATATCATGGCCCTTCAATAATTTGAACTTTGAGCAGAACTTTTGGTTCTGCTCCTAGATTCCTGACCCAGCTCAACAGATCTCTTTAACATTTTGCTGTACATGTCAGTAGTACTCTACTGTATTGTTGGAGTTTCCTCAACACAAATTGTCAGCCAAATGTTTTCTTTATTGAAATCAACAATAATTAATACAGAAAGTTCAGCCTGTAGAACTCAGGTCATGAGCAGAATTTCAGTAGTTGTTACTGACATAATAAAAGGATAACCAAACATTCTTATGTGGACTGGCACAAATCTTTTTATAAAAGATTCAAGGTACCATAGCATTCAGTAAAAAATTAACAAAATAATAATAATGATTTAAAGAATAATTCTACTCAACATCAAATTCCTTAGTATTGCAGTGGATTTGATGAGTTAAACCGTACACCGTGTTCATGTTTACTTTTAAAATCAGCAGATAGTTGCCCATGTTTTGTCTGTATTAGCCCCCGTACACACGGTCGGAAATTCCGACCACAAAATCTGTCCGACTTTTTCCGACGGATTTTGTCCGAAACTGGTGTTGCATACACACGGTCGGACAAAGTTGTCAGAAAATCTGATCGTTACGAACGTGGTGGTGTTCATTGCGTACTACGAAACTACGTAGAGGCTAGTAGCCAATAGCTTTGGTCTCGTAATTTGATCTGAGCATGTGTGGCACTTTGTCCGTCGGAATTCCCTACACACAATTGGAAAAAGTCCGATCGGATTTTGTTGTCGGAAAATTTGAGGTCCTGCTCTCAAATTTTTTCCGTCTGAATTTCCAACGGAAAAAGTCCGATAGAGCCCACACATGATTGGATTTTCCGACAACATAATCCGACCGAACTTTTTCCGTTGGAATTTCCGACCGTGTGTACAAGGCACTAGAATGTGGTATGGATGCTGGTTGCTAAAAATTACAGTGTAGGACCTGTATCAGCAGCCAGAGAGCTATCTGCAGCTAGGAATCAGTAAGATTGAATGAGATGTGCCATATAGCACATTAAAAGACCACCTCTTATCACTTCTTGCAAATAGGTGAATGGTACTCCTGCACTATCAATAACAATAATAAAAGTGAATAAGACTGCTGCAAACATCAAAAAGCAAAATCCGTGGCTCTAATGCCCCGTACACACGGACGGAAATTCCGACCACAAAATCCGTCTGATTTTGTCCGACACTGGTGTTGCATACACACGGTCGGATAAAGTTGTCGGAAAATCCGATCATCCTGAACGTGGTGACATTCGTTGCGTACGACGGGACTACGTAGAGGCTAGTAGCCAATAGCTTTGGTCTTGTAATGTGATCTGAGCATGCGTGGCACTTTGTCCGTCGGAATTCGCTACACACGATCGGAAAAAGTCCGATAGGACTGTTGTCGGAAAATTTGAGAGCATGAGATAAAACTTTGTCCGTCGGAAAATCCGACGGAAAAAGTCCGATGGAGCCTACACGCGGTCGGAATTTCCGACAACATTGTCCGATAGGACATTTTCCGTCGGAAAATCCGGCCATGTGTATGGGGCATTAGTGTATAAAATAAAGATGATGCTGTCCACAATATCATAAAAAATCTAAACAATAAATATCTCAATCAACATAAATACATATATCCGTGAATAAATGAGTGAATAAATATCACTTCTGAGTGTCCATAAATATCACATGCTAGTAAAGTGACTGATGCAATAAATCATCACTGGGAAATATATATTCCCAGTGATGATAATATATGCTAAAAGTGCAAAAGATGAAAGTGAAGGTGCTCTACTTCTTGCACATTCAAATGGTGAAAATGACTGGTGATTGGCATCTCTTTTTATAAGATATGTGACACGTCAGTGCTCACAGGCCTCTCACCTTACTGCTGTAAGGTAACAGCATTGGATGAATATCTTTAGAGGATCCTTATATCTCCTCTTAACTTTAGGGATCCACTCTATGATGAACGCTGCCCTGGGAACTGGATGTTTGGCAATACTTCCTTAGATGTAATCCCGGGATGTCCACCTAGTCTCCTCCGTGGTGGCAGTATACAAACAAAAGGGGCTCCAATAGTGTAATATAGTCTTTTAGGGGTATTTTATTAAAAAAGCATATTGGTACTCACATTAAAAACAATACAGCAAGGTGTATACTCCACAAGTATATTCGTACATCACTTCTGGTTAATCTGCCGCCCAATCCCAAATTCTTGGAAATGTTCCCTAGGTTATACTGTATATGTCACATATAAATTAATGGGTGACTAATCCAGACAAATGTAAGTGATGTCTACAGGGGGCAATCAAGTTGTATGTTGTGCCTTCTACACTGCTTTACACAGATTACAGTTTGAATATTTCCAGTTAGACATTAGCATATACTGAGCTTTTTAATGAGGCAAGCAGTGATAGTAGAAATGCACCTGCCTTCACATAAGACTGTACATTGGGGAATAACAGCCATATAGATATCTCTCACCTGTAAGTTATAACCTAGGCAAATCCGAGCAGCAGTGCACATAGGATTCAGATGAAGAGCCTTCACAAAATCCATCTGAGCATATCTGAATCCCTCTTTATGGCCATATTCCATGTAGGCATTGCCACGGCCAATGTATCCTTCTGGAGACAAGGGGTTTAACTGCAGCACCTGGTTAAATGCCTGCACAGCCTCTTCGTACTGCTGCAGTCTGTCACAAGAAATGTGTAAATGTTAAATCTCTGAATGATGAAAGCAATTTGAAAAAGATACCATTTACTGGCTAATTTTCAAAGTATGTTAGGTTCTTATATCCAACAATGCAACATCGCTTCTTACACCACACTTTGACAAATACAAACATCTGATTTCTGAACACTCAAACATGTTAGTATTACCATTATAACTGCCACCTGATCAGAAAAATAGATTCAGTTGCCAAAAAAAGTTGTCTTACGTAGAGTGTATTAATATACAGTATATAAAAGTTGAGAGCTGTAACCAATGCTTGTGGCACCACATCCATAGGATACAAAAAAAAAGAAAAAAAAGAAATATTGGACTTTAGCTGTTGTCAACTGTAATCCAAAGTGAGGACAAAGGAGACTACTCAAATTATAAAAGTATACAAAGTTTATTTGACAACAAAAATCACATAGTAAAAACCTGTCAAAAAGTATGCGCAGTCTATAATATTTAACATTCTCCCATTGGCTGGATAGCTAATATGGTGTGTACATATATACAAAAATACCTGTCTGGTTGGCCCACTTGATAAACATCTGTTAATAGAGAGTCAGATGAAGGACTTCTTCCTTATAACAGGCCATACCCAGGGATTAATGTACCATCACCAGTAGGAATCGCTACACGTTTTGCCCAAAACGTCCTCAGGGGATCCTAATGGTACTGCTAAATGTGTTGTGATTAATATACACACTTATATAATTTCAAGCACATATACAATGTGCATGTATCACAAATATGACATTTTAATAAGAATTATATATATATAGAAGATAGCATATTATTTCCCATATTAATTGATTGAGTACTGGGATTGGGATTACAGCTGGCGACCGTTAAAGACCATTGTCTCTTTTTTTTGCTTTTTTGAATATACAGTATATATTTCCCTAAATACATGATCCGTTGTTGATTATTGTACTTGGCAAAGTGAACTCCATTCAGAAATTGACAATGGTTTCCTTGAAGAAGCATTGTACTTTATGATTGCAGTACAACACCGAATTTCATCAGTAAGTAATGCTACAAGCAAAATCCGATATTGCAGATCTCAGTCCACAGAGCAAATCAGAGGTACACAGAGGTGTAACTATATCAGCTGTCCAGCCAAAGTTAGGTTTTAGAGCCACAGGTAATTGGAAATCATATGGAACAATAGTAGATGATTTTGTACCATGAAGTACAGATCAAATGTGGATAAGTACTTTTATTAAATGTATTTTGTATTATGTATTACATAATAAACAAACAACAGGGTGTTAATACCTGTGATGGCAGTCTCCTATCACCTGATGGATCTTTATGTCTCCAGGAGTTTTCCTAGCCACAGCTTTGAAGTCCTATTAACAAAAGGTTCTGGTTAGTATACTCCATATGTATTATATCCTATGTAATGTTTATGTCAGGTGATTTGGCTAAGGTCCCCTTGATCTCTCTCTCCGTATATTTGCCAAGCAGTACCCATTGAGGCAGGTGTGTTTATTTTAAGTTTAGTAAATAACAGAACATAAAAGCATAGGTCTAAACCAAACGTTTGTCCCAGATGCTGCCAGGCAAGAATGAAGTTTAGAGAAAACCTTTTCTGTCCCAACAATTTGTTAGCATGTGCAGCCTATCGGTGCCCATCAGTGAAGGAAAAATAATATTTATTTGCAAAATTTTATAACAGAAACTAGGGAAAACATATATATTTTTTTAAATTGTTGGTCTTCTTTCATTTGTTTCGCAAACAATAAAAAAAAACAAAAAAAAACAAGTGGTGATTAAATACCACTAAAAGAAAGCTCTATTTGTGTGCAGAAAATGCTGAAAATTGGCCTGGGCAGGAAGGGGGTGAAAGTGCATGGCATTGAAATGGTTTAAGTAAAATTCCAGGCAATGCAGTAAATTACTGTCTAAAGCTTATCTAAAGCTAAAATGTTTTTGTAACCTTGAACAGAGTAAGGAAGAGTAAGAATCAGTCATGCATTTTTTGTTGTTTGTGAACCTGCTGTGAAAATGAACATTCTCCATTTGTTTTGGTAACCACTGTCAACAGCAGTGTTGGTCATCTTACTTTAAAAAAGTAATTAGTTAAGTTACAAATTACTTCTCCCAAAAAGTAATTGCGTTAGTAACTCAGTTACTACATTGGAAAAGTAATTAGTTACGCAGCAAAGTAACTGACTTTTTTTTTAAATATTCTATACGTGTAACTAAGGGACAGGTCTAGTATTACTGTAACCAAGGGGCGCATTTATTATTATTGTTATATATCGTGTAACCAAGGGGCTGCTCTATTATTACTCTAACCAAGGGGCAGATCTGTTATAGTGTGTAAGCAAGGGGCGGGTCTATTATTATTATATCGTGTAAGGGGCGGATGGCTACAGAAGAGGGCGAATGTTAAATTAATGGGCAGAGCTCGATATATAACAATAATAATAAATGCGCCCCTTGGTTACAGTAATACTAGACTCGCCCCTTAGTTACACGATAGATGCCCCTTGCAGAGTAGCACGAGCATCAGGAGCGTGCGGCATCGCCTCGTACAATTACATGTTAACTGCGCCTGCGCGGTGTAGAGTTCACTCAGAGCTGTTTAGCTTCGGCAATTTTCGGAAGCTCCGTAGTCCTTCGTACTGCGCAAGCCCTGCGCCTGCGCAGTACAGGGGGTCCTTATCCGGCGGGGGAACTTTTTCGGCAGGACACCGGAATTACACTACTGCCATCTAGTGGCGGTAGATGTAATTGGGGTAACTAAGCCAAAGTAATGGGAACTGAGTTACCATGAGGCGAAAAGTAATCAGTTAGATTACTCGTTACCCTCTAAAGTAACTGCGTTATGTAACTCAGTTTATTTTAACTCAGTTACTTACATCACTGGTCAACAGGACATACTTTGATGGGAAATCCAAATTTATATGATAACCACTAGAACAGGACATGAAGGGAAATCTTCCAACTGGGACATCCAGTGACAACAGTCTAATGCCGCATACACACCATTGGAAATTCCGCCAGCAAAAGTTAGATGAGAGATTTTGGTCAGAAAATGCGACCGCGAGTATGCTCCATCTGACTTTTGCTGGCGGAATTCCAGCCAGCAAAAGATTGAGAGCAGGTTCTCAATTTTTCGGTCAGAAAAAGTTCCGATCGGAAATTCCGATCGTCTGTACCAATTCCGACGCACAAAATTCCTACGCATGCTCAGAAACAATTCGACCCATGTTCGGAAGCATTGAACTTAATTTTCTCGGCTCATCGTAGTGTTGTACGTTGTACGTCATCGCGTTCTTGACGGTCGAAAGTTTAGCAAACTTTTGTGGGACCGTGTGTATGCAAGCCAAGCGTGGGCGGAATTCCGTCGGAAAAACCATCCAAGTTTTTTCCAACGGAAAATCCGCTCATGTGTACATGGGTATTTCCTCTAACTTTGGCCATCTACCTTTTCTGACAGTATATTGGCATTTAGAGGTGATCATTTAATGCTGTGTACACACGACTGGACTTTCCGGCAGACTAGGTCTGACGGACTTTCGTCGGAGTTCCGACGGACCTTCCGAATGAACGGACTTGCCCACACACGAACAGACTTATGCCCCGTACACACGGTCAGAAATTCCGACGGAAAATGTCCGATCGGACCATGTTGTCGGAAAATCCGCCCGTGTGCGGGCTCCTTCTGACTTTTTCCGTCGGAATTTCCGACAGAAAAAATTTGAGATCCTGCTCTCAAATTTTCCGACAACAAAATCCGATCAGACTTTTTCCGATCGTGTGTAGAGATTTCCGACGGACAAAGGGCCACGCATGCTCAGATCAAATTACAAGACTAAAGCTATTGGCTACTAGCCTCTACGTAGTTCTGTCGTACGCAACGAACATCACCACATTCAGAATGATCGGAACACCAGTGTCGGACAAAATCCGTCGGAAAAAATCTGACGGATTTTGTGGTCGGAATTTCCGACCGTGTGTACAGGGGCTTAGTCAGTCTGTTTTGAACGTGATGACGTACGACGGGACTAAAAAAGAGGGTTCAATAGCCAGTAGCCAATAGCTTCCCTTGCGTCGTATTTGGTCCGTCGGACCAGCATACAGACGAACGGTTTTCCAGATAGGAATTGAGTCCGGCGGACAGATTTGAAACATGTTCTATTTCTAGGTCCGTTGGATTTTTCAAATGAAAAACGATTGGATTAGCCCACACACGATCGGATTGTCCGACAGACTGATTCCGTCGGACCTAGTCTGCCGGAAAGTCCGGTCATGTCTACGCGGCATTAGTTGTACATTATTTGTAACAGCAATCTAGATATTGTCAATCCCACCAACTAGGTGGATATGGGCCTGGTGGGTTGAAGGACATACCATTACACCAAAGATGCAATTCATTAGCACCTTTCATTCTTCTTTACTATGTGTTTTGCATTGTGCAGCATCATTCTTCCCAAGATTCCATTCTGCAGTTCTTTATTTTCCTCATATACCCTCCCATGTTGCTTTCCTGCATGGCCACCAACTTACATTGTCAACAAATAGGGCAGGTAATGCTGACAGAAGTAGGATTGGGACCCAACTGAATTGACGCTATGATACTATCAGTGTATGAAAAACTACATATTGTGTCACAATGATGATCAGATAGCACATACAATTTTTTTCATACCAAGCACCATATGGATTTATTTAAATACTTGTCTAGAATTCTTATGTTAGATACAGAATGTGTGCCCCATACAATGCGTAATAATAGCTATACATAAAATGATTACCCATTAACTCTCTTTTACAGAATCTTCCACACATCTCCATTCACACAGAAATACATTAACATTCCACAGTCAGGATTTTTATGACTTGGTACCTCCAATGAATTGGCATAGTCATGAAGCTCAAGGTACAGCAATCCGCGATTAACAAGAACTTTAACATCAGCTTCTTTCCATCCTCCCAGAAGAAGTACAATAGCATAATCTTTCAAAGCCTGGAAAACATGTAGAACAGACGAATCAAACATTACTTCTACTTTTTATTATATATCTGATAGTATGAATCAAGCAATAAAAATGTGTGTCCTTAAAAAAAGTCACTTAAGTCTAAACTCCAGAGAAAAGTCTAGTGAGAGCAAAAACACAAATTTAACACACCTGCTCCTCATTCACACCTGAGACCTTGTAACACTAACGAGTCACATGACACCGGGGAGTGAAAATGCCTAATTGGGCCCAATTTGGACATTTTCACTTAGAGGTGTACTCACTTTTGTTGCCAGCAGTTTAGACATTAATGGCTGTGTTGAGTTATTTTGAGGGGACAGCTAATTTACACTGTTATACAAGCTGTACACTCACTACTTTACATTGTATCAAAGTGTAATTTCTTAAGTGTTGTCACATTAAAAGTTATAATAAAGTATTTACAAAAATGCGAGGGGTGTACTCACTTTTGTGAGATACTGTAAGCGTCATCAATCCCAGGAGTCAATAAGCACTCACTTCTAGCATTGCGGTGTTTCCAAACCGGAAATTACGCAATGCCAGGTGGAGATAAGCGTCATTGTTAAATAGGGCAACCAGTCTGGTGTTGCTATTGTATTGTTGCCGGAGAGGGTATCGGCAGCGGCGGCAACAGTAGTATTTTGATTAAAACAGCAGGATTGTGGCACTGCAATACAATGAGTGCGCCATGCTTTGTAAGCAATGTGCATGCGCGAGATTGGGCGGTGCATGCTGGGTAGCCAGCAGCACTGTAACCCGGAAAGGAGCAATGAGCGGGTTTCAGATGCCCACACTGAAGATGGAAGCGCGCCTATTAAGGAGATCAAAGTAAGTTATTTAGAAAACTATCTAACAAAAAAGGGATCATGTAGCACATATTCCGGAATGTATTACATACAGTAAGATGAGACAATTGCGAGGATGTTTTTTAGTAAACAAAAAAAAAACTGGACCGGAACTCTGCTTTAAAGACCAGGATAATAGCTAATTTTAGCATTTAATTTCCATCTGTAATGTGGGAATGAATGTCTTTGCGTTTTTAGTCCATTCCTTTTCACACAACAGACCCTGCAGCTGCAATGTAACATCCTTTACATTGCTGTGGCTGTTGCGTTAACTCATATACAGTAAGTGTTATACATACTGACTGTATATGTTCCTCACTTATGACGATATTCCAAGGGGAGCTCTCCCAGATTCAGTTTCTTACCTCCTCATACATCTTCATCTGATGGTAACAAACTCCTCTGTTGTAGTATACAAGAGAACAGGATGGATCCAACTCTGCAGCTGTTGTTAAATCCAGAATGGCCAGTTTATATGCCTGGAAAGAAGAAAATGCTCATTTTTTTTTCAGATGTACATGCCAAAGTCATAAGCGTGATGCAAGCAATCTTACCAGTAGTTAAGGCTCAATTGAACCGTCGCTATTTATTACTGTAATACAGCCAAGCTTCATATACACCAGTAATAATGTGTCTTTGTTTTTTACTGCTAAGTCCTGAAGAAAGGGTAAAGGGTAAAATATCCTGCACTGCCAGAACACAGGAGAGGCAGACCATGGCTTTCTCATACAATGCAGCCACCTGGCTCTCCTATGGTCTGACACAACACCCCCCAACACACACACTCTAACAATCAATACTTATCAGCACTGCTGATCACAGCCTTATATGGCTGATATTTTATCTAGGCAGGTGTTAAAGGCCAAGTTCAGTTTTTTTTCTAAAATCCATCCCCTACATACCAATGTACCATTAACCATTTAAGGACCAGGCCTACTTTTTACACTTGGTGTTTACAAGTTAAAATCAGGTTTTATATAACATTTTATATATATATATATATATATATATATATATATATATATATATATATATTTATGGTCTAGAGCCCTACGGATGACATGAGTAACGATGACACATAGGAACAACACAAAACTCACCAACATGAAATAGACCTGAAAGTGTGCCTTGGTCTACCGTATGGTACGCCAAAATAAGGGGGCATACCCTAGATAAAGAATGATAAGAAGTAGTTATGGAATAATGTGGAATGAGTATTCAGTCTGGGGTAAGAATACTTGGAAGAGGCTTTTAAAAAAGGGGAGGGTGGGCGGGTATCACGCACAGGAAACCGACAAAGACCGGCGGCCTTTGGGCTGCTTAAATACCCTCCGGGCTCCTCCCATAACTTCAGGCCGGTACCCGGCCTTCCAATTTATGGTCTAGAGCCCTACGGACGACATGAGTAACGATGACACATAGGAACAACACAAAACTCACCAACATGAAATAGACCTGAAAGTGTGCCTTGGTCTACCGTATGGTACGCCAAAATAAGGGGGCAAAAACCTTCAGGTAGGGGATAATTATTTATTAAAGGCAATGTCACTGAGTAAGTCGAGCAAAGGCCTGAGCCATCTTGTCACGTACCTGGTGGTTGAGCCCACGAATGCAGGGAGCGGCGTCTCGTATACCTCCGGCTCGGGAACCCCTGGTAGAATAGACAGGGGCTCGGAAGCACAAAGGGGCACAAGTGCCTGGCGGGTTACAGGTGTAGGGCTGGTCCCGACGTCTGGAGTACTGTAGGACGACCAGTAGAGGACTAGGGCAGGAACCCAGTCGTAGTAGGCAGGCAGGTGGAACTTGCGGATAGCCGGAAGAGACTGGAGTCCGGAACTGAAGCAGGTCACAGACAGGCCGGGTCAAACACGGGCAGGCAGGTGCGGTACCAAATCAGCAGGCAAGGCGTAGTCGTAAAGCAGGCCGGGTCGTTTAACAGGCGGACAGCAGAGTACCAAGGAGAAGGCAGAAGAGATGTCAGGACAAGCCGGGATCGAGGACAGGCAGCAGGTACGGGATATCAGGAACAAGCCGGGTAGTCAGGTATCAGAAGTCAGGTAATTCACAGGTAGCTGGTAGCTGGGGGTCACGGGAACGCTGTAGACCGGACAGCAAGACAGCATGGACAGGCACTTCCTTAAATAGCGCTCCTGGCGCCAAAACGGACTCAAACAGCGTGCGTGCGCGCTCCCGTGCGCGCGTGCGCGTTCCCGTGCGCCCGCGTGCGCGCTGAGCGGCTCTTTTGCTGGGCATACCATAGCCGATTCTCCTGCTGGCAGAAAAAGGTACTGAACGCTTTTCTTGACATTGCCCCCCCTAAGGGGCAGCCTCCGGATGCCCAACTGAACCATCTTACTTGCGTGTGCATTATTAAATGCCCGAATCAGCCTCTTTGCATGAATGTTGGATTCCGGTTCCCACGAATTTTCTTCCGGGCCGTACCCCTTCCATTTCACCAGATACTGCACACGCCGACCTCTTCTCCTACAATCCAGGATCGACTCCACCTCGAATTCCATTTCCCCATCAATGAGTACCGGTTCAGGAGGCCCCGTATTCCGGCCAACAAAAGGATCTGGGACAGTAGGTTTGAGCAGAGCTACATGGAAGACTGGGTGGATCCGGAATGATTCGGGTAGTTTTAATTTATAAGTTACACTATTGATTTTCTTTTCCACAGGGAAAGGACCCACAAACTTAGGGCCAAGCTTCTTAGAGGGGCATGCCAATTTCAAGTTTAATGTAGACAGCCAGACTTGATCTCCTGGTTTTAAATTGAGTTCTCCCCTTCTCTTCCTGTGAAAGACCTCCTTGTAATATTCCTGAGTTCTTGTCATTGTCTCCTGGAGTAGTTTATTATTGGCACTAAAAAAATTCAGCGTTTCCTGAGCAGCAGGTACAGGACATTCCGGTATACTGTTTGATAGAAATAAAGGGTGAAATCCATAATTTGCGAAGAAAGGAGTCTGTTTTGTAGCAGAATGAATTGAATTGTTATAGGCAAATTCGGCCAGCGGTAATAGAGGAACCCAATCATCTTGTGAGAATGATGAAAAGCAACGTAAGTACTGCTCCAATGTTTGATTCGTCCTTTCTGTCTGGCCGTTTGTTTGAGGATGGTAAGCTGAAGAAAAGGACAGATTGATCTTCAGGGAGCCACATAATGCCCTCCAGAATTTTGAGGTGAATTGTACCCCACGATCTGAGGTTATGTTTGCCGGAATGCCATGAAGTCTTACGATTTCCTTAATGAAAATTCTCGCGGTTTCGGCCGCAGAAGGAGTACCCTTCATGGGAAGGAAGTGAGCCATTTTAGAGAGTCTATCCACCACTACGAAGATGGTTGAGTGATCTTCCGAGGGAGGCAGCTCAACAATAAAATCCATAGAGATCATTCTCCATGGTCTCTCTGGGACAGGTAATGGTTTCAACAGCCCCCAAGCTTTTGATTTGTTGCCTTTGTTCTGGATACAGACGGTGCATGATTCCACATAATCCCTACAGTCCTTTGTTAACTGTGGCCACCAAAACATGCGTTGGAGCAATTCAGATGTCTTGTGCACCCCAAAATGACCAGCTAACTCATGGTCATGACAGAAGTTCAGAACAGCCACTCGCACCTCCTTAGGTACGAAGATCTTTTCTCCGTACCATAACAGATCGTCTCTGGTTTGTAGAGTGGTATCAGGTGGGGAAGAAATTCCTGCGGAAGCCTGTTTTATCTGAGCCAGCAAATCTTCTTGGAGCAAAAGAAAACTTCCAGAAGACAAGATGGTGTCCGGAGGAGAAGAAGTTTCAAGTTCACTAAACATCCTAGAGAGGGCGTCTGGTTTGGTGTTCTTCGACCCGGGCCTGTAAGTTATGTGGAGAGAAAATCGCGTAAAGAAAAGTGCCCACCTGGCCTGGCGTGGTCTCAGTCTCTTAGCGGTTTTTAAATATTCGAGATTCTTGTGATCCGTATACACAAGAATCGGATGTGTCGCTCCTTCCAAAAGATATCGCCATTCTTCAAGGGCCGCTTTGATGGCCAATAGTTCTCGGTCTCCCACGTCGTAATTTCGTTCCGCCTCAGATAGTTTGCGGGAGAAGAACGCAACTGGGTGCAACAGAGCTTTAGGCCCTTGTCTCTGAGATAACACTGCCCCGACTGCAATTTCCGAGGCGTCAACCTCAAGTATGTACGGTAACGCTGGGTCAGGATGCTTCAGAACTGATGCCGACGTGAATCGATCTTTCAGGGTTGCAAAGGCTGCCTGCGCTCCGGGAGACCAAGAAAACTTAGTGCTCTGCTTGGTTAGATTCGTGATGGGCGAAATGATAGTGGAGAATCCTTTGATGAATTTCCGGTAGAAATTTGCGAATCCCACAAAGCGTTGAACACCCTTCTTGTCGGTAGGAGCTGGCCAGTCCAGGATGGCAGAAACCTTCTGTGGGTCCATTTTGATACCTTCCACGGAAATAATCAATCCTAAGAACTGGATGCTCTGTTGCTCGAATACACATTTTTCCGGTTTCGCATACAAGCCGTGGCGTCGAAGTCTGGTTAGCACCTTTTTAACGTGTTTGCGATGCTCTGTCAGGGAAGGTGAGAAGATCAGGATGTCGTCCAAATATACTATGACGAACAGGTCAAGGTAGTCTCTGAAGATATCGTTCACAAAATGCTGGAACGTAGCAGGGGCGTTGCAGAGTCCGAATGGCATAACTAAATATTCAAAATGCCCGAATCGGGTGCGAAAGGCAGTCTTCCACTCGTCACCACTCCGGATGCGGATAAGGTTGTATGCCCCGCGAAGGTCCAGTTTTGTGAACGTCGCTGCAGACCCCAATCTTTGGAATAATTCAGGTACCAAAGGAAGAGGGTACCGATTTTTGATGGTAACTTTGTTAAGTTCCCTGTAGTCTACGCAGGGGCGTAGGGAATGGTCTTTTTTCTCTACGAAGAAAATTCCTGCCCCTGCTGGGGAAGTGGAGGGCCGAATGAACCCCTTCTCCAGATTATCATCAATATAGGCCTTCAAAGTGCCAAGTTCAAGTTCAGTTAAGGGGAAGATTCTCCCAAATGGAACTTCTGCGCCAGGAAGGATTTCAATTGGGCAGTCATAAGGCCTGTGAGGAGGAAGAGTATCTGCGCCCTTCTTGCTGAAGACGTCTAAGAACTCATGGTAGACTTCAGGCACGGCTTGACGGGTCTCTTCATCAGCTTCCATGCAGAGTAGGGGTGAAAGTACTTGAGCCGTCTCAGGTAGGCAATATTGGTGACAATAGGAGGAGGGGAAGCTGATCTCCCCAGTGGTCCAATCAATGAATGGGTTATGAGCCCTCAACCAAGGCATGCCTAGAATAACTGGAAACAGAGGGGATTGGATGATGTTCAGGCATAATAGTTCTTGATGGTTTCCGGCCATAGTGGTGAATATTGGCACCGTCTCTTGTGTGACAGGTCCAGATTTAAGAGCCGAGCCGTCTGCCAGATGTATAGAGAGGCCTTTTGCTTTTGGTCGAAGAGGAACATGATGCCGGGTGGCGAAAGCTGAGTCCATGAAACCGCTGCAGGCTCCGGAGTCAATGATAGCGGTTACCCGGATATTCCCTCTGGGGAGCTGAAAAAGAACGGAGACAGCCAGGTGAGACGTATTATTCGGCAGAGTGGGAGTAAGAGCAAAAGAGGTAGTGCAGGACTTACGGAGTTTAGCAGGACAGGATCTCACATAATGTCCCGATTCGCCACAGTAGAGGCACAGATTATCCACTGGAGCAGCTCCCTGCGTGGGCTCGGACATGGATGTCCGGTACTGTCACGTACCTGGTGGTTGAGCCCACGAATGCAGGGAGCGGCGTCTCGTATACCTCCGGCTCGGGAACCCCTGGTAGAATAGACAGGGGCTCGGAAGCACAAAGGGGCACAAGTGCCTGGCGGGTTACAGGTGTAGGGCTGGTCCCGACGTCTGGAGTACTGTAGGACGACCAGTAGAGGACTAGGGCAGGAACCCAGTCGTAGTAGGCAGGCAGGTGGAACTTGCGGATAGCCGGAAGAGACTGGAGTCCGGAACTGAAGCAGGTCACAGACAGGCCGGGTCAAACACGGGCAGGCCGGTGCGGTACCAAATCAGCAGGCAAGGCGTAGTCGTAAAGCAGGCCGGGTCGTTTAACAGGCGGACAGCAGAGTACCAAGGAGCAGGCAGAAGAGATGTCAGGACAAGCCGGGATCGAGGACAGGCAGCAGGTACGGGATATCAGGAACAAGCCGGGTAGTCAGGTATCAGAAGTCAGGTAATTCACAGGTAGCTGGTAGCTGGGGGTCACGGGAACGCTGTAGACCGGACAGCAAGACAGCATGGACAGGCACTTCCTTAAATTGCGCTCCTGGTGCCAAAACGGACTCAAACAGCGTGCGTGCGCGCTCCCGCGCGTGCGTGCGCGCTCCCGTGCGCGCGTGCGCGTTCCCGTGCGCCCGCGTGCGCGCTGAGCGGCTCTTTTGCTGGGCATACCATAGCCGATTCTCCTGCTGGCAGAAAAAGGTACTGAACGCTTTTCTTGACACATCTCTAACTGTGGGTTAGGAATGTAGCGAGAGAAGCAGGCCGATTTCCACCGACCCAGTTTCTTAATCACGTGGTCCGGAACCCCCTGTCTTGAGGCCGTCGTGGCCGCCCCGATCCGGAATGAATGCCCGGAGTACTGGCTGGGGTCCAACTGAAGATTGCCGAGAAGGACCCGGACATGTTCCACGAACTGTGACGAGTTGAGGGGTTTTACCGGAAAGGGTAGAAGCGGACTGGACCCTGGGCGGTCGGATAGCAGTGCCATCAGGCGGTTCAACACGGCAACTGGGCACCAGTTGTTGTGAGTCCTGTACAGGTGAATATCTACTCCGGAACCTCGCTGCTGAGTTTTGGATGTCGCCAAGTGAAGGACGTAGTGATCCTGGTGGCGATAGAGATTACTTCTATGCAAGACTGGACCGGCTGGGTGGCTGCGAGTGAACTCGCTGGGCCGTAGAAACCCATAAAAGGCCATGTGTATCGCAGCCTGCAGGACGGTGCTGAGGAGGAGACCGAAAGGGGACCTATCCAGGATGTCAGACATCCCCTTGAAGATCTCCCCCGTGATAGGCAGCCGCTTCGGGCTGACTGGCGGCTGGTGTTTCTGAACTCCACGTAGTAGAGCCCTCACTGCGTGGCAGGAGAACACCGAAGGCCTTGCGGGGTCTTGAAGTGACAAGTAGTGCTGCACCCCGGCCACGTACTGGCGTATCGTGCTGTGTGACAGTGTTGGTGTGAATGACAATAGGCGATGAACGCCATGACCTGCTTGAGGCTGGAAGACTCGCGAGGCCGCTGGGGCAGGAACTTGTTAAACGCCCTCCAGGCCGTCCGGTAGGCCCGACGGGTGTTGCGGGCGAGCGAGGCGTTAATGATGTTGGTAGCTGAGCGTAGATGTGGGGCTAGTCCAAGGTCAGTTGTGACCAATCCGGGATAGTGGCTGAATGATGGTAGGCTCCTGGCATCTGTTCAAAGAAAGAAATAAAGTTAAAACGGGAGAGTGCGTCCGCTGCTGAGTTAAACTTCCCTGGAATGAATGAGCAGTACACATTGAACTGATGCTGTAGGGATAGCTGGACCAGTCTGCGGAGGAAGGACATGACGGGCCTGGACTTAGACCTGCCCTTGCTGATGATCTCGGCTGTGGCTTGATTATCTGTCGAGAAAGCCACAGTCTGTCCAGACCAATGGTGACCCCATAGGTGAGCGGCTGCTACAATAGGGAAAGGTCAAAGAGGGCTGACGTGGTAGTGAAGCCCGGTGTGGCTAGTGCTTGAGGAGGCCAAGGGGCGGCGAACCACAAATGGCCAAAAATGGCGGCGCATCCTGTGGATGCCGCCGTGTCGGTCACCACCTGTGGTGACTGCGTGGACACGACTGGGATGAACAGGGACACACCGTTCCAATCACTAAGAAAGTGTTCCCACATGGCCAGATCTGCCCTGGCTGCCGAATCCAGCCTGATGACCTGGTCTGGGTCCTGAGTGTAGGACAGGAAGACCAGCAACCGGGACACGAAGGAGCGGCCCTGGGGGATGATCCTCACAGCGAAGTTCAGCATCCCGAGGAGAGACTGAAGTTGCTTCTGAGTACATCCCCCCACCCGGGTGAATTCTCGCAGAACCGTCCTGATACGGTCCAACTTATCTGCGGGAAGGCTGGCCTGCATGGCAAGCGTGTCAAGGTCGACGCCCAAGAACGTGATCTTGTGTGCCGGGCCGTCAACCTTGTGCTCCGCTATGGGGACGTTCAGATTGTCGAAAACCGTCCTCAACTTTCCAAGGTCCCCTGGGGGAGCCCCGGGCGGTTCTATCAGAAGGAAGTCATCCAAATAATGGATGACCTCGTGGCACTGTGCCTCGTGGAGAAGGATCCACGCCAGGGTCTCCGCGAACTTGTCAAATAGCCAAGGACTACTCTTAGACCCAAAGGTCAACTTGGTCGCAAAATAATATCGCTCCCTCCACTTGATGCCGTGCCAGCACCACAGGGAAGGATGAATGGGCAGCAGCTTGAAGGCGTCGGATATGTCCGCCTTCGAGAGCCAAGCACCCACCCCTGCCCTGAGAATGGCCTGGATAGCCATGTCTACCGAAGCGTACTTCAGCGAGAACTCCTCGGAGGGGATGAGCGAGTTGAGACTGGGAATGACGGAAGAATGAGGCGCTGACAGATCATACACCAGACGTTTTTTATTTGAAAATTTTCCCTGCACAAGCCCGATAGGGCTAACCCTCCAGATGCTGAAGGGAGATTGACAGAACGGGCCTATCATGAAGTCCCGATCCAACTCCGTCTGCAAAAGGACGTCAATCGCTGGCTCATCTGTTGCTGCTGAGCGTAGGTTCGGACATTCGTGGGTGGAGTGGGGCAGGGTGATGAGCCCGGTATGAAACCCATCGGTGAAGCCTCGGATGAGGTAGCTGGCGAGTGACGGAGTGGGGTGTGAGGTCAAGTAAACACCGAGCCAAAGGACATTGACCCGGCTTAGTCATGGTTTCTTCTGTTTGACCTCACATAGGATCCTGGGGTGCGCCCTCTGGCATAGGGTGCAAACGTGCAAGAGCCGGCACTGGCTGAAATTGCAGGAGCCGTAATTAAAATTGTTGCAAATGGCGGCTCCCCCAACCATCCGCACCGGACGTCCCAACTTGTCCACCTTTTGCCCTTGCGCCGGGGCCTGCTGAGCCTGGCTCGTGCTGGCAGAGGCCGTGCTAGCTATCGGATGGACAGAGGCTATGTTGGCACACCAGACCGTGGTGTGGGACGCTGACTGACAGACAGCACATAGCGGGGAGCGAAGGCCTGCGAAGTGGCGGCAGAACAACTCCGTGTCCACTACGCTCCAGTCCGTTGACAAATGAAACTGTGAGAATCTGGCTGCGGCTTTGGCCGAGAAGGACCGATGATAGTCGTAGAACGCTGAGCCACCGTATTTGTGGCCCAGGTCTACGATCAAATGGAGGTAGAGGTCCAGTTCCTCCCGTCTGCCGGGGGAGGCTGAGCACAGCACGTCCCTAAACATGCCGAAAGCGAGCGTGAACTCGGGCACCGTGAGCTTTCTGTTGAGCCTCGGATCTTTCGCTTTCAAAACCACCGAGACGTCCCCCCAGGTGTAGGCCTTGTTCTCGGCCAAGTCATGGACCGAGATCAAGAGTGAGGCCAGATTAAAGTCTCTGCCCTCTAGTATGTCCTTCCTTACGCTGGGTGGCACCAGGTGGGAAGGGTGAACGGTAGTCGTGGCAAGCTCACTACCTGCGGCCGGTGCACTGATGGCTGGGACCACCGCAGGGTCCGGAACCGTGGCAGCCGGGCTGGCCTCTAGACGAGACACCCTGTCCTGGACCTCAACGATTGAGGAAGACAGGGAAGACACGAGGGTGTGTAGCTGAGCGACGGGGGCTGAAATCGATTCCAGAGACGCCTGCTGGCTGCTGGGGCTTGCTGCGGCCGGTGGTGGGAAGAGGAGCCTGAATAGCTCCGCCTTCCTGGCCACGGACGAGAAGGGTATCCCTCTGCGTCTCAGCTCGGCGGACAGCCTGGGAATTGTCCAAGCCCTAAGAGACTGGACACTGCCAGCCTCGGAGGCTGACGCCGGAGATAGCGGGGTGGTGAGGTCATCGCTGCCGACTGATGACATGGTGGCTGCCAAGACCTGTTACTTGGTAGACTGGTCACGTGTCTGCAGGCTGGGCCTATAAAAGGTGACAAGAAATGAGTTTGGACGTGTCACCTATGATATACGTACCTGCCACGAGAAAGCAGGAGCCCCCCGTGCCCCTGCGTTTTTTTTTTTTTTTTTTTTTACCTGCTGGAACCCTGATCAAGCTGGTGCAGGTGGACCTACTGAATCTGACTGACCTGAGAGAGTGTGAGAGAAAGTACCTATTTAAGAGCCTAAAACTGCTGCCGTCCAGAGCGACGGAACCCAACGTAGATGATAACAACAGGCGATAGTGACTTAAGTCGACTGCCGAGACCGCTGTGGGATCAAATGACAGATGACAACACGAATGACTGACTTGACATGTTGCCTTAACTGAATGAACTTCCCGTGACAGGGCCCAGCCCGTTCGTACCGTATGGGGGTGACTGTGGGCCGGACTCTGGAGCACGTACAGAAATGAGGCAACCGTGAAACGAGGCCAACTGCCTGGGTACGCTGAGGCCGAACTGTGACATCCAGCTGCCACCGGGTCCGACTCCAAGCTCCCTTTTTTTTTTTGTAGAAATGCGGCCGGCCTAGGGCACGCCGGCGTGAATTCTTACGGCGGGTGACCAATTAACGCCGGGGCGTGGTAAGGTGACACAGAAATGATATAACATGACAAGGGCAAGAATCAAAGTCTTTTTTTTTTATTTTTTTGCGACTCCGCCCCTGGCGCATGTATTGAAATGAGGCCGGGCCTAGGGCACGCCGACACGAATTAGTGCGAGGAAGTGACTGCATTCATGCCGGGCGTGGTAAGGTGACAGAAATGAGATACCATGACAGGGGCAAGAATCAGGAATGTACGCAAACCAGTGATGCGATTCCGCCCTTGGCGCATGTATTGAAATGAGGCCGGGCCTAGAGCACGCCGACACGAATTAGTGCGAGGAAGTGACTGCATTCATGCCGGGCGTGGTAAGGTGACAGAAATGAGATACCATGACAGGGGCAAGAATCGGGAATGTACGCAAACCAGTGATGCGATTCCGCCCTTGGCGCATGTATTGAAATGAGGCCGGGCCTAGGGCACGCCGACACGAATTAGTGCGGGGAAGTGACTGCATTCATGCCGGACGTGGTAAGGTGACAGAAATGATATACCATGACAGGGGCAAGAATCAGGAATGTACGCAACCAGTGATGGGATTCCGCCCTTGGCGCATGTATTGAAATGAGGCCGGCCTGGGGCACGCCGACCCGAATCAGTGCAGGGAAGTGACTGCATACAAGCCGGGCGTGGTAAGGTGACAGAAATGATATACCATGACAGGGGCAAGAATCAGGAATGTACGCAACCAGTGATGCGATTCCGCCCTTGGCGCATGTATCAAAATGAGGCCGGGTAGTCGTGCATCTGGATCGCCCCGATCGGAGCATGTATGGATGCGACCGGACCAGGATCGAAGCGATGGCATGAACGCCCTGTTTAACTGATGCGAAATGATTTAGCATGACCGAATGGCCTGATACGTTAGCCATATTTGAAATGATGAAATGATTGTCATGCTAACACATGAAATGTTTCGACACGGTCGAAGTGATTCGTACAATTAGTATGCCAACAGTGCTTCGGAATGTAAATAGCGATTCGGCACGCTCGCTGGCGCCACCGATTCGAATAATGGCAGGACATGAACGATACGTGTGAGTGCGAACGGCACCCGTGCATGAGTCATGTTTAAAAGATTCGAAAACTGCGTAGCACGACCGCGAAAGGGGAACCCTTGAGTGCCGGATGCGGCATCGGTCGGAGTGTTTTGTGGCGGCCGGCCCTGAATGTGCGTGCCGCTAGATGGCTCCCGATCGTGTACAACCAAAAACGTGCGAGTAAGTGTTTAGGTTTCGAGACAAGCAGCGCGTGGTTCGTGAGCTACGCAGACCACAGTTTAGTGACATGATAAGCAGTGCATGAGAACGTAAAACATGGGAGCCGAAGCCCTACCTGCGACAGCCGAACCAGACTCTTTGTACGAACTGCGACTCGGCGACACGAGTGCGACACAAAGGGACAACATGACTTACGAACACGGAACGCGGGACTGCAACAAGAGGAGACGGACAGACGAAAACGGAGCTCACGAACCGGCACCAACAGCGCTTGTCTCGAACGAGTCGGTCCTAGATGTCTGACGTATCAGATATCACGCACAGGAAACCGACAAAGACCGGCGGCCTTTGGGCTGCTTAAATACCCTCCGGGCTCCTCCCATAACTTCAGGCCGGTACCCGGCCTTCCAATATATATTTTTATTTATTTTTTTTCAGACGCCTTAGAGAATAAAATGGCTGTCATTGCAATACTTTATGCCACACCGTATTTGCGCGTATTTAGGAAATAAATACACTTTTTTTTAATGCAAAAATAGAAAAACAGTAAAGTTAGCCCAATTTTTTTTAATATTGTGGAAGATAATGTTACGCCAAGTAATTTGATACCCAACATGGCATGCTTCAAAAATGCCCGCTCGTGGAATGGTGACAAACTCTGACCCTTAAAAATCTCCATAGGTGACGTTAAATTTTTTTTACAGGTTACAAGTTTTGAGTTACAGAGGAAGTCTTTTGCTAGAGTTATTGCTCTTGCTCTAACGATCATGGCAATACCTCACATGTGTGGTTTGAAACCGTTTATATATGCATGCGTGACTTATGTATGCGTTCGCTTCTGCACACGAGCACGGCAGGATGGGGAGCTTTACTTATTATGGCAATACCTCACATGTGTGGTTTGAAACCGTTTATATATGCAGGCGTGACTTATGTATGCGTTCGCTTCTGCACATGAGCACGGCAGGATGGGGCACTTTACTTATTTATTTTACTTTTTTTTCACTGTCCCTTTAAAAAATTATTTTAAATCGTGGGTAGCCAGCAGACATCACGCCCGCCGGCCACGCACATCGGCTCTGGCGTCGCGCCACTGGCATGCACCTCTCAAAGCTTTTAAAGCAGCCGATGTACACCTACAATGGTTTGCGCAGCCGTGCCAACCAGCCGCCGTATAACTACTGCGACTGGTTGGCAACAGGCTAATGTGAGATCTGAGGTTAAAAATACCTCAGATCTCACATTTACACTTAAATGCAATAATAATAAAAAAAAAAGTATATATTTTTTTTCAATAAAAAAAAATTTCCCCTTTAAGACCATTGGGCGGAAGTGATGTTTGACGTTGCTTCCGTCATCCAATGGTATGGAGTCGAGTGGGGGCCATCATTACCTCACAAGGGAAAACATCAGAGCGTCACCGTTGCTACCGACAGCTCCGGTAAGCAGCGTAGATGACCGGGATGCGGTGGGAGGGGGTGGGCACCTCTACTGCCACCGATAAAAATGATCTTGCAGCAAAACCGCCGCAGAGACCACTTTTATCTGAAAGCGGACCGCCCGCAGTTTTAAAAAATACCGGTATTCAACATCAAAGTACCGACGGCGGGCAGTTCGGAAGTGGTTAATGTACCTCAGTGGCAGAAAAGTAAAAGCTTACTTTGTTTTTGAGAACAAGGCCTTACCTTAGCCCTTGCTGTATTTCTTAGAACGCTTCATCACTGGTATGTAGATTGGGATGGAGAAACCAGTAAGCATATCTTTATTGTATGTCCACAAAAATATAAATATAGATTCTCATACAGTAACGTTGCTATGTTTGCCTGATGAGGCCTTTGGCTATACCTGGTACCTCTTGGTACTTCTTGGTTTTCGGGAGCAGGTGATCTTCTCCTTTCCCCCCAAGGTGCACTGCACAGTCAATGTTCCAAAAAGCTAGCAGGACAACACAGGAGCACTATGAGGGTAAGTATCAGCAAGGTGGGTGCGGGCTGAGGTATCAACAGAATATGTCACTTTACCCTGAATAGGAAAGTGAAAGATTCACTTTAATGACACAAATGCGTTGCTCAAAAGGCTTTTGAAATTCAAATAGCAATAAAAAAGGCATACAAGCTTACACTTTTGGTGCCCTATGAAGAGTTTCGACAATGGATCACCCTTTAGAGGGTGTTTGACAGGCGACAAGGAGGCAATATGTCACTGCCTGTTTTAACCCCTAAAAACAGTGCACTGTGGCCCATTCAGGTGAATGAATGGCACAGAGCAAAAGAAGGGGGATCATTTTTGAAAAGCCTCTCAGATATGTCATGTTTAACCCTTTAAAGCCGGTTTCAGGGCTCCTATTCTTTCTTTACTACTTGGAGAGTCCCTGACCTGCAACAAGCATGTTCATATAAATTGTCGGACAGCTGAAATCGACATGCACCTTGCCCATAAGCACATCATTAAAGTAGATCTAAACTTAAATTAAACGGCACTGCAATTGTTTGGGTTTCCCATTGTGACAGCAAAGAAACATGCCTGCATAATGGCCACTTGCAGTCACTATCAGAAGCTCATGTGACAATGTGAAAACAAAGGAGCAAATTTGGGTGACTTGGAGGGAGTGTCGTCATTATATAACAGAAAGCGCCTGAACAGGGGTCTTCATGGTAGGACCACCAGGTTTTATTTTAAAAGCTTTTCTTAAGCCATTAATTATCAATCAACTGTGTTTACTCTTCTTTTTAAATCATAATGACAACAGAAACTTCTCAAATGACCCTGATCAAAAGTTTACATACCCTGGTGATTTTGGCCTGATAACATGCACACAAGTGGACACAAAGGGGTTTGAACGGCTATTAAAAGGTAACCATCCTCACCTGTGATCTGTTTGCTTGTAATTAGTGTGTGTGTGTATAAAAGGTCAATGAGTTTCTGGACTCCTGACAGACCCTTGCATCTTTCATCCAGTGCTACACTGACGTTTCTGGATCTGAGTCATGGGGAAAGAATTGTCAAATTATCTGCGGGAAAAGGAAGTTGAACTGTAAAAAACAGGAAAGGGATATAAAAAGATATCCAAGGAATTGAGAATGCCAATCAGCAGTGTTCCAACTTTAATCAAGAAGTGGAAAATTAGGGGTTCTGTTGAAACCAAACCACGGTCAGGTAGACCAACTAAAATTTTAGCCACAACTGCCAGGAAAACTGTTCAGGTGAAAGAAAACACAAATAACTTCAGGACTCTCTGAAAACATGTGCTGTGGCTGTTTCAAGATGCACAATAAGGAGGCACTTGAAGAAAGATGGGCTGCATGGTCGAGTCGCCAGAAGAAAGCAATTACTACACAAATGCCACAAAGTATCCCACTTACAATATACCAAACAGCACAGAGACAAGCCTCAGACCTTCTGGCACAAAGTCATTTGGAGTGATGAGACCAAAATTTAGCTTTTTGGCCACAACCATAAACTCTACATTTGGAGAGGAGTCAAAAGGCCTATGATGAAAGGTACACCATTCCTACTGTGAAACACGAAGGTGGATCGCTGATGTTTTGGGGATGTGTGAGCTACAAAGGCACAAGAAATTTGGTCAAAAATTTATGGCAAGATAAATTGGAAGGCCGGGTACCGGCCTGAAGTTATGGGAGGAGCCCGGAGGGTATTTAAGCAGCCCAAAGGCCGCCGGTCTTTGTCGGTTTCCTGTGCGAGATATCTGTTACGTCAGACATCTAGGACCGACTCGTTCGAGACAAGCGCTGTTGGTGCCGGTTCGTGAGCTCCGTTTCGTCTGTCCGTCTCCTTGTGTTGTTGCAGTCCCGCGTTCCGTGTTCGTAAGTCCCTTCGTGTTGTCCCTTCGTGTCGCACTCGTGTCGCCGAGTCGCAGTTCTGTACAAAGAGTCTGGTTCGGCTGTCGCAGGTAGGGCTTTGGCTCCCATGTTTTACGTTCCCATGCACTGCTTATCATGTCACTAAACTGTGATCTGCGTAGCTCACGAACCACGCACCGTTTGTCTCGAAAACACCATACAGCTACACGCACGTTTTTGGTTGTACACGATCGGGAGCCACCTAGTGGCACGCACATTCAGGGCCGCCCGCCATGACACTCCGACCGATGCCGCATCCGGCACTCAAGGGTTCCCCTTACGCGGTCGGAGTACGCAGGCTTTGAATCGTTCAAACGTAGCTCGCTCACGGGTGCCGTTCGCACTCACACGCAGCGATCATGTCAGGTCAAATTGGTCAAATCAGTTATACCAGCAGCATGCCGGATCACTGGTTACGTTCCGAGTCACTGTTGGCATGTTAATTGCACGAATTACTTCGACCGTGTCGAAACATTTCATTGTATTAGCATGGCAATCATTTCGTCATTTCAAACATGGCTAACGTATCAGGCCATTCGGTCATGCTAAGTCATTTCGCATCATTTAAACAGGGCGTTCATGCCATCATTTCGATCCTGGTCGCACTCAGATTCAAGTCATGTTGCACTCAGGCACGGATTTGTTTCAGGGTACCCAGGTTACGGCCGCATTACCATACATGTTCAGAGATTGGCCCACCGCTCGTACGGATGCGGGCTTGAGTCCAGTCTTTGGCATGATTTCGGTCATTGGCCACGTATCGGTCTGAATCCGGTCGCATCCGGGATGCATCGATTCGCACTGGTTCGCCTAGCCGCTCGGCCTCCTTTCGATACATGCTCCAGAGATAGATTCAGTGACAAATTGCTCGGTTTGTTGAAATCTAGTCTTTGTCATGGTTTCATTTCGGTCACTATACCTCTGGGTGGGTCCGGTCGCATCCATAGATGCTCCGATCGGGGCAATCCAGACACACACTGCCCGGCCTCATTTCGATACATGCGCCAAGGGCGGAATCGCATCATAGGTTGCGTTCACTCTTGATTCTTGCCCTTGTCATGGTATGTCATTTCTGTCTCACCTTACCACGCCCGGCATGAATGCAGTCACTTCCCCGCACTAATTCGTGTCGGCGTGCCCTAGGCCGGCCTCATTTCAATACATGCGCCAGGGACGGAATCGCAAAAAAAAAAAAAAAAAAAACTTTGATTCTTGTCATGTTATGTCATTTCTGTGTCACCTTACCACGCCCCGGCGTTAATTTAGTCACTTCCCTGTACGAATTCGCGCCGGCGTGCCCTAGGCCGGCCGCATTTCAATAAAAAAAAAATAAAAATAAAAAAAAATAAGGGGTTCAGTCACTAGACAGTGGCATGATGATCGAGGTCGCTGTCACACGAGTGCTAGCGTTCCAACGCATGCTGTAGCACTTGGAGTCGAACCCGGTGGCAGCCAGTATGTCACAGTTCGGCCCCAGCGTACCCAGGCAGTTGGCCTCATTTCACGGTTGTCTCATTTCTGTACGTGCTCCAGAGTCCGGCTCACAGTCACCCCCATACGGTACGACCGGGCCGGGCCCTGTCACGGGATGTTCATTTCAGTTAAGGCAACATGTCATTTCAGTTATTCGTGTTGTTGTCTGTCATTTGATTCCACAGCTGTCACGTCAGTCGACTTAAGTCACTATCGCCTGTTGTTATCATCAACATTGGGTACCGTCGCTCAGGACGGCAGCAGTTTCAGGCTCTTAAATAGGTACTTTCTCTCACACTCTCTCAGGTCAGTCGGATTCAGTAGGTCCACCTGCACCAGCTTGATCAGGGTTCCAGCAGGTAAAAAAAGAATAAAAAAAAAAAAAACGCGGGGGGGGGCTCCTGCATTTTCATGGCAGGTACGTATACCATAGGTTACACGTCCAAACTCATTTCTTGTCACCTCTTTATAGGCCCAGCCTGCAGACACGTGACCAGTCAACTAAGCAACGGGTCTTGGCAGCCGCCATGTCGTCAGTCGGCAGCGATGACCTCACCACCCCGCTATCTCCGGCGTCAGCCTCCGAGGCTGGCAGTGTCCAGTCCCTTAGGGCATGGACAATTCCCAGGCTGTCCGCCGAGCTGAGGCGCAGAGGGATACCCTTCTCGTCCGCGGCCAGGAAGGCGGAGCTATTCAGGCTCCTCTTCCCACCACCGGCTGCAGCCGGTTCCAGCAGCCAGCAGGCGTCCCTGGAATCCATTTCAACCGCCGTCGCTCAGCTACACGCCCTCGTATCTTCCCTGTCTTCCTCGATCATTGAGGTCCAGGACAGGGTGACACGTCTAGAGACCAGCCCGGCCGCCACGGTTCCGGACCCTGCGGTGGTCCCAGCCATCAGTGCACCGGCCGCAGGTAGTGAGCTTGACACAACTACCATTCATCCTTCCCACCTGGTGCCGCCCAGCGTAAGGAAGGACATTTTAGAGGGCAGAGACGTTAACCTGGCCTCACTCATGATCTCGGTCCATGATTTGGCGGAGAACAAGGCCTACACCTGGGGGGACGTCTTGGTGGTTTTGAAGGCAAAGGATCCGAGGCTCAACAGAAAGCTCACGGTGCCTGAGTTCACGCTCGCTTTCGGCATGTTCAGGGACGTGCTGTGCTCAGCCTCCCCGGGCAGGCGGGAGGAATTGGACCTCTACCTCCATTTAATCGTAGACCTGGGCCACAAATACGGTGGTTCAGCGTTCTACGATTATCATTGGTCCTTCTCGGCCAAAGCCGCGGCCAGATTCTTACAGTTCCATTTGACAACGGACTGGAGTGTAGTGGACACCGATTTGTTCTGCCGCCACTTTGCGGGTCTACGGTCCCCACTATGTGCTGTCTGTCAGTCAGCATCCCACACCGCGGTCTGGTGTGCCAACATAGTCTCTGTCCACCCGACAGCTAGCACGGCCTCTACCAGCACGAGTCAGGCTCAGCAGGCCCCGGCCCAAGGGCAGAAGGTGGACAAGTTGGGACGTCCGGTGCGGATGGTTGGGGGAGCCGCCATTTGCAATAACTTCAACTACGGCTCCTGCAATTTCAGCCAGTGCCGGCTCTTGCACGTTTGCACCCTATGCCAGAGGGCGCACCCCAGGGTCCTGTGTGAGGTCAAGCAGAAGAAACCATGACTAAGCTGGGTCAATGTCCTTTGGCTCGATGTTTACTTGACCTCACACCCCACTCCGTCACTCGCCAGCTACCTCATCCGAGGTTTCACCGATGGGTTTCATACCGGGCTCATCACCCTGCCCCACACCACCCACGAATGTCGGAACTTGCGCTCAGCAGCAACAGATGAGCCAGCGATCGACGTCCTTCTTCAGACGGAGTTGGATCGGGACTTTATGATAGGCCCGTTCAGTCAGTCCCCCTTTAGTATCTGGAGGGTTAGCCCTATCGGGCTTGTACAGGGAAAATTTTCAAATAAAAAACGTCTGGTGTATGATCTGTCAGCGCCTCATTCTTCCGTCGTTCCCAGTCTCAACTCGCTCATTCCCTCCGAGGAGTTCTCACTGAAGTACGCTTCGGTAGATATGGCTATACAGGCCATACTCAGGGCTGGGGTGGGGGCTTGGCTCTCGAAGGCGGACATATCTGACGCCTTCAAGCTGCTGCCTATACATCCCTCCCTGTGGTGCTGGCACGGCATCAAGTGGAGGGAGCGATATTATTTCGCAACCAAGTTGACCTTCGGGTCTAAGAGTAGTCCTTGGTTATTTGATAAGTTCGCGGAGACCCTGGCGTGGATCCTTCTCCACGAGGCCCAGTGCCACGAGGTCATCCATTATTTGGATGACTTCCTTCTGATAGAACCACCCGGGGCTCCCCCAGGGGACCTTGGAAAGTTGAGGACGGTTTTCAACAATCTGAATGTCCCCATAGCGGAACACAAGGTTGACGGCCCGGCGCACAAGATCACGTTCTTGGGAATCGACCTTGACACTCTAGCCATGCAGGCCAGCCTTCCCGCAGATAAGTTGGACCGTATCAGGACGGTTCTACAAGAGTTCACCCGGGTGGGGGGATGTACTCAGAAGCAACTTCAGTCTCTCCTCGGGATGTTGAATTTTGCTATGAGGATCATCCCCCAGGGCCGCTCCTTTGTTTCCCGGCTGCTGGTTTTCCTGTCCTACACTCAGGACCCAGACCAGGTCATCAGGCTGGATTCGGCAGCCAGGGCAGATCTGGCCATGTGGGAAGACTTTCTCAGTAGTTGGAACGGTGTGTCCCTCTTCATCCCAGTAGTGTCCTCGCTGTCACCTCAGGTGGTGACAGATGCGGCGGCATCCACAGGATGTGCCGCCATTTTTGGCCATTTGTGGTTCGCCGCCCCTTGGCCTCCTCAGGCACTAGCCACACCGGGCTTCACTACCACGTCAGCCCTCTTTGAGCTGTTCCCCATCGTAGCAGCCGCGCACCTATGGGGTCACCGTTGGTCTGGACAGACTGTGGCTTTTACGACAGACAATCAAGCCACAGCCGAGATCATCAGCAAGGGCAGGTCTAAATCCGGGCCCGTCATGTCCTTCCTCCGCAGACTGGTCCAGCTATCCCTACAACATCAGTTTAATGTTTACTGCTCGTTCATTCCAGGGAAGTTTAACTCAGCAGCGGACGCACTCTCCCGCTTTAACTTTATTTCTTTCTTTGAACAGATGCCGGGAGCCTACCCTCTCTCAGCCACTATCCCGGATTGGACACAGCTGACCTTGGACTAGCCCCACATTTACAGTCAGCTACTAGCATCATCAACTCTTCACTCGCCCGCAACACCCAGCGGGCCTACCGGACGGCCTGGAGGGCTTTTAATAAGTTCCTGCCCCAACGCCCCCGTGAATCTTCCAGCGTCAAGCAGGTTCTGGCGTTTATCGCTTATTGCCATTCTCACTTGGCACTGTCACACAGCACGATACGCCAGTACGTGGCCGGGGTGCAGCACTACTTGTCACTTCAAGACCCCGCGAGGCCTTCAGTGTTCTCCTGCCACGCAGTGAGGGCTCTACTGCGTGGAGTTCAGAAACACCAGCCGCCAGTCAGCCCTAAGCGGCTGCCTATCACTGGGGAGATCTTTAAGGGGATGTCTGACATCCTGGATAGGTCCTCTTTTGGTCTCCTCCTCAGCACCGTCCTGCAGGCTGTGATACACATGGCATTTTATGGGTTTCTACGGCCCAGCGAGTTCACTCGCAGCCACCCAGCGGGTCCAGTCTTACATAAAAGTAACCTCTGCCGCCACCAGGATCACTATGTTCTTCACTTGGCGATGTCTAAAACTCAGCAGCGAGGTTCCGGAGCAGATATACACCTGTACAGGACCCACAACAACTGGTGCCCAGTTACTGTGTTAAACCGGTTGACGGCACTGCTATCCGACCGCCAGGTTCTAGTCCGCTTTTGCCCTTTCCAGTTAAACCCCTCAACTCGTCACAGTTTGTGGAACATGTCCGGGTCCTTCTCGGCAATCTTCAATTGGACCCCAGCCAGTACTCCGGGCATTCATTCCTGATCGGGGCGGCCACGACGGCCTCAAGACAGGGGGTTCCGGACCATGTGATCAAGAAACTAGGTCGGTGGAAGTCGGCCTGCTTCTCTCGCTACATACCTAACCCACAGTTGGAGATGGCTCAGGCCTTTGCCCTACTTACTCAGTGACATTTACCTTTAATAAATAATTACCCCCTACCTGAAAGTTTTTGCCCCCTTATTTTGGTGTACCATACGGTAGACCAAGGCACGCTTTCGGGTCTATTTCATGTTGGTAAGTTTTGTGTTGTTCCTGTGTGTCATCGTTACTCATATCGTCCGTAGGGCTCTAGACCATAAATTGGAAGGCCGGGTACCGGCCTGAAGTTATGGGAGGAGCCCGGAGGGTATTTAAGCAGCCCAAAGGCCGCCGGTCTTTGTCGGTTTCCTGTGCGAGATACCCACCCACCCTCCCCTTTTTAAAAGCCTCTTCCAAGTATTCTTACCCCAGACCGAATACTCATTTCACATTATTCCATAACTAATTATTTTATCATTCCTTATCTAGGGTATGCCCCCTTATTTTGGTTTACCATACGGTAGACCGAGGCACGCTTTCGGGTCTATTTCATGTTGGTAAGTTTTGTGTTGTTCCTGTGTGTCATCGTTACTCATATCGTCCGTAGGGCTCTAGACCATAAATACATTATGTTATCAAAAAATACTGGAGAAACATTTGCATTCATAAGCCAGGAAGCATGCGCATGGGACGTACTTGGACATTCCAACATGACAATGATCCAAAACACAAGGCCAAGTCGACCTGTCATTGGCTACAGCAGAATAAAGTGAAGGATCTGGAGTGGCCATCTCAGTCTCCTGATCTCAATATCATTGAGCCACTCTGGGGAGATCTCAAACATGCAGTTCATGCAAGACAGCCCAATAATTTACAGGAACTGGAGGCTTTTTGCCTAGAGGAATGGGCAGCTTTACCATCTGAGAAGATAAAGAGCCTCATCCACAAATACCACAAGAGACTTCAAGCTGTCATTGATGTTAAAGGGGGCAATACACGGTATTAAGAACTGGGGTATGTAAACTTCTGATCAGGGTCATTTGGGTAGTTTTTGTTGTCATTATGATTTAAAAAGAGTAAACACAATGATTGATAATAAATGGCTTCAGCCAAACACTAACCATTTTTGTGTTATCATTGATATTCTCTGAAAAATTACCAAGAAATCATAATTTCTGCCAGGGTATGTAAACTTATGAGTACAGCTGTAGTAGCTGAATAACTGTACTTTCTATAACATGGCAGTACAGCACCTGTTTGTACTATCCTGTCAAATTCCCAGCAAAAAAAGCTATTTAGTGCAGAACCAGCACATTCATCCCAGCCAGTTTGTACACATAATTAACACTGTAGCATGTTAAAAAGATTCTAGAAGAACACACAATTCATCGACTGAAACTCAGGTCTTCAGAACCTCAGTAAATATAAAAGGTATAAATTAAATAAAACTCCACGTGTCTTGATTACTTCGATGGAAAGCTTTAGGGCTTCTGAGCTGGTAAAAGGATATGTGAAGATACAGTGTCTTACCTTTATGTAGTACTTTAATGCTCCTCTGTAGAGATAAGCTCTTATGCTGTGTGGCTGTACTTTGATTGCAGCATTGCAATTCATAATAGCTTTTGAGTATCTCTTTCTGAATCCATAGAACGCTGCTCGGCACAAATAGGCCTGCATTAGGAAAGTACATTATCAAAGTAAGTGGAAAGCGAGCAGCTGAGTCCAGCACTTATCAATAAATGAACAAACTGTGCCCCAACTACACATAGAAATCATATACAAAGCAAAAGCTGCACATCACCTATATTTTTTTATTTTTTTCAGAAAGCTTTATTGTAACATGGGTGAGTTCATAACATGAAATCTAAGCACACTGGCCTCCTCAAGACCCTGCTCCCTCCCACTGACGCATTTCACCACAGCAGGGGCGGGGCTGAATCTATGATTATGCAGGGCCTTGTGGAGGGCAATCTGCTTAGACTTGATGTTGTGAATTCATCCAATCCAGCTTTCTAAAGAAAATGAAAAAAGAAAGACATGGGTGATGTGGGTCTCTTTCTATTTGAATTTGTCAAGTTAGGGAAGGACTGTTTAGTTAGCACCCATGGTAGTTGAGTTAGAAGATGGCCTAGGGTGGTATTGTGTATTTATATTTATATACAAAGCACACAATGACATTATGACATAATTTACTCATCCAACAGTAACAGTAATATCCACTTACATATTTAGCACAGTTAATAAGAGAACTATGTGCAGAGTGTTACTTTGTCACCCATATGGCCAGAGAACAATATTGAGATAATTAAAATCATGGGTATCTGTACGCTACAGTAAAATTTCTCAAATCCATCATTCACAGGGCCATATTAGTCCTTGTTTATCAAACAGGCTATTGGACTGCTCCAAAATGATATATTATGTAATAAAAATTGTAACTAGTCTTTCTTTCTTTCTTTAATCTGATAAAAAAAACTGTTTGGAATTAGATGTGCAAGTTTCCATTGCTGACTTGTTAATAAAAGGTGTAGGCTTCACGTCTATCAACTTAATTTGCACTTCACAACCTAATGAGTCACCAACTAGAAACACAATGACAGCCAGGGAAAACTGGAAAGTCTACACATCTGTCCTGTAATCAGCAAATACCTAAATCAGCAAATTAAACACAAAATAACCTTCCACTCCATGAAGCTGTCCTCCACTGTCACATCTTGCCATTAATGATCCTGTCCATAGCGTCATCCATGGTAGAGTCCTTCATATAGATCCTATGAAAATATCAGCATTTGCAAAAGTGGATGTTTGCATGCTGCATGGCATACCCCGTCCCTTGTGACTGTGATCAGACCTGGCCACTGCCTTCTTAAGCATTAGGCCAGGGGTCTCCAAACTTTCTAAACAAAGAGCCAGATTTTTGTCCTTCAGGATTTATGGGGGCCAGACTGTGGCTAGTGGGAGTAAAAATGTCCTGATATCAATAGGTGTAAGCAATACACCATCATTTATTTTACTGGAAGGTATAGTGCCCCATTGTTGGTATCAGTTGGAGGAATAGTGTCCCATTGTTGATAGCATTGGCATGAATGATGCCAAATTGTTGGAGTCATTGGGAGGAATGGTGCCCCATCATTGGCATCAGTGGGAGAAATAGTGTCCCAAGGGCCACATAAAGGCAAGCAAAGGGCCCACAGCAAGGGCCACAGTTTGAAGACTATTGCATTAGGCAATTCATCATGTAAGTCTAGGAAGTCTATATATGCGTGCCCGTATATCTATGGTTTTAATGGGGCTACAGAGCAGATAAGGGGAGTGTACATAAACACTACTAGTATGTTATGACAGCAAAGGGTTCCTGCAATGCAGCAGGAACTTATTTTGCATTTGATTTGCTGATGATAGGTGCAAAAAAATACACTAGTCCATATGGAAAAGTGGAGACAATTAGATTAAGGACCCACTTAAGTCTACAGGGGGTTCACTGCACAGGTGTGACCAGTGGTGAAGATTTCCACCCGGGGGCTGTAAAAAAACAGTAGGCAGCTGAGTGGGATATTTCTAGGTTAGAGGACTAAGGAGGATGGGCTGCCCATCTTTTAGTAAAAGTGAACTTGTCTTCTATCTTTAACTGTTATCTGTACATGCTGTTAATGCCTGCTTTTACCCTCACACTTTTTCTCTCTCCACCTCTGCTGCCTGTATTAATGCCTTGAGTATTTTCCTTCATCTCGAAGTCAAGACTATTTCTTCAAAGTGCCAGATAATGGCTTACAGAAATTTACAGAACAGAACATTTCTTATTTATGGGATTTTTAGGGCTATTTTACCTGAAAATGTGTTGGGTTGATTTCAAGAGCCCTGTTGAAGTCCTGCACACAGCTGGCTTGCTGTAGACGCATACGGCACAATCCACGCTGATAATACGCATCACAATAACCTGAACGGGTTTTCACAGCGCTAGTCAGAGCCTCAAGTGCCTGAAACACCAGAAAGCTGATGTCAGTAGCTAGCAATGCAACATACTCAATAAGTGATACCTTATTGCTAGGTTAATCAAGATAAAAGAGCACTAGATACAGTCATACAAAGTAAGATTTCACCAAAAAAAAAATAGAGTATTATAAAACTGCGTTCTGTATGTGGCATGTAAAAGAAATTGCATTAAGAGACAAATGTATGTGTCAAAACTGACTAAATGTGTTTAGAAACTAGAAAACAAAAATACTAATAATGCAATATTGAATTTTTTTCCTAAATAAAATATTTTTTTTTTTAAATTCTTGACATAAGTAAAGAAAATATATACAAAACCACTATATATCATCATTAATAAAGCACCTCATCCTACTTCCAGAAACACTGTACTTAGATAGAGGCTCACATATTCACTTTTATTGAGATGTGGCTGACTTCCTAAGCACTAAACCCCTTGAAAGACACTGACAACATCATCTGCTAAATTTATTTTGCCCTAAATGGTTGATGATAGAAAATGGCTAGATATTTCATTTTAGTGCAGATACCATATGAAAGCTTCAGCATACATATAAGATAACATACAAGATAACTTGTATCCTTGTATCCTTCCATTTATTTTGTGAACAATGACTTATATGGGGCAAGGCATTTATGAAGTACAGAATTCTACATTCAATAGAGTGATCATACTAAGCAGTTTGATAGAAGGAAGAAAATGAATTTGCTGTCCATGGTGCTGAAATAGTTTTTAGAGCATCTAGATCAGTGGTTCTCAACACCTGTCCTCAGGACCCACTAACAGGCCAGATTTTAAGTATTACCTTGGGGAGATGCAGACTAGAATACTGCAATCACTGAGCAGCACACAATATCATCTGTGATGTCTTTCAGTTATCTTGCAAACCTGGCCTGTTAGTGGGTCCTGAGGACAGGAGTTGAGAACCACTGATCTAGATAGCTCAGGACTAGCAGAACAAGCAGAAGTTCTCAGAACAGGCAGAAGACAGAAATAAAAAACAGTTGTAACCAGAGGCAACTGAATGTAGCTGATATTCAGGGTTAGGGAGACTATTTTGTAGTCAGAAGTAAATGCACAATTAAAATGACTTTTAATACAGAAATGTTGGCTTACTGAAAACTATGTCCATGTACAGTATAGTATGCAATCAATACTTGGCCGGGGCTCCTTTTGCATGAATTACTGCATCAATGTGGCATGGCAAGGAGGCGATCAGCCTGTGGCTTTGCTGAGGTGTTATGGAAGATCAGGTTGCTTTGATAGCGGCCTTCAGCTTGTCTGAATTGTTGGGTCTGGTGTCTCTTATCTTCCTCTTGACAATACCCCACAGGTGTTGGTCCACTGTGTTTTATCAAGTCCAAAGTCAGCGCAGCCCTCTACCAGGAAATTCTAGAGCACTTCATGCTTCCCTCTGCTGACCAACTTTATGGAGATGCTGATTTTATTTTCCAGAAGGACTTGACACCTGCCCACACTGCCAAAAGTACCAATACCTCGTTTAATGATCATGGTATCACTGCGCTTGACTGGACAGCAAACTTGTCTGACCTAAACCCCATAGAGAATCTGTGGGGTATTGTCAAGAGGAAGGTGAGAGATACATCACCCAACAATGCAGAGGAGCTGAAGGCCGCTATCAAAGAAACCTGGGCTTCCATAACACCTCAGCAGTGCCACAGGCTGATCGCCTCCATGCCACGCCACATTGATGCAGTAATTCATGCAAAAGGTGCCCCGACCAACATGTACATGAACATTCTGTTCAGTAAGTCAACATTTTTTTTTTTTTATTGGTCTTATGTAATATTCAAATTTTATGAGATACAGAATTTTCACTAGCTGTAAGCCATAATCATCAAAAATGTAAATAAAGAAATGCTTGAAATATATCACTCTGTGTAACTTATCTATATAAAGTTTCACTTTTTGAATTGAATTACTGAAATAAATTAACTTTTTGATGGTATTTCAATTTTATAAGATGCACCTGTTATATGGGCCAATTATCAGCATATGAGATAAACTATTTCCCTTTGCCAATAATTTTATAGGTACCTTTTAAAAGATGTTATATTGGTTTTCAGCCAACTGTTAGATATTGTTAAAAAAAATTCAGACGTTTGTTTCATATCTGTTTTTACTATATGTATATAATGTAATGCATACATATGTAATACAAATTTAAAATATTACAAAAGATTCCCAGAGTTCTATGAATTAGCTAAAGAGAGCAAAGCAGTAATTATCCCCTTGCAGGTATACTGAGCCATCTACAAAAAGATGAATAATGTTGTGTGCTGTTCACAAAATTTCACCTTGAGCTATTGACACCTGTAAACATACTTATTTCAATAAAGAAGTAAATAAAGGTTAAGGCGTGAAAAGGAGTGTAAAGCTCCACCTACTGGCTCAAAATAAAATACAAAATAAAATAGAAAATATAAATATGCAATATTTCATTTTTGACTGACACAAAAAAGAAAAATAATTATACGATTTTAATTTTAAGCCATCACTATAATTAATAAATAAAATGTGCATTAGACCACTATTTCCTCCTTTTATTTGTGGCCATACATGCTTCAATAAATGACTGAATCATTTTCCAATCAATCTCCTCTGTTAGGAATAATCAATCTACAGTTAACAGGCAGCTCAACTGATATTCCACACACACACACACACACACACACACACACACACACACACACATGGAAATAGATTTCAAATGATAGTTAAGATATAAATCATAACTTATGATTGTAAGCAGGTGTGGAGAGATTCATATAGCATGTTAGGGCTTCCTCTCCTCCTTACCTCAAGCATCTAAGTTATAGAAAGGTAAGTGCTGCCGGTGGGCAGGTATTAAAGCTAACCTGTTGCTTTTGCATAGCTCTACTTTAGGTAATCCCAGAAATCTAGGTCACCAGAGGATTGTCAGGGGTGTTCTAGAGCCAAGTTTTTTCTTTTCTAACTTCATGCAAAATAACATTTCATTATAGAATATCTTTAACTTTTATCCCAAAAGCTGCTAAACATGTCACAAAATGTTGCTGAGTTTTCTCTCAATTAAAAAGATCAGCTAAGTAGACTTTCACTGAACCTCATAACACACTTTTCAAACTTTTATTTGCAGTGTTAATGTGTTCCAAAAAACACTTTAGGTGTAAGTGTAATGTAAGTGCTATTCCTCACAGTATGTAGTTATGCAACAGCATCACCATAATTTGTATAAGGCAAAAAAAAGCATCCAAAATCGGACAGTGTCTCTGCTCACCTGTAAGAACTTGAACTGCTCCATGTAACAAATACCCAACAGGTAGAAGATCTCTGCCCTGTCAGAGGTGGATGACCTCTCATCTGAATGACCCATTATTTCCAGAGCCTGTCTGAAGCTTTCCACTGCATCCTATTAAATTATGCAAATCAAAGAGTGTTATGAAACAGAGCATAGATGAAGCATAAAGACTCAATTCTGTTCTGCATCAGCAATGGGTAACTCTACAGAATGTTAAAGTGTATTGGCACTAATATATAAAGCTATATCAAACGTTTACTCATTCCTGTAATTTTTATTTTTTTTATCTGTGTCCATTGATGTGATTTTGTTCACTTCCTGTCCTAAAGACACAACTGGAAGTGAGAAATAATCCTTCCAAAGTGAGGGGGACATTGTCTCTAAGACAACTGTCATCAGACAAGTGTCCCATTGGAGTTTCTCCTTCTATTCTTGAATTTCCCATCGCTTTTGCCCCGAACACACGGTCGGACTTTCCAACGGCAAATGTGAGATCGGAGCTTGTCGGAAATTCCGACCATGTGTAGGCTCCATCGGACTTTTTCCATCGGAATTTCCGACAAAATCAGTTGTCGTGAATTCCGATCGTGTATACACAATTCCGACGCACAAAGTTCCACACATCATCGGAATCAAGCAGAAGAGCCGCACTGACTATTGAACTTCATTTTTCTCGGCTCGTCGTACCTGTTGTACGTCACCGCGTTCTTGACGTTCGCAATTTACAACCAACTTTGTGTGACTGTGTGTATGCAAGACATGTTTGGGCCAACATCCATCGGGGAAAAAACATGGATTTGTTGTCTGAATGCGAGATCATGTGTACGCAGCATTACTGTCCAAAGACAGTGATCACCAAGACAATTAGACCCCTTTCACTCTAGGGCCGAGGCCGCATGAGCACTAAAGCGCTACACGTTTTGTAACAATTTCAAATCGCTTTTAAGGCGATCTGCAATTCATTTCATTCCAACGGGCAGGGGCATTTTGGGAGCTTTCAAATTGCCCCAAAGGTGCTGCTTGCAGGACTTTTTCTAATGTCTCGCGGATGTGAAAGCACCCATTGCAATGAATGGGAGGCAGTTTTCAGGCGCTATTTCTAGTGCTAAAATGCCTAAAAACTGCCCAAGTGTGAAAGGGGACTTAGAGAAGGCAAGTCTCCCCAGTGGGGACACAGGCAGCAATAATACCTAACAAATATGTTAACCATTATATATTCTAAAACTAAATCTAAACTAATATCTAATAAATCTAAACAAATATGTTAACCATTATATATTCTAAAACTAAATCTAAACAAATATCTAAAACACACACAAAAAAAAAGTTTTGCTTTAAAGTGCAAAAAAAAACATTCTCCTCTGGGTGATCTATGTACATTGCCGGGAGCATAACAAACTTTGTTGTGGATTCCTACCTTTTGTCCTTCTGAAGAAATCCAAGTGTGTTTGTCTGTGCCTCTGTACTGAGTGGGTCTAATGGGAGTGGTTTCATAATTAACTGTCAGGTGTGGCAGCAGCAGGGCACTAATGAGGAAATCTGCTGGGTCTGCATCCCTTTAGATGGGTTCCTATTAAAAGTATCTCTCCAAAAATGACATTTTTGTTGCAGGGGATGCCTGAAATCTGACTTGTATCTTAGTGTGGATTTCTGGGAAAATTGGTGAGCCATTCACACAAGCAGGCAATAATGTTTCTGAGGAGTGGTCAGTACACATTCTGTGTACAGAACAGCTTCAGGTAGCCATATTGCACACAGTTCCAGGACAGCCAGTAAATGTGTTTCACATGTCAATGAGTAATGAATAAGGATTGACACATGAAACGTGTTTACTGACTGTCCTGGAACTGTGTGTGTTTTTGGTCTTTGGAGTCTAACAAATTTACTTAATAAAGAAGTCTCTTTTTCTCTTCGGAGAGCCACTATCTTCATCCTACATCTCCATTTATTGTGGTTGCGGACCAAGCTGGTACACAGGCATTTCAAGTGGCTGTGGCTCTCTATGCTTAGAGCGGTGTGTACCCTGTGTGCCCGAACCCAGAAGGAAGACAGAGAAGGGAGGGGATTGCTTGGCAGGTAAGTTTGCCATAATATGCCAAGATGTGCTGCATACTAGTACATTGTGGTATCAAGCTCCCAGGGGCCATTTAAAAAAAATATTATACAGAGGTTTATTTCCACTTTAAGGTAACACTGTAATGCCGTGTACACACATCCGGACTTTGACGGATTGAATTCCGTCGGACTTTGACTGACTTTCGACGGACTTCGCTCTAATCGAACTTGTTTACACACAATCACACCAAAGTCTGACAGATTTGACCGCGATGACATACGACCGGACTAGAATAAGGAAGTTCATAGCCAGTAGCCAATAGCTGCCCTAGCGTCGGTTTCCGCCTGTCGGACTAGCATACAGACAAACGGATTTTTCGACCGGACTTGAGTCCGTCGGAAAGATGTGAAACATGTTCTAAATCTAAAGTCCGTCTGATTTTTCAACAGCAAAGGTCCGATGAAGCCCACACACGGTCGAACCTTTGCTGTCGAAAAGTCAGGCCGTGTGTACACGTCATAATACTGTCAAATTTTTCAAACAAGTGACAACTGTTATTGTGTCACAATGTCACAATCAAAATGCATATCTCCCTATGCTAGTGCTAAAAACACCTTCACATTCATTGCATGAAATGTCACGTGATCCAAGTGACATTTCATGACTGCATTGTAGGGTAGACCCCTGGGCTGCTATAGACATGCATGAAGTGTCATTAGACAATAATGTCTGTAGTGTCAGAAGGGCCCTCTGTATCTAGGCAGTCACAAAACCTGGCAATTTCATGTACTGTATGAGGATATTTCTTAAAGTTGAACTATAAGCAAAATAACATACAGTGCCTTGAAAAAGTATTCACACCCCTTGAAATTTTCCACATTTTGTCATGTTACAACAAAAAACGTAAATGTAGTTTATTGGGATTTTATGTGATAGACCAACACAAAGTGGCACATAATTGTGAAGGGGAAGGAAAATGATAAATGGTTTTCCAAATTTTTTACAAATAAATATCTGAAAAGTGTGGCCACTTTGATTGGCTGTGCCAGAATGATGTAACTCTTATGTGCACAGAAGTTCATTTATTCCAGCAATAAGAATATAAACTGCCCTGCAATATTTTAGAGAAGAGTACAAATTGGCAAGTAAGTTTTTGGCAGCAGTATGTTACAACAAAATTATAAATCCAGAGGGACACAAGCAGTGATGTAAGTAACTGAGTTAAAATAAACGGAGTTACTTAACGCAGTTACTTTAGACGGTAACGAGTAATCTAACTGATTACTTTTACCCTCATGGTAACGCAGTTCCCATTACTTGGGCGGCGTTACCGCAATAACATCTACCGCCACTAGATGGCAGTAGTGTAATTCCGGTGTCCTGCGGAAAAAGTTCCCCTGCCGGATAAGGACCCCTGTACTGCGCAGGCGCAGCTCTTGCGCAGTACGAAGGACTACAGAGCTTACGAAAATTGCCGAACCTAAACAGCTCTGAGTGAACTCTACACCGCACAGGCGCAGTTAACATGTAATTGTACAAGGCGATGCCGCACGCTCCCGATGCTCATGCTACTCTGCAAAGTGGGTCAATCGTGTAACTAAGGGGCGGGTCTAGTATTACTGTAACCAAGGGGTGCATTTATTATTATTGTTATATATCGAGCTCTGCCTATTAATTTAACATTTGCCCTCTTCTGTAGCCATCCGCCCCTTACACGATAAATAAATAGACCCGCCCCTTGCTTACACGCTATAACAGATCTGCCCCTTGGTTAGAGTAATAATAGAGCAGCCCCTTGGTGACACGATATATAACAATAATAATAAATGCGCCCCTTGCTTACAGTAAAACTAGACCTGTCCCTTAGTTACACGTATAGAATATTAAAAAAAAAGTCACAGTTACTTTGCTGTGTAACTACTTACTTTTCCAATGTAGTAACTGAGTTACTAACACAATTACTTTTTGGGAGAAGTAATTTGTAACTTAAAGCCTCCTACCCATCCAGGGAATGCCCAAACCTTGAGGTCCTCTCATGGACAGACCTTAGGTGGTGTTGTTTCGCCCCCAGTTATCCAGAAGGATAAGCCCCTGGTTTCGTTTACCCTTTCCTGGGCTAAGTTTTGGGCTGAGGCCTAATTTATTAACGATGTCCTCCGAGATTTGTTGCAGTTATGTGTGGTGGTTTATCTCGACGATATACTCATATTTTCCAAGTCCCTGAAGAGCCACCACACAAATGTCTGTCGTGTGCAGGTTCAATTCCTGGGTTATGTAATTTTCACTGCTGGTTTTTCGATGGACACAGTGAAACTTTCAGTAGTCCTACAGTGGCCCTGACCCATGGGTTTAAATCCTCTGCAGCGTTTTCTTGGCTTTGCCAACTATTATCAGTAGTTTATTCGTAACTTCTCGTCTCTGGTCAAGCCCCTGACTGATATGACCAGAAAGGACTGTAACCCACAGAGTTGGTCTCCGGAGTCCATTAAGCCCTTTGAGAGTCTCAAGGCTGCCTTTGTTTCTGCTCCTGTGTTGGCACATCCTGATCCTACATTACCTTTTATCCTGGAGGTTGATGCTTCTGAGACTGGAGTTGGCGCCCTTCTTTCTCAACGTCCTACCTCTGAGAGCGATATGCATCCTTGTGGCTACTTTTCCAAGAAATTGTCACCTGCGGAGTGCAATTACGAGATTGGTGACAGAGAGCTGTTAGCGATCATTTTAGCCCTGAAAGAATGGAGACATCTCCTCGAAGGTACCACTGTGCCAGTTCTCATTCTTACTCACCATAAGTATCTCACATTCTTGTCTGAGGACTAAACGCCTCTCTCCCAGAAGGGCTCGATAGGCTCTTTTCTTGTCTAGTTTCAATTACATTGTCTCATTCTTACACGGTACTAAGAATGTTAGGGCTGACGATTTGTCACAACAATTTTCCTTCACTTCCAAGATGGATTCGGTTCCGGTTCGTGCGATTCCTCCTGATCGGATTCTGGCTATGGTTTGCACCAGTCTCACTTCTCCTTTGGGTGACAAAATTCTTGCTGCTCAGGTCCATGATCCTCCTGATAAACCTTGTGACCGCTGCTTTGTCCCAGAGAGTCTCCGTACTGCCGTGCTCCAGACTTACCATTCTCTACCTGCTGATTCAACTGCTTCATAGCTGCCTGTTTCGTGTGTGCCTCCTACAACCCATACCCAATGGAGAGAGGCCCTGGACCCACCTGTCTATGGATTTCATTGTGGAGTTACCCAACTCCCAGGGCAGTTAATCTTATGGTGGTTGACCGGCTCTCGAAAATGTCCCATTGTATTCCACCTAAGAAGTTGCCCACGTCTAAGGAACTGGCTTCGATTTTTTTCTCAGGAGATCTTTCGCTTATATGGGCTACCCTAGGTGTATGTCTTGGACAGGGGTAGTCAGTTTGTGTCCCGGCTCTGGCGAGCCTTTTGTGCACAGTTGGGAATTCAGCTTGCTTTCTCCTCTGCGTATCACCCGCAGTCTAATTGGCTCGTTCTTTGGTCCCATCAGTCCTTTCGAGCAATTCCTACGTTGCTATATTTCTGACCATCATAACAACTGGTCAGACCTCTTACCGTGGGCGGAGTTTGCTCACAATAGTGTCTTGAATTCTGCTTCCCGATTGTCCTCGTTTATGACAAACTATGGTTTCCAACCTTCCATGACTCATTTGTTCCGCAGAGTCTTCCTGTGTTAGAAGAGCATCTCCGTGGTCTAAAGTCCAGGAGGCTTTGCGACATGCTAATGATGTGTACAGACTCCATGCTGACCGCAGACACCTGCCTGCGCCTTCCTACCAGGTTGGGGACAGGGTCTGGCTGTCATCTCGCAACCTCCGACTTTGTGTTCCCTCCCTGAAGTTCGCACCTCGGTTTGTTGGGACTTTCCATATTCTTTGCAAGATTAACCCAGTGGCTTACGCATTAGACCTTCCTTCTAATATGCTGATCTTGAATGTATTTCATTGGTCTGCAACCACTTTACCACCTCTGTGCCTCGTCCTCACTCTGTACAGGTTGAGAACCATGAGGAGTATAAAGTACAGTCTATTGTTGACTCTTGTAGGTTCCATGGGCGCATACAGTACATGGTGCATTGGAAAGGGTACGGTCCGGAGGAATGCTCTTGGGTCTCATCCTCGGATGTACATACCCCTGTCCTCCTCCGTGATTTCCATAGACGTTTTCTTCTCAAGCCTGGTGGTCATCCGAGGGGGAGGGGTCATTGAGGAGGGGGGTACTGTCAGGGCTGGGCTCAGCCCTTCCTTCTCAAAGCTGGCCGCTCAACTGTCTGGTAATTACCAGCTTCTAGCTCTCCACAGTGACTCGCCTGTTGATGATATCTTGCTTGTCAGTCCTAACTACTTAAGCCGTCCAGTCCAGATGATCTCTGCCTTCGCCTTGGTCACATCTCTAGAGACACTCTCCTGTGTTCCTGTTTTTCTGGCTCCAGATCCTGCTTGCTGTTCTACTACACTAATTTCTGTCTCCCTGACGTTTTGGCTTGTCTAACTATCCGTTCCTGAACTCTGGCTATGTTTTGACTACGTTTACTCTGTTTACCTTTTTTTAAAAAAAGGTAAACAAGTGTGATTTAACTGGACTTCTGTCTCAGTCTGATTCATGGTTTCTGAGTTGTTGATAATTTCACAATGCTAATATTTAGGACGTTTGTAGATTAATTAGTGCGCTACTGTGGAATTATGTGTCTCTTTTTTACATTTGACATTTGTTTCACCTCATTTGCAAGTGTAAGGGGGGCCTTGGGGTAGGGTTATGCTTTTTTGGCTACAAGGTGGGTTTATGTAATGGTTAGTATGAGTTAGGCTATATACACACGATGGGAATTTATGACAACAAATGTTCGATGTGAGCTTGTTGTCGTAAATTCCGACCGTGTGTATGCTACATCGGACATTTGATGTCGTAATTTCTGACAACAAATGTTTGAGAGCTGGTTCTCAAATTTTCCGACAACAAACTTTGTTGTCAAATTCCGAGCGTGTGTACACAATTCCGACGCACAAAAGTCCCTGCATGCTTGGAATTAAGCAGAAGAGCCGCACTGGCTATTGAACTTCATTTTTCTCGGCTCGTCGTACATGTTGTACTTCACTGCGTTCTTGCCAATCGGAATTTCTGACAACATTTGTGTGACCGTGTGTATGCAAGACATGTTTGAGCCAACGTCCGTCGGAAAAAAATCCACGGTTTTGTTGTCAGAACGTCCGATCGTGTGTACGAGGCATTACAGTGAGAGGTAATGTTACATTTACAGGGAGGGTTGGTGTGAGAGTTAGTGTGAGTGCTAGTATCAGGGAACAGGATAGGGCTAGTGTGAGGGTTTGGGTTTAAGGGAGTATTAGTGTTAGGGTTACAGGGAGGGAAGTGCGATAGGTAGTGTTATGGTAGATTACCACTCATCGCACACTAATCATAAAACATTTTGTAGATACAAGTACTTTGGAAAATATGTGCACTGAATACTGTAAGTAGGTTCAGATTCTATTTAATCAATATGCAGCATAATCTAGTCACACTGACTTTTTGCAACAGCGCACTACGTGTGTCAAACTGGCAACCCCCTGTGTTCACTACATCTGGGCAGCCGCTCAGCACGGGACATGGATGACAGGCACAAACACTGTAGTACCAGTGACTACTTCAGTGATTCTCCACTTTCACAGTTGTCCCTCAGGTATGGCATATGCATAAATACATTGGTCTGAGCTGGACCAATGCAAATACACAATAAAATCCTTATCTGTAGTTCGGCTGATATGATATTAAAGACGTATTATTATTTTTTTAGCCAAATGCACTGCTGTTTATAAAGGCTCACTGTGTAAATTGCTTCATCGTGCAAAGTTTTTATTTTTCCTGTTTTAGTATGTCCCTCCTTCCAGTTCTAGAGTAGCTCCTCTCCTTTGCAGGGTCCTCTGGAGCCACCCTTGTGTGCACGCACCTGGGATCAGTCTACAGGGAGAAGTGCTTATGCTGCCTGCACCTACACACACAGGCAACTGGAGAATACTACGTACTACACTAGAGATTACTAGAAAAAAAACAGGGCATGCATGTGTGATAGCATAAGGCATGGTGGGACTTGTAGTCTTGTTGAATCAATCAGTGGTATAATAGTGGTGTTATTTGTGTGCTCTCCCTGGCAGGAAGTTTGGGAAAGCGGCACGCAGGAAACAGGAAGATATCACAGTATATTCACAAGAGAGTATGTGCTTATGTACGGTTTATAAAGAAATTGTTGATTATACTGTAAGGTCAACAACGAATTGACACTCTTTCATGCATGCTAATGACTCTTAAAGAATATAAAACATGAGGCAATAAAAAGTTATTGTAATTCAATATATAATTAAACATTCCTGCTTCTGATGCAAATCCTTTTACTTTCTTTTTGCATACAGTGTTTTATTGCATTTAAATGAAGCATTTAATGATATTCACCTTGTTTTTCTTTGCCTTCATTTGTATTTTTCCTAAGAGGATCATCAGGGCCAGAGCTGGCTTCTGTTTATTAGCAGAAACCAAGCATTCAATGGCATTGTTGTATTGCCTGCGGAAGGACTGGACCAAGGCTTGCTGAACCGGTGAGGAACCTGATAAATAAATACATAAATGTATGAGGCTCAGTATAAGGCACTAGAGAAAATAGGATTTTTGTTCTCTCTAAAATCCTTTAATGGGAGTAAAAAAAATACATGTTCTCTCATTTCTCATGACTGAAGACAATTAAGAAACCTAGGGTTGTCTGAAAGCAGTCCAAACAGAGGGCCAGGCATACCTACATAATACAGGTGAACCAGCACAACAGGAAAAAAGCTAAGGAAATCAAGGTTATTAAGCAGCGTGCCAAAAATCTGACAGGCTGGATGTATCCAAGTCAATTGGTGGATCGACTTGGGTACAATCAGCCCACTTATACATTGATCCAATTTCAGCCTGTTCAGCAGGGACTGGCCAAATTTCGATCCATGTATGGTCAGCTAAAGAAAACTTGTTGACAACAGGGCCTGTTGACAAAAAAAAAATTAAAAAACAAGGAACAATGACTGCCCCAGTGGAGCAGGCTTTAAGAGAAAAGGAGGCACTATAGCCACTACTCTAATTATCTCATCCAATAATCTTTCATCTGGAAGCCGGAGAACATTATTTAGGAACACCTGGAACAATAAAAAAGGAATTACCGTATATACTCGAGTATAAGCTGAGTTTTTCAGCAAATTTTTTTGTGCTGAAAATGCCCCCCTCAGCTTATACTCGAGTCAAGCACTTTTCTGCAGCAGAGAATGACATTTTCTGAACCTCGTATCTAGGGGCCACTTGGTGCTAGGAACCCCAGTGGTGCGCAAACCCAGTGGAAGCACTAGCACTACAACATATCCAAAGCTGGGGTTCCTAGCATCAAGTGGCCCCGAGATACGGGGTCCCAAATTCGGTTCGGAAAACGTCATTCTCTGCTGCAGAAAAGTGCTTGACATTTTCCGAACCGACTTTGGGGGTTGGGGTTGGGAATGGGGTTCCTAGCACTAAGTGGACCCGAGATACTCGGTCAACTGTGTCCATCTGCAGCAATGTAATTTTGAGACGCTTTGAGTTCAGACCCCAAATTTTGGCTGCAGCTAGGGGACATCTAGGAACCCTTAACTACCGAGTTTGAAGTTCGGGGGACCTATGGCTGCAAATGGGCACAGTGAGGCTGCAAATGGGCATTGTTGTTGACCCTCTTTTCCACTTACAGTAGCTGCGCATTTCTCACCCTAGGCTTATACTCGAGTCAATACATTTCCCCATTTTTTTGTGGTAAAATTAGGTGCCTCGGCTTATATTCGGGTCGAATATAAATATAAATAGGGCTCCTTACAGGAGAATGATGATAACTTCCAGCAGAAGGATGCAGTAGGGTATAATAAAGTCAAGGAAAGGTTCAGAAAGGTTCAGAATCGGCGTAAACAGTGATCTTAATGATACAAGTTTTAAATCCCATGTTTATACTGGGAGCTCAACAAAGAGTGCAACCCCTTGTTTGAAAGTACAATTGTTGAATTAATAATTATTAGCAAGAGGACTTTAAAAATAACACAGACAAACACCTAACACTTAATGTTGCTTAGGACCAAGTGTTAAGCCCCATACACATGGTAGGATTTTCGCATGGATTCTGTCCGATCGGACAATGTTGTTGAAAAATCCGACCGTGTGTATGCACCATCGGACAGTGTACGTCGGATTGTCCGACGGACAAAGTCCTATCTCCTGCTGGATAGATTTTCCAACAACACGGTCCGATCACACCAAATCCGATCGTGTGTACCGTTGTCCGACGGACAAAGTGCTATGCATGCTCAGATCACATTACAAGACCAAAGCTATTGGCTACTAGCCTCTACGTAGTCCCGTCGTAGGCAACAAACGTCACCACGTTCAGAATGATCGGATTTTCCAACAACTTTGTCCGACCGTGTGTACGCAAAACCAACATCGGACAAAGTGTGACGGACATGATCCGACGGACCTGGTCCTCGGATATTCCGAGCGTGTGTATGGGGCTTTAGTCTACACCCAGCTGAAGGAAAGAATGAGCACAGCCCATTGAATAGGCATGTGGGGAAAACCCCACAGGCTCATGCCAGTGAAAATATGTTTTTAATGTTCAATAAGAAATCTTGCGTGAGGTAGATTTACTTTATGCATGTTTGGGATAATGAAATCTGAAATGTCCCTGATTTTAAAGCGGAGTTCCACCCACATTTCACACTTGGCTCCATGCAGATCTTGTTTGCAGGCTAGAAACATTTTGGCAGTTTTTTTTTTATTTTTTGGTCAACTTACCTTCTTTTTAATGCCATATCTGTCCTCTTTTCCGGAGGTGCATTGGCTCCTGGGAGATGAATGTTATCAATCTCAGGAGTCAATGAGCATCGCTAGCTGCTTGTTTTACTTCCTGGTTCCTTGATTGATAAAAGAGGTTTCCATAGCAATGGGGCAGGAACTTCCTCCGACGCCTCCATTGCTATGGAAACCTGGCAGTGGGGCGTGATTCCATCGCATTGCACATGCGCAAGATTGAGGAGGTGCATGCACCGAATCCCGGAACAGAGACACAGAGGGCTTCACATGCCCATAGTCTAGATCGCTGCGCTGTACAGAGGAGGAGAAATGTAAGTTTTCGGTGCAGCACAAAAACAAACCAGGGGACACTTTTGAAGATGGCTAACGGTAAACAAAGGAGCAGTGACTATACCAAAGGTATTTTTAACTTAAAAAAAGAACCTGGGCTTAAAACAACCAGGCCATCAAACCCAGCGACCAAAAAAAAAAAAAACAGGGTGGAAGATTGAACCTAATGGTAACAGACCTGGTCAATCCACTAACAGATGAATGTGGTAGAGGTACCACCTTCTCCAAAGCCAATTTAGAGAAAAGACCAAAATTTCCCCTTGGTATTGATCCTACAATATAAGGCATAAATCAGGGCACAGTGATCCCACAGTGCCACAAGGGCATCTATTGCATCCGCCAGCAGATTTTGCAACCTGGAGACAAATCTGTACAGTTTTTGTTGAACCAAGAAACTATCAGATCCACATCCAGAATCCCCCAACACAGACATTATGTTCCAGAAAACATCCTGATGAAGAAATAACTCCCCAGATCCAGACTTTGTCTGCTGAGAAAATCTGCTTACCAGTTTTTGCCTTGGAAATGTGAATCATGGAAATCATTAAAACATTAAACTCTGCCCAGGACAGGATAGACTCTACCTCTGACGCTGCCCCGATATTTCCAGTGCCCCCCAGTAATTCATGTAAGTCACAACTGTGTCATTGTCCGATTGAACCCAGACCAAAAGACTGATTAGAATGGGGGGGGTCCAATGAAGTAACTACAGATGAAGAGCTTGTAATTCCAGGATGTTGATTGGAAGTTTAGATTCCTCCAAAAAACCTGAACCGACAAATGATCCAGAATTCTGCCCCAACCCAGAAGGCTAGCATCCATCATGACACTTCCAATGTACACAAAGAAAAAACCTTCCCTTTGACAATGCCAGAGGCAGAAGCCACCATGGCAGGGATATCTTGGCTTGAGGATGTAAAAGGATGAAATAGTTTCAGTAGTTTTGTCAACTTCTCCAGGGGCAAGAGGGCCTTTACCTGAAAGGTATCCAGGAGAAAGCCCAAGTTATGTGAAAAATCCAAAAATTATTTTTCAAGGTTTAGGCTCCATCTGAAGTATCTCAAGGTCTGCATCCTGATTGACACACTGGAGTCCAAGGCCAGAGAGACCAGATTGTCCAGGAATCCGATGACTGGAATACCTTGAGACAAAGGAAGGGAAGGGCCACAAACTGATGAAGTTACAGATGACCTAGACAGATGGGAATGCATAAATACGCATCTTTCATGTTGATGAATGCTAAGAAGTCTCCTGTTAAAGGGAGAATATAACTGACCAAATGGATTCCATCCAAAACTTTAAGGCTGGGTTCACCCTTGCTGCGGCCACGGCTCACAGCAGGGGGTCCAGTGTGTCCCTGTACACCAATTCAGGTGTGAATCAGGTCCAAACTTCTGCCTGAATTTGATTACGAAGGGACGCACGGGTATGCCCTTTTGCGCACCCATGCCATTCTGCCGACATACATTGGCACGCCGTGGTCGGGAAGCGGTTGAAAGTGACAAATATTACCTTGAGGAAAGCATGCACAACTTCAATATAAAAGAAATACAATAGTTTAAATTATTGTATTTCTTTTATATTTAAGTTGTGTGTGCTGTCCTTGAGATAATATCTGGCACCTTTCAAGTCCCTATTCTCGCTTCTATGTTATTCATTTTTCGAATTTGAGATGTGGTGCCAGACTTCATGCATCCACTTTAATGTTCATTTTAGCAACACTCTCTAAACATCTGGGAACTGAGGAGGCCAGTTGCTGGAGTGTTGGGAGAGGAATGTTTCTTGCCTGATATAGGATTCTAACTGCTCAACAGTCCTGGGTCTTGTCATATTTTTTATTTCAAGATGCTCTAAATATTTTAATTCAAAGAAAGATCTGGACTGCAGGCAGGCCAGTTAAGCACCCAAACTCTTCTACTACGAAGCTATGCTGTTGTCAAAGATGCAGTATGCGGTTTAGCATTGTCCTGCTGAAATGTGCAAGACCTTCCCTAAAAAATACGTCATCTGGATGAAAGCATATGCTGCTCTAAAGCCTGGATATAGCTTTCAGCATTGATGGTGCCTTTTCAGATGTGCAAGCTGCCTATTCCATATGCACTAATGCACCCCCACACCATTCGAGATGCAGCCTTTTGAACTGAGTGCTGATAACAAGCCAGAAGGTTCTTCTCCTCTTAGTCCATAAGACGAGGTGCCCATGGTTGCCAAAAAGGATATCAAATTTCAATTCATCTGACCAAAAAACAGTTTTCCACTTTGCAAAAGACCATTTTAAATGAGCTTTAGCCCAGAGAAGATGGTGGCATTTCTAGATCATGTTCAGATATGGCTTCTTTTTTGCATCATAGAGCTTTAACATGCATTTTTGGATGACATGGAGAACTGTGTTCACAGACATTGATTTTCGGAAATATTCCTGAACCCTGTAATGCAGTGCTGTCTGAAGGCCAAAAGATCATGGGCATCCAATATTGCGTTTCGGCCTTGTCCCTTGTGCACAGAAATTTCTCTAGATTCTCAGAATCTTTTGATATTATTATGTACTGTAGATGATGATAGATTTAAAAAGTCTTTATAATTTTAAGTTGAGAAAAATTATTCTCAAATTGTTTGACAATTTTTAGACACAGCTGTTCACAGATTGGTGAATCTGTGCCCATCTTTACTTCTGAGACACTCTGAGCCTCTAAGACGCCCTTTTTATACCCAGTCAGGTTACTGACCTGTTGCCAATTAACCTAATTAGTTGCAAAATGTTCTCCCAGCTCTTCCTTGTTAGAACCACTTACTTTTCTGAGAAGTGTTACTGCCATCAATTTCAAAATTACCCCTTTTTATTTCTTAAAATGGTAAATTTTCTCAGTTTAAACATTTGATATGTTTTCCATTTTCTATTGTGAATAAAATTTGGGTTTACGAGATTTTCAAATCATTGCATTCAGTTTTTATGTATATTTTACACAGCGTCTCAACGTTTTTGGAATTGGAGTTGTAAAATGACTATGTTGCTAGCAAAAAAAATTTGGACCAGCCCCTGTGACTAATTGGGCGGCCCATAAGGCAACAATCAGGGGTTATCTTATACAAATAGCATCCCGTCTTAAAAAACATTCTGACTCTTTAACCGCTTCCCGACCGCCTCATGTAGATATACGTCTACAGAATGGCACGGGCAGGCAAAAGCACGTACGGGTACGTCCCCTTTAATTTGCCTGCCCGGGGGGGCGCGCGCGCGCCGCCAGCGGCGCGCTCGCAACCCGGTCAGGAGCTCCGTGACCACGGCCGCGGGACCAGCGGACCCGATCGCCGCTGGTATCCCGCGATCGGGTTACGGAGCTGAAGAACGGGGAGAGGTTTGTGTAAACAAACCTCTCCCCGCGCTTCCTACACTGACTGTCAGTGATCGGCGGTTCCCTGTCATCGGGAGCGCCGATCAATGACGTCAGACGTACAGCCACGCCCCCCTACTGTAAAAAAAACACAACACGTCACACTGACTCCTCCCCGCCCCCTAGTGGTTAACCCCTTCACTACAACTGTCATTTACATAGGAATCAGTGCTATTTAAATAGCACTGATTTCTGTATAAATGACAAATGTCCCAAAAATGTGTCAAAAATGTCTGATGTGTCCGCCATAATGTCACAGTCACAATAAAAATCGCTGATCGCTGCCATTACTAATAAAAAAAAAAAAATATTAATAAAAATGCTATAAAACTATCCCCTATTTTGTAAACGCTATAACTTTTGCGCAAACTAATCAATGATCGCTAATTGCGATTTTTTTTACCAAAAATATGTAGAAGAATACGTATCGGCCTAAACTGAGGAAAAAAAATGTTTTTTTATATATTTTTTGGGGATATTTATTATAGCAAAAAGTAAAAAATATTGCATTTTTTTCAAAATTGTCGCTCTATTTTTGTTTATAGCGCAAAAAATAAACCGCAGGGGCGATCAAATACCACCAAAAGAAAGCTCTATTTGTGGGAAAAAAAGGACACCAATTTTGTTTGGGAGCCACGTCGCACGACCGCGCAATTGTCAGTTAAAGCGACGCAGTGCCGAATCGCAAAAAGGGGCCTGGTCCTTTGGCTGCAAATTGGTCCGGGGCTGAAGTGGTTAATAAGCGGCAAGGAAAGAGAATTGATGCTATTAATGAAAGTCGCGCTAATTATAATTAATGCATATTCATATATCCATACGTAAATTCATAATATATACAAAAGTCCACTTGTGCAAAATTAATTGGTGTGATCAATCCTCTGTAATTCCAAATTTCAGTTCCGTGCTGTGCATGCTAATCAACACTACCGTGTGCATAATCCACCACCGTCAAATCTACTCACTCACCAGAAATCCTCCAATATTAAGCATAACTATCCACTCCACAAGGGATGCTGAATCAACTGTCATAATCAATGTAACCTTGATCTTTATAAACCATCCAGGGATCCTGTTTGTTATATTGCACTGCTATCTCGCTCAATCATATACCGGTAATAAAAAAGATGCTTCTACCATTACGTAACATATTTATTCCATATAAAAGCGTTTATGTTAACATAAAATGCCAACTCACATTTGCAAGTGCCCTCCGACCGGCACTAAGTCTATACAGCAAACCAAATCTGTGGCTGTCACGTCGTTCTGTGCATTGAAGCCGACTTGCGTTCCAAATCTCAGCTGTGCTATTCACCAAGGGCAGGAATTTTATTTATTTATTTTATATTTTCAATTTTCAAAACTTTGTGACAAAAAGCAAGATCTGCAAAATACTCAACGTGCTTCTCAGGAAATAGCTTGGGGTGTCTACTTTCCAAAATAGGGTAATTTGGGGGGGTTTTGTGCTATCTTGGCATTTCATGGCCTCCGAAACTGTAATAGGTAGTGAGGAGTGAAATCAAAAATGTACGCCCTGGAAAGCATGTAGGCGGTGAGTGGTTTTCGGGGTCCTGTAGGCGGTTAGACTGCCAAAACATCCACATACTCAGGAGAAGCAGCAGAATGTATTTTGGGGTGCAATTCCACATATAACCATGCCATTTTTGAACACTATATCATTTAGTGACAACTTTGTGTAAAAAAAAAAAACAACAACATGCCTCTCAGCAAATAGCTTGGGGCGTCTACTTTCCAAAATGGGGTCATTTGGGGGGGGGGGGTTGGCATTTTATGGCCTTTCAAAACTGTGATAGGTAGTGAGGAGTGAAATCAAAAATTTGCTGGTCCCTCACTAGATATAGACCTCCTGATGTGACTCCTAACAAGAGAATGTCGGGCTATTCTGAGTCCTTCTTTATCCCATTCTCTACATCTCTGGGACACGGTGTGCAAACTATATCTGTTGAAGTCTCCCCACTCCCCCGTGGCCCCTATAATTAATAACCCACATTTTCGAACAGGACAGAATCCCCAACAATTCACTTGGTGGGTTAAAGACCTTTACAGGATAGCACACTTCATAGATCACAAAGGGATTTAGCGACTGTCTTGTTTTCTGGACATGCTACAGGTGCCCCAGACAGAATCCTTTCACCTGTATCAAATTGCTCATCTTATAAAATCACTGAGTACGGATCAGACATAACCACTAAGATCTTATTTGAAAAGAAATGCCTATGAAGACCTGTGTCACATGGGGGGGGGGGGGATCTCGGAGCTCTATATCCTCTTCAATAGTCAACGGACTAAGCTCTCCTACCAAACGGCATGGAAATCAGACCTGGGAGAGGCTATAGAGGAGGAGGTATGGGTGCAGTGGTCAACCATGGTGCACAAAGGAATACTCAATACTTCATTAGTGGAAGCAAATTACAAGGTGCTGTCCAGATGGTACCTGATCCCGGTGAGTCTGGCGAGAGTATACCCTGGCACTTCACCCCTTTGCTTCAGAGGGTGCGGGAGCGAGAGGGTACTATGTTCCATGTCTGGTGCTTCTGTCTGAAGGTCCAGCACTTTTGGATCAGAATATTCACCCTGGTCTACTCTAGTGACAGGACAAAACATATCTAAAAATCCAAAAACGGCACTGCTGGCAGATTTGCTGGACGAGATCCCTAGACATCTCCGAACTCCTTATTTGTTTTATTTTCTTAGCAGCTAAAATGACTATAGCATGAGCATCTCCAGTAGTCAATGTTGCATTAGTAAAACAAACTTTCCTGGATTATGGTCAATAAAAACCGACCAGTATCCTCAGAGACAAACAAGCCACATTTGAAAAAGTGTGGTCTCCCTAGATTAAATACCTTCAAGCCCCATAGCTCCCAGGAATTAAGTGGTTGGGGGCCTGGGCTGAGGGAATCAACTTTTTTCTTCTTCTTATCACTTTTTTTTTCTCTCTTGTTACGCTTTGTGACATTTATCATATTAATGCAAATAGAGAGTCCTAGAGCCTCTCGTATTTCAATATCAATATGGAAGCTAGGTAGAATGCCTTGAGTTGCTAGATCAACCTTGGTGATAAGTACTCCTATATTTGGTTATGCTACTGCATTAACGTTAGATCATCTGTTGCAGTAATGTTTGGGAAGTACTGTTTCTGATCTGTTTATGCTACAGAGTAATTATAATTATCTTACATATGCCCTGGGCAAGCAGTGGCCTAATTGGGTTGGATTTACCTTTTACAATTGTTTTTTGTATTATATTTACAACGAGCTGACACTTGGTTACCCTTGAGGGTGCATTGATCTTTCTATATCCCCAATGGACAGGTATACATTCAATATCTTCTTTTATGGTATGCCATTGGTTTAAACTTCTGTTTCCTAGTGACTGGGTTGCTTTAAGCAAAGCAAAGTTCTGTTCAGTTTAATGAATTCACTTTTATCAATCGCCAATTTTTGTTAATTTTAAAAAAAATTCAGATTGGCAGGTATGTTTTCATATAAGGCGTTACTAATTTTGCACCTGTTTATTCTTCTCAAGTTTTGAACATGCACACGAGTTCCACTGACCAACATATCAATCAGAGTAATTAACTGTCAATATATGACTCAATGTAGTTCCATGAAAGAGCAAGGAAGGGTGGTATGTAAAGTCTGTAACTTTAACTTTGTTAAAAACTCTTCTTCAATTGGTGCGGACCATATACTTTCTATATGCACAGTACCTTCTAGTAGCTGAAGAGAAAAAGTACAGCTTACGTTGTACATTGGAAGGATGGTGCAGGATGCAAGGTCTGCTCTTATGTTTGTAGTTCGGGTAGCAACAAATGACCAGCACACCGATATATTTTTCTTAAAGCAGAGTTCCACCCAGAAATGGAGCTTCCACTGATCTGGTTCCCCCCCCCCCCTCCTCCGGTGTCACATTTGGCACCTTTTCAGGGGGGAGCAAATACCTGTATTAGACTTCCGGCGAAAGAGCGCCACAAAATCCGCAGTGAACTACGCCATGTCCGGCCCCTCCTCCATCCCCCCTACTGTCTTCTGGGAGACACACAGGTCCCAGAAGATAGCAGGGCCTATTCAGAACACGCAGCGTGACTCGTGCATGCGCAGTAGAGAACCAGCCTGTGAAGCCGCAGTATTGGTAGCTGCTGATGTTTTTTTTTTTTTTTTTTTTGGGCGGAACTTCGCTTTAACCATCTCAATACTGGGCACTTTCGCCCCCCTTCCTTCCCTGACCAATTTTCATCTTTCAGCGCTCTCGCACTTTCACTGACAATTGCGTGGTCATGCTACACTGTACCCAAATAAAATTTTTATCATTTTGTTCGCACAAATAGAGCTTTCTTTTGGTGGTATTTATTCAGGACTCCGTTTTTTATTTTTTGCGATATAAGCGAAAAAAGAGCGGAAATTTGGAAAAAAATATATATTTTCTTTATTCTATTTTAAAAGAAATCCAATAAAATCGAATTTTGTCATAAATTTAAGCCAAAATGTATTCTGCTACATGTGTTTGTAAAAAAAAATCCTGTTAAGTGTATAATAATTGGTTTGTGTGCTCACGGACATATGTACGCAAATGATCATGTACAGATGTGCGCAGGTGATCACGGACATATGTGTGCAAATGATTATTGGGACATTTGATTTTACTGTTATATATGTGGGGGGCATGTGTTTTGGGGATCATTACTATGTGGGGACATGTGTGTTTACTTTGTGTGTTTTACATTGTGGGGACAATAGGTTGGTGATCAGTGAGTAAAAAAATGTGTCCGGTTGACACGAGCGTATCGGGATTGCGCCGCTGCGCGTGAACGCACACGCGCGATCCCGCTCCTTCTGAGGGACGTTCCTGAGCGTCCACTCAGAACGAGAGAGCACCAACCCAGCCATACATATGCAGTGGCTGGGTGGGAAGTGGTTAAAGATGCTTGTCGAACAGAGAAGCAGATGTTTCTTGTGATTTTGTTAAGGGGACAGTTTAGACATAAATACAGTAGGGTAGGAGAAGCAGCAAAAGAAGCCCATCAGTTGTGCTGAAATGCTCATGTGCTAACAAGGGACATGCTGATAGGAGGAAAGAGAAGAGTGGCAGAGAGATAAGCTGATCAGTGTTTCAGCTTCTCCTTCACAGTCCAATTACAGACTAGGGGAAGGACAAGACCTTTAATTGTTACCTAACTGCAGTAGGGAAAAGTCAGGTCACCACTTGCCAAATAGGTAGGCAGAGCTCTTTAAACCTCAGGACTGGATGAACAGAAGTACAAATAATTTGCAAGGTAAACAGCTCCCTTATATACAGTATATTGCAGAGGTACATTTTGCAGACATTAATGTACATATGCAGTAAATGAATGTAACGTTAATGATAACACTGCCTACCTTGAGTCATCTCAGCTGCGTGGTAAATGCAGAAGCTGGCGAGATCATATCTCTTCATCTCATACAGATACTGTCCCCTGCAGGAGACAGACATTGTAATTCGCTAATGACCAACATGGCCTTTATTTGTTAATATCAGCAGAGTCCTAATGAAATGTGACCTTTCCCAACTGATTATGCTGGCTGTAGCCTGTGGCTCTCATTAAAACAAAATGTATATAAAAAGATGATGATCTATTTTTTTACATGATTTACAGCAACCTTATGGGAAAAAATAACCTTTGACCTTCTCTATGTGTCTAATTCTGATGTTTATTTGCAAAAATATGCAAAATAAAATAAATTAATTGTAATCTGCTTTCCAGTTCATATTATTCTAATACTACAGTTTTCTATTTTATGCATGCATAACAGCTAGTGATATTACTGTTCATTCTTCTATTTTAAACCTCTTCGGATAATTCAACTGTTAAAGTTGAACTCCACCCAAAGTCAATAATTATACTACAAATACATCCTCTTTTAGTCAAAAAAATGTTACATATCATTGTAAAGTTGTGCTTTTGCAAATATGTCTTAACTAAATCCCTGTTTTTATCGCATACTATTAGACAGGTTTGTAAACAACTGGTTAGTCAGTTGAGCTGGTCATCCCACTAGTTCCTCTTATACTGCTTTATTTCCCGTGGAGGGCCATGAATGGTGACACTGAATTCCAAGCTCCTTAGTCGGCCCACCGTTCCATCTCCACATACCTGTAAATGAATCATAGTGCCAGCACCTAGTACCCTACCCTGTTCTCAGACATGAACATGATCTTCTTGCTCCCTACCATCCTCAAAAGAACCTATCCACCACCTGGATAGGAAGAAACCCAATTGAGGCACTGATTTTCCCATGACTGTGTTAAAGTGATTATAAACGATCACCTTGTAAAACAACCCATTCCGTTTAAAATAGAAATGAAAGAAAAAAACTGAGAAAATCAGGAATGTTTTTGGCAAAAAACTGCAACGGCTACACAAAAATGGCCGCCGTCGCCTCCACAAGTGTTGTTTCCCCTTGTGTTCAGTTCAGAGGAAAGGGGCAGCCAATCGGCTTCTCTCTTCAATGTACAAATAGAAAATTCTATTGTACACTGAATATTTTGGATTAGCTATTGGCTACAGGGATTGGCGGCCCCTCCTCGCTCTCCACTAAACACACAAGGAAATGTTCAGTCTCCACTCGCCGCCGCCGCCGCCAACCCCCTGCTTCACCCTGTGGGGATAGTGCACTGATGGTCCTGGCTCCCCCCTTGCGATGAGTGGGGACACAGTCACACAGATGGAGGGAATGGGGACAGTGCACTGATGGTCTTGGCTCCCCCTTGCACCCTGTCTCCCATGTCACCACCATACCTGTCCCCCCCCCCTCCCCGTGTCACCACCATACCTGCACTCCCCTCCCCCTATGTCACCACCATACCTGCACTCCCCTCCCCCCATGTCACCATCATACCTACTTCCCCCCTCCCCCCGTGTCACCACCATATCTGCTCCCCCCCCCCCGTGTCACCACCATACCTGCTTCCCCCCTTCCCCCGTGTCACCACCATACCTGCTTCCCTCCCCCCTGTCACCACCATACCTGCTTCCCCCCCCCCCCCCCCATGTCACCACCATACCTGCTTCCCCCCTCCCCCCGTGTCACCATCATACCTGCTTCCCCCTCTTTCTGTGTCACCACCATACCTGCTTCCCCACTCCTTCCGTGTCACCACCATACCCTGCTTCCCCCTCCTTCCATGTCACCACCATACCCTGCTTCCCCCCTCCCCCCGTGTCACCACCATACCTGCTTCCCCCCCCCCCACCACCATGTCCCCCCTCCCCCCATGTCACCACCATACCTGCAACCCCCCTCCCCCCCCCATATCACCCCCTCCCCCCCCATATCACCACCATACCTGCAGCCCCCTCCCCCCATATCACCACCATACCTGCCTCCCCTCCCCCATTTCATCACCATGCCTGTTCCCCCCAAGTCACCACCGTACCTGCACCCCCTCTCCCCATGTTAACACCATACCTGCACCCGCCTCCCCCCCCCCATGTAAACACCATGCCCGCACCCCCTCCGGCCTAGTCACCACCATGCCTGCATCCCCTCCGACCTAGTCACCACCATGCCTGCACCCCCCAGGTCACCATCATGCCTGCACCCCCAAATCACCACCAAGCTTCCACCCTTCCCCAAGTCAGCCTGTAACACCCCAAGTCACTATGCCTCCACCCACACACCTCTTCCCCCCCTTGTCACCACTCTTGAGGAGATGTATCTAGACTGCAGCCAACACTCCGTATGTAGCCAACACTCCGCTGGGGGCACTGATTTGAGGCACTCCGCTGGGGACACCTGATGTAAGAGGCACTCCGCTGGGGACACCTGATGTAAGAGGCACTCCGCTGGGGGCACCTGATGTAAGGAGGCACTCCGCTGGGGGCACCTGATGTAAGGAGGCACTCCGCTGGGGGCACCTGATGTAAGGAGGCACTCCGCTGAGAATGTGAGTGAAGATGTAGCGCTGAAAATGTAAATAAGCGTAAACCAATATACAGTGCCCAAAAATAAATCAAATAAAGAAGTATATATATCGGGATTTCTCCCAGTGTAATAATAAACAAAAAATTGTCCAATAAAATGAAGTGCAATCAAATCAATAACAGTGTCCCAGTAAAGTAATGAGGTTATCAAAAAGACACGGATGACTGGAACTCGTCCTCTCTTCAAACACTTTCTGGAATGAATATAGAAAAGGATGTGTGCTTACCAGAGCAGGTGGACCCCCTGTCAGCGACAGGGAGTCAAACAGGCATGTAGGATCCGAGAATCCCGGCAGATTGAACACCCCCAAAATGGACTGATGGAATCCATGGAACTTCACCGAGGCGATGCAGACGGCCAAACCATGGAAGACCCAAATGGAAGATGAAACACAACCATAGAACAGGAATCGCAGATTCCAGGTAATGGATCCAAAGGATAAACGGAACTGGAACTGATGTCAAGTCACCACTGATAATGTGGTGAGAGCTCTCCTGGAGTATTCTCCAAATATTTCCAAACCTTGCTGTTGTCCTCTCAGCAGCCCTCCCCCCCCCTTTTTTCCGTTTTAATTATGATCTTCACTCACCTTTACACGAACCCCAGCTCCCTGCACCCCACCAATTTTTCACGTTAAGTTCTATTATAATCACCTTTGTACCTATCTACACAGACTCCGATCACCATACTTAATTTTAGGTGGCAGCACTCTGCGCTGGATGTCCGCTAATGCACGGGTAAGCAGCCGTGCCCCTTTCCCCATCTAAATTTTTTAAGGTTTTTTTAATATGATGCTGCATTAAATGTCTCTAATTTTCTACCTGTTGACCATTATACTATACTGTGTTCTTTTGATCTAATCACAGATAAACCTCCAAGATGAAGCGGCTTATGCCCGCGAAACTAGTCGGGGACAACTATATCTGTGATCAACTGTACTATTATGAATACACTGTGGTGACATACTGTGTATAGTAATGATGTTGTATATGTTTTTAAACAAACTATCAACTTTCTTTCGGCATCAATAAAATCTTTCTGTAATTTTATACACTTATTTGTTATATTATTTTATTGTACCGCGATAGTCCAATTTGCCCCCCATTTCTTTGGCAGCCTAGTTGGGGATTAGGCTTCCAATCTCTTTATTATATGATTTCTGGATGATGGTACAAGCCCCTATTTATGCTTAATTCTTTATTATTTTATAAGAGGCCACATTTATTTTCTATGCCTGTTTGACTCCCTGTCGCTGACAGGGGGTCTACCTGCTCTGGTAAGCACACATCCTTTTCTATATTCATTCCAGAAAGTGTTTGAAGAGAGGACCGAGTTCCAGTCATCCGTGTCTTTTTGATAACATCATTACTTTACTGGGACACTGTTATTGATTGATTGCACTTCATTTTATTGGACAATTTTTTGTTTATTATTACACTGGGAGAAATCCCGATATATATACTTCTTTATTTGATTTATTTTTGGGCACTGTATATTGGTTTACGCTTATTTACATTTCAGCGCTACATCTTCACTCACATTGTTTTTTGAATTTTGGTCACATTTTTATGTAGCTGCTTTGTTCGTAGCCCTTTCTTTCTACATTATTTGAGTCTAGCGCAATAATTTTCCCCCTTATTCACAACTCCGCTGAGAATGCCTGATGCAAGGAGACACTCTGCTGGGGGCACCTGATGTAAGGACGGACTCTGCTGGGGGCACCTGATGGCATCTGGTGGCAGGCGACGTGGCTAGTGACACGCTCAGTGGTCCCACTGATTCTGCATTATGGTGAGTTTTCATTTTATATTACAATGTAATAACAGAAATAATGCGCTTCAATCATCCTGACACAAAAACAACCATGTGGCAGGATGATTGAAGCGCTAACACCAGGTGTTTGGAGTATCTTTATGTGCTGATTGTTAAACTCTGGAATACACATTGCTATTGTGGTGTAGGATCTGGAGCTGCTGTCCCTCCATCCCTCTCCCTCTACCCCCCCTTTCCCTCTCCATCACTCATTCGTCTCAGACACTAACCACACCCCATTTGAGCCACACCCATTTAAGCCCTGCCCACTATTTTGCGTAAACCGCGCTCCGCATTTTTTCTTTTTCCTATGCCACACCTACACATGCATGCCCCGCCCCCTAATTATAGTGTGACTCCGTCTACAGACAAAAAAGTGTCCCGAAATATTTTTTACAATGTTGGCAACTATGTAAATACCCTTTTTCTATTTTTTATAAGGGATCACATTCTCTCGGTTCTCAGCTGCATAAGAGCTAGGGGAGGAGAAACAGCAGCACACAGAGCTTTCCAGTGAATGGCTGTGCAGCGGGGGCATGTCAGGACAAGTCTGATCATTGGAGGAGAGCACACCGAGTTCCCAGCACAGCTAGAGAACTGACCACGTTGTGCTCTCCTGCTTAGTGTGGTCAGTTTTTAATAGGAAAGTAGAGGGACTGTCAGGAACACCAGGGATTTCCCATAAAGGAAGCAATACAAAGTGTTGAGGTAACAATTGCTTTAATTAATGTAAAAATTAACACTTTAAAGTTAATTCTTAAAAGATTACTCGCTAGAAAGGGCTAATAATGCTTCACCCATAATTACTCTCGGTGCGCATACTCACCTACTACTTTAAGTGATAAAACTTCTTATGAAATTATACCATACGCACTATTCCATGTTAATGTTCTAAAAAATTCTCTCTTTTAATGTGTGCCAGAGGTATAGCACTTTGCTTCTAGATGGAATGGAAAATGGGAACAATGCTAGTACAGTGCCATGAAGCCATACAGTATATGGCCAACCTCTGGACACCTAACTGTTACATCTGCATTAGCTTGTCTTTATAAGCTGTCGCAACAATACCATTTACTGGAAACACCTGAACTAAATTATTTGGAGAATTGTCTACATAATTTGCTCCTATAGCGTATTTTTAATGATGTTTGATCTAGGGAAATATTCCCCCAATAACAGTGACAAGTCCAGATGCAATGGGAAGAGTGTCAGAAGAAGAAAGCCGGGCTCCTCCGCTAGTGAAAGAGCTAGTAAAAGAGCAGAAGATAGCGGAGAAGTCCGGCGAGAAGACCCCCCAAGACGGAAGAAGACCCCGGAGCTGTGCAATAAAGTATTTTAAAAAATGGTGTTGTTTTTTTTATTTACACTTTTTTCCTTAGGTGAATGGGTAGGGGTACATCGTACCCCAGGGCACCCCCCATGTTGAGGGCATGCGGCCTGGTACAGCTCAGGAGGGGGGGGGCGCTCGCTCATCCCCACCCCCTTCCCTGACCTGCCGGGCTGCGTGTTCGGATGAGGGTCTGATATGGATTTGGGGGGGACCCCCACACCATTTTTTCGGCGTAGGGATTCCCTTTAAATCCATACCAGGAGACGGGGCTAGCGGTGGCATTCACTTCCTTTGCTAGTCCCGTCTACCTGGAGTCACGTTCTAAATGAACGGACTTTCTTCCGTGTGTGGGCAAGTCCGTTCATTTCAAAAGTCCCGCGGAATTCCGCCAAAACTCCGGAAAAGTCCAGGCATGTGTGGGCAAGTCCACACGTTCGGAAAGTCCGCCGGACCTCCGCTGGAAAGTCCAGCGGATTGTCTGGCAGACTAAGTCCGCCGGACGATCCGGTTGAAAAGTCTGATCGTGTGTACGGGGCTTTAGGTGTGTATTCACTTTTGTGGCCAGTGGTTTAGACATAATGGCTGTGCTGAGTTTTTTTGAAGGGACAGCTAATTTTTTACTGTTATACAAGCTGTACGCTCACTACTTTACATTTTTTCAGTGTTGTCACATGAAAAGATATAATAAAATATTTACAAAAGTGTGAGGGGTGTACTTACTTTTGTGAGATACTGTACATATGGTTTAAACTGAGATAAGTCGCAATTGTGGCTTATATCCACTGTGCAGCAGTTTGATTCTATGAGGAGCAAAGTTTCTGTTCTTCCCTTCTCATCGGTGCACATTGAGAAGCTGCCAGTGAGGAAAGGGGATCGGTTCCACCCTCGTTGCTCCTCTTGTCCCCTTCTTTCTTCTGCCCAGGCCCTCGGTGTGCTCCCTTCACCCACAATGCTGCCACCTCTCCCTCCTTTCCTGCCAGCTGCTGTGGGGGATCTTCAGGATGGGGAGCAGGGGAGTGGGCCGATAAATATGTCATTTACTGGCCTCCTCCTTTTTGCTGAATGAACACAGTGAGTGATGGGTACCCATCACTCACTGTGTTCATTCATAACAGAAGCATAATTTGGTGTCATCGCTCTCACTCTCTTATACTGGTCACTGGAAGTTCAACATATACCCCAGCAGAAGTCTGAGTAGACGAAATGCGTAGGGTGAATATGCCAGCCACACCACCTATACTGCGTTTTGTTTGATTTTAAAACAATTTTATGGAAAATTGATTTTTGGAAGTTGTTATACTCCTCAAAATAAATTTTAGATCAGTTCACCAGATTTTTTACACTATGAGGAGGCCCTCTCTCTTCATTTCATGCTTCTGATATACTGAGGATTTCGGAAAAAGCTTTATTGAATAACGGAGTTCCAAACTTTCCACCATTGAAACCGTTGGAGGTCGGTGAGTACAGACTGTAGCTTTGGCACGGTCTTGTCCATTTCCCAACGTTCCAAGCTGGTCTCTTCCATAGGCACCGTTTGTCGGTCCACCAAAAGCCTGTCTGACCCTCGGCCACTGGCTAGTGGGTCCACCTTGTATGGTAAGCGTACCTAGTAATCTATACATACCACTGTTCAAGATGTCGTCCGATTGAATGAGGACACACCATTTGAATGCCATATATCCACTCCATAGAAATTTGTGCATATGCTTTACACATATGAACTTTCCTTATATCATGGACAGTCACGTTTATAGATATATTGTGTGACACACAGTTCTTTTTAGGATTTTAACTTTGTCTCACATGTGGAAGTATTTCATGGTATTGGTTATTTCCAGATAATCATTCTTCATTTTCTCACTTGTTTTATTGGTTCACAATATTCCAACAGCATGTTATAATGTGGTTTGATACTATGTTATGATATTCAAATTTCTTTTTTCAGTCACATTTTCTAGCAGATAATATCTATATCTGTTAGATCATTTTTGACATCCATTTCCTCTTCAGTAGGATCATATTTTTTCTTTTTTTATACATACAGCACCACCACGGAATAAATTTTACATTTTTCCAGGTTACGTTATAGACACACAGTGGTGAGGTCACATGACTTTTTACTGGATGGTAGACCGAATACATTAAATTCTAAATAACACCTTTTGTATTCAGAATTCCATTCTGTTCTACGGTTATTGTTTAGATACATTAGAGCGCTACACTTTTCACTCACATTTTTTTATACAATCGGTCATATTTTTGTGTTGGCAGCTTGTTTCACGGGAGGCGCAGTTATATCTTTTACATTTTATAGCACCTAATGGCAAAAAACTGAGGATCTGAAAAAAAAGAATTGTTGCTCTACATAAAGATGGCCTAGGCTATAAGAAGATTGTCAAAACCCTGAAAATGAGCTGCAGCAAGGTGGCCAAGACCATACAGCGGTTTAACAACAGGACAGGTTCCACTCAGAACAGGCCTCGCTATGGTCGACCAAAGAAGTTGAATGCACGTGCTCAGCATCATATCCAGAGTTTGTCTTCGGGAAACAGACGTATGAGTGCT